>CM067360.1:75885454-76002384 GCA_034401795.1 Chaetoderma sp. LZ-2023a | reverse complement strand
TCTTATCAAGTCAACTTAAAAGCTTCAAAATAATCAATAGCAAAGGCAAATCTTTGAGGTAAATCAAAAGCGTGTTGCAATAGCAGGTCAGTAATTTGAGGAGAGACAGCCCCACGCATGCCCGAGTTTGGGCCACATATCCGCTGTACTGTCAGTTGAGTAACCTGCCCCGTGGGGGCGGTTTCTTTTTAATTCTGAGTCTTATTGAAGCTAGGTCGATATTTGGGAAATGTCATAGTATTAGGGTGGTAAGTACTCTTGATGTGAAACTGGGAAGTCAGGATTCAATGTATATAAATCGATCCAAACACACTCACTGCATGGGCAGAGCTTAACTACAGATGGGCGGGACATAACTGAAAGTGGATTGATCCATTGCAAACAACAAAAAATTATATGTATAATTACTTGCGAGCTACTTTGGCACTGCGCAACCATGAGCGCCCAATCTCTTGGCCAATTGTCTCATCTTTGGTCTGTGCAAGTGTGAATAATGCTCTCCGTAAGGTCAGCACTGGCTCCTGACTTCTAAACGAACACTGCAATTGTTAAAAACAGTAAATTAAGTAGCTACAGCTGAGTGCATTGAACATGATATCAATGATATTCAACACATACATGCTAGCCAGTTAAACTTAGCAATATTGATATGCTATATCAAGACTAATTGTAGTGATTCATGATTGCTATACTCAGATTTGTCAAAATTATTACAACCTTTGTGGGATTGTACAATCATGTGAATATACTGTGTCAGCAACCAGATTCCCACATATGTCATTGTTGAATGGCTTGAAAGAAGAAAACTGAAATTGAACAAAATTAACATGTAATTCATTAGTAGGACTAAAATGCTGACTTTTCTGGTACACATTAATTAGAGTACTATACTTGTTGCTGTATGTGGCCATGTTGGTGTTGTCATTGTTATTATTAGTAATTATTATTATTACCCAAGGTTGCCCTTTAAGAGGAAAAGGGTATTGTGATCTTGTCTCTGATCGGTCTGTCTGTCCGCACCTGTATCTCAAAAACTACTTTTCCGATTTGGCTCAAATTGTAACACAAGGAAGGAACTTGCCGTGCAAGAGGATTTCCATACTTCGGCTGTAACACAGATAAAAGAACCAGGATCCGGATCAGATCAAATTCTGGATCTATGAATATATCTCGGAAACAACTGTTCCGATTTTGCTCAAATTCTAACACAAGGGCGCGACCATACACTAGGATTCCACAACTTTGAGTGACCTAAAAAATCTGGAAAATCTGAAAATGTTTGGCAAATTAAAAAAATCCAAACACTTTATCTCTGATTGCTATTATTATTATTATTATTATTATTATTATTATTATAACCTGAGTCATTTGCAGTCTAGCTTCCCATCGATCAGTCAGATCATGCATAGTGAGAGGAGCGCTCTGAGTGTCCGATGGAGGAAAACTGAGTAAATTCTTCAAGGCCTGCTCTAGCTCATTTAGAAGATGCAATCTGATAAAAATCATTAAAAACAAAATTAGATAGGCATTAATAAAATTTGAAATGCTACAGTGCAGGCAGCTTTGTCAGAAATGCAAAGAATTTGATAGACAGACTGACTTATACCAGTTATTATTCACAAATAAAAATAAAAGTTGTACCAGGTAATCAAATAGCTTAATCAGCAATTAATACAATTAACCCTTACCAAACTGACGTCAAAATTTCAAATTTTCAAATTGAATCAAAATATGAATATGTTGCTACATCGTCCAACCAAATTGTTGTAAAATATACAACGGTTTCTTAGCAATTGACACAGTAAAAAATTGAACATTGACATCAGTGGTAAGGGTAGTGACATGTTTGTGCTTAAATAAGGTTTTACAGAATCCTGCTAACAGGTTTATCACCAAAATTGTCAAAAATACAAAGCTTACAAAAGTTGTTAAATTATAACAAGAGCCATCAGAAGACGGCATATCACCCAAGATCCAAACATTTCAGATAAACATACATCAAGAGTGGACATACATGTAATGTTAATTGTAAAGGACAATATTTTAGAAAAACTAATCAATGAAAAATGAAATAGTGACACGGCATCTCGCCTTAAAGAAAGATAGATTTGTAAGTGCAGGTTCAATTCCGTTCAACTATTATGCATGGACAAGAGAATTTTGGTGAATTTTAAGGTTTGCAAGGGAGATAACTCAAGAAAGTATGGATGAATTTCTTCAAAATGGAACCATAGCACTGCTTCTTCAAGCAATATATTCAGTGACAAAGGAATTGAGAGCATAGGTTCAAAATTATTCAAGATCTGGCACAAACAAGACAATTTTGATGAATTTTAAGTATTTCAGGGGAGATAACGACCACAGACCCCCACTATGGTTGGTCTGTCGTTTTATTAACCACATAAACATACTTATCGCTCAAGCACTACTTGCTAAATAAATCTACTTACATTTAGCGCCAGAAAGATTTCTAATCTTGCATTTAATGCCTTCTAATGCAAGAACCACAACTCTCTACTCTAGTCCAGTTTTCTGGATGGAGTAGACTCCCTTATTGTCAATCAGACAGGGACCTCTAAAATCGAAACTAAACTGTATGAGTTGTGTTGACATCTTGAAATGATTGTCAGAGATGGATGGACCGACAGACTGACATACATACATTCTATACAGACGCATGGATGTACAGGCATACAGATAGCACATGCACATCTTCAAGTGGTAATGAGAACCCTTACTAAGTTTCAAAAGAATCACAGCTAAATTGTAGGAGTTGTATGGACAAGAAATGATTGGTACTGCAGTTTGTGTATCAGCTGAAAGGTATTTAAAGGGGGATAAATGCAATGAATAATTTTCTGGCCACGAAAAAAGCACATACATATCTTCAGATGGTAATGACTAGATTTACCACGTTTCAAAAGAATTGTAACTAAACTGTAGGAGTTGCGTTGACAAGGATGGTCCGATAGATGAACATACATTTGGGACAGATGGATGGACGTACAAGTATACGAATAGCACATGCACATCTTCATGTGGTAATGATAATACTTACCACGTTTCAAAAGAATCACAGCTAAACTATAGGAGTTGCGTTGACAAGAAATGATTGGCTATGCAGTTTACGTATCGGCTTTAAGATATTTAAAGGGTGATAAGTCTTCAATGAGTAATTTTTTAGCCGTGAAAAAAGCACATGCACATTTGCACATGATACTGATAATGTGGACAAAATTTAAAGTTAATCCATGGAGACCTCTTGGAGGAGATGTGTTGACAAGACGGGACAGACGGACGGATGGACGGACATGCTGATCGCTATATCCCCCCGTAATAATCAGCGACGTCACCTGTAGGCTTATGTCATAACAAATTACATCATGAATGACAAGATTTAGTACGTCTTAAATGCTCAATAGTTCATCAAGTTGCACAAATTGTATGTTTTTACTATTTAGTAAACATGTTGAATATTTTGACATTAATTTGACTGGGCACTGTCACTACCAGACAGCCAGTTAAATTAGTTCTAAAATATTCAACAGCTTACGTGTATAGTTTTCAGGAAAATGATATTCAGAGTGTGCAGGGATCAATTGATCCTAATACGGGAAAAGCGTGTGTGAAGCTTAGCTAGAGATAGGCGGGGCATACGATTCTGGATTATGTGACTGCATATACATCTACAACACATGTAAATGGTTAGTAATACCTGACAATAAATTCATAGCCTCTTTGATATGAGCCACTTTCCATACTAGCTGCTGATAATGGACCCATCTGCTCTTCACGCAGGCTCTTTACCTGCCTATGAAATTCACCTGAGTCCTAGACACATAAAACAAACAGAGAACATTCATAGACAAATATGTAGACAAGAGGTTGTTACTGTGATCACACAGGCCTGCTTTTTAAATGATCACACAACCCTGCATTTTGATAAGAGCACACAGGTCTGCATTTTGATAAGATCACACAGGCCTGAATTTTGATAGATCACACAGGCATGCATTTTAATAAGATCTACAGGCATGCATTTTGATAAGATCACAGAAGCATGCATTTTGATAAGATCACAGAAGCATGCATTTTGATAGATCACACATGCCTGCATTTTGATAAGGTCCACAGGCATGCATTTTGATAGATCACACAAGCCTGCATTTTGATAAGATCCCACAGGGCAACACTTTCTAATTACACAGGTCTGCATTTTGATTAGTGGCAGATAATAGAGTGATCCATTTCTAGCTAAGCCCCACCCATTTCTAGCCAACCTACACCCACTTTTTAAGCATGTTGGAATCGATTTGAAACTTTTGAAACCTGAATTCCCAGAATAGAAAACTACATAGGCAAGATGTTGAATACTTTGTCAGCAACAACTCCCAGTGAAATTAGTTTCAAAATATTCAACAATGTTTATTAAATTGTAAATTCACCACTGATTCACAATTGAGGCACGTTCGTGACACACTTTTTCACTTTCATAATGGACTTACGCCATTTTGAGTATGACTATTTCATTATAAGACTAGATACTCAAGTGACAAATAGAATCCCTCCATTCCTTTCAGCGTGAAATCTTGTGAACAAAACCATGAATTTAGCATAGTTCTGAAACAGAATTAGGAACACGTTTGATATAATTTGCACTTTCATGGTTATTAAGTAGGCACCCTTATAAAAAATTCTATTCCAGGAAGATATAAATAATAAGAACAAATTCCAGACACCGGTAATATATTTAAAAAGGTTTGACTAACTACATTTTCAGCTCATACAGAAATGTCCATACCCTGTTTCTGGCCGCAAGAAGTGTGTGCCCAAGTCCAACTGACCAGCTGTGATCATGTGGCCTAATGTCCTGTAGGAAATGTTCATATTACGATGACATGATTAAAAAATATGTGAAATCTGAACCCTTACCGCTCTGTTGTCAATAGTCTATCTTTTACCATGTCAATAGCAAAGAATCCGGAGTACATTTTCCAACAATTTTGGTGGACGATGTTGCTGTCTTTGACAGCAACATCTTTCACCAAATTTGTTGAAAAATGTACACCAGTTCATGTTTTAATTTAATTCGAAAATTTGAAAATCTGACATCAGTGGAGTAAGGGTTAATAAGCGCCGATAAAACTTTCCTGGTCACAATGGAGGATCACAGGTTTTGCTCTGCCCGCCTATCTCTGGCTAAGCTCCACTCATGCTTTATCCGTGTCGAGATCGATCGAGCCCTGTATTCCCTGAATCTTAATTTCCAAAAAAATACACAGGTAAGCTGTTGAATATTTTGAAATTAATTAGACTGGGGTGATGTTGCTGCCTACTGCAGTAACAACTCAGTCAAATTAGTTTCAGAATATTCAACAGAATGTTTATTAAATAGTAAGGACATACTATTTGTAGAACTTTACGGACTATTAAGTGGTTATGATGAAGATAATCACATCATTCATGATGTAATCGCTTATGACATCAGCCTACATGTGACGTTGCTGATTATGACATCATATGATTGATTGATAAACTAGATTCCTCTATTGTTTGAAATTCGAATTTTTGCACAGTGAATGTTCATTTACATGCCAAGAGGTTTGCTTGAGAAAATGTTTTGACTGGAGTGGTAAATTCTCATAAATAGTCGTCTCTTGGCATTTATCAAACCCACTACAGAGGCACGCCTTGGCAGGCACGACACGATTAAAGGGATATAAGATCCTAACATGAAATGCCAACCAGCTTAAGTAAAACTTTAACATAAAATCTTAACAACAATGACAATTAGAGAATGCTGACGTCCATGCTCCCACGTCAACCCCATCCTCACAACCTGCTTAGATTGGTCACCAGGAGCTAGGATCCTTTGGACACGCAAGAAGAACTTACCAGGCAAGATTCCTCAAGATCTCTTAAGCAGAACTTGACCAATGGGCAGGTGGAAGTACACAGTCATGCACATGACAAACACCACCCACTGCGCATACCGGTACCTCCGTTACTAAATATTGGCTGACATAGAAGCAACTATTCAATAACCAAAGGACCAGGCCTCTGTGGGGTGGTGAGGCCGGGATCCTGTTATGGAAGTATGTATGTCATCTCACTCGTGAAAAAGAAATTTGATAAATTTTCTTATTTCACATCATGAGAACATACTTACCTCCCTAACACTCTTGATAAAAACCAGAATTTGAAAGTAAATTTGGTGAGAGGGAGGCAAGGTCCTGAAAACCAGCACACCCTCGAATAGACTAGGCTCTTTGAATTCTCAAGAGATTTAAAACATCTGAAATTGTGACTGAAAACACAACCAGGAATAGAATTTTGCATCTGATAATCGACCGATGAAGAGAGATTGATCAAAAGGCAAATGCGCTACCCCCCCCCCCCCCCCCCCTCTTTCTGAGGAAGGTTTAGGAAAAAACGCTGCTCTAAATGACTAGCACATTCTCTAATACTTAATGAAAAGTATTACTAGACATTGGAAAAAGAAGAATTGCTTCTATTTCAAAAAACTCTCTGAAAAACCCACAATTAAGAGACATTAACCATCACCATATTAAAATAAAAAATTACACCATCACCAAGACAAAAAACAAAAATGGTCATAAATACTGACCTCTGATGTCTTGGATGCGGCACTCATCTCTTCCCCCACCAGATAGAGAGAATTGTACCAGCTAATAGTAAGGATACCCTACCAACAAATGTGATATTTGTAAATAGCAGAGGAGGAAACTATTTACAAACATAAACCTCTACATTATTATTTTATTTTCTGAGGACTGAGACGGCGAGCGGGTTAGAAGTGTCACGAAGGTAATGGTCGGTAAAACTTGATTCACAGTGCCACTGGGCTACTGACATAATGTCTTCAATAGAAACACCATTAAATAATGCCGTGGAAGTTACCACACCACGGACACTATGAGCCTTGGCTCTATCTACCTGGATTCCAGTGGCTGTTTTATGACAGAATTGGATACATTCCACTATCCATCTGGAAATAGTGTCTCTTGACGCCCTACCATGGGGTTCAATATATGACAACCATAGGGAACATGGGTCCGTCCGCCAAACCTGAGTTCGTTTCTTGTACTTATTCAAAGCACGGACTGGACAGCATACTTTAGCACCAGGATCATATCTGGTTAAGGCAAGTAAAATAATAGGTTTACCAGGATATTTTAAAGATTGATTCTTAGCCAAGAAATTCAATCTTGGTAGAAGCTTAAGGCCTTCACCTGTAACTATATAACGGTCAGGCTCAGGAGACAAGGCATGAATTGCACTCCTGCGTCTGGCTGATGCTGCCGCAACTAAAAATACAGTTTTAAGTGTCAATAATTTTACAGATATAGCACTAAGTGGTTCAAAAGGTTTATCACTCAAAACCTGCAGAACCAGAGAAAGACTCCATGACGGTGTCAGTGGAGGAGGTTTAAGACTATAGGCATCATACAGGTGACAGAGAAAATCAGCTACTACCTGAATAGATGCTTCCATCGGATTGATACATCTCTTTGAGCACCATTCTGCAAATCTGTTGATTTTATAATTATAAGCTCTGGAGGTTGACCCCCTTCTGGCTCTGGCCATGAAATTGCCTGCTTGCTCAGAAAAGCCCTCCTTAATCGCGGATTTTTTGACAACATCCATGCAGTCAATTGAAACATTGACGGATTGTTGTGAAGGGTCTTGGCCTGGAAGATAATATTGTCCATCAGAAGGTCCAGCAGATCCGTAAACCATGATCGGCGTGGCCAATTCGGGGCGATCAGAAGCACTTGGCATTCCTCTTGTTTGATCTTCTGAAGAATCCTTGGAATCAGGATTGTTGGAGGGTATGCGTATGCATACATTCCCTTCCAACTGATAGCTAGCGCATCTATTGCTATTCTTGGTCTGAGATTGCCCATACCTTTAATAAGAGTATTTAAAACACTTACTTCATCACTTCCCCTCTTCGCCAAGCAAGGGATAACAGTCATTAATGCTGATTTGTATCCAGCAATAGAATTAGGCTTAAGACTATAGGCATCATACAGGTGACAGAGAAAATCAGCTACTACCCGATAGCGCTTGGATCTGGAATCGGAGAAACGTATGTCGTCATCTTCACATTCTTCTTCATTGCGAACAAATCTATGTTGGGCTTTCCCCAATGATTGAACAGGTGATCCGCCACACATTGATTTAGTTGCCATTCTGTAGGCAGAATACTCATCCTTCGGCTCAATGAGTCTGCTAACAGATTCAGCCTTCCCGGAATATGAACTGTTTTCAAGGTGATCATATGATCCATGCACCAGCAAAGCAGCTTCCATGTCATCATACAGACTGGGCGACTCCGTTCCGCCCTGGCGGTTTATGTAACTCACGACTGTAGAGTTGTCTGAATGTATCATCACAAATTTTCCATCCACTTCTTTTAAGAAGTGTTCCAGGCCTAGAATTACAGCCCGCAATTCTAGCATGTTGATATGTTCCTTTGACTGTTCCAGATTCCAAAGCCCTGATATAGTGGCTTCTTCCAGGCAAGCTCCCCAACCCTCCATCGATGCATCCGTAAACATCGTTACTTGACGGTGGGGAGGGGTCAGCATGACCCCCGCCAGGAGATTTCCTCTCTCCATCCACCAATGAAGGTGATGAATGAGAGGGTCCAACACTTGAATGCACGAGTCCAGTGAACCTGAACTCTGCGTCCACTGAGCCATGAGAAACAATTAAATCGGCCGCCTGAGGAATGATTGGTTCCATTGAAACCATCAGACCTAACATTCTCAGATACTCGTGCTAGAATATAACAACTGTTGCAAACCAACTGAATGCACGAGAGGAGATTTTCCACTCTCTCCTGAAATGGATAAACATATCCTATCTCCAGATCGAAGAACATACCCAGGTAAACAAACTTCTGGGATGGAGTCAGCTCTGATTTCTGAAAGTTGATTATCCAGCCTAAATCTGTGAGTTTTCAAAACTATCTCCAGATTTGCTGTCAAACTTTCTGGGTTGTGTGCTTTCAGCAACCAGTCATCTATGTAAGTGTGAACAGCTATATTTCTCCTGCGGAGGCATGCCGTGATAGCAAGTACCACTTGAGTGAAGACCCTTGGAGCCGTCGAGATGCCGAATGGAAGAACCTTGAATTCCTATTGGCGTCCCTGAAAAGCAAATCTCAGGAACCGACGAAAACTCCTTGCAATTGGAATGTGGAAATAAGCATCCTTGAGATCTATAGATGCTGTCCACATCCCCTTCTCTAACCCCAACAACACCGATCTTACTGTTTCCATTTTGAAACTCGGTGTATCTATAAACTTGTTTAGAGGTTTGAGGTTGAGAAATGGTCTCCACCCCCCGGTGTTCTTTGCCACAAGAAACATGGTTGAATAGAAGCCCGGGCAATCTTGCGCCAGTTGAATTGCTTCCTTTAGAATTAGAGATTCTATCTCCTCTTCTATGCACAACCGCTTGTCTGGATCTCTTGGAATCTGAGTCCAGACCGGTACCAGAGACAGATGCAACGGCGGACCTCTTATCCATTCTGGACTGTATCCGTGCGAAAGCCATTGCAAGACTAAGCGGTCCTGAATTAACCGCTCCCACTTCTGAATGTGGCAAGTCAAACGACCTCCCACTGGTGCACCTAGGGATGACGGGGTGCCCATAAATTTTAGAAGTGGGAGTGTCTCTGGTACGAGTGACAACACCCGAGTGGTACTTGTGATAACTGGAAAAAATCAGGCCCGGTTACCACACGCCGCTCCTCGCGCGCCGCGACCAGCACCACGTGCACCATGGTGCGCGGGATGCTGTCTGGCTGGCTGCGCTTGAGGCGCTGGCTGACGTACAACACGCTGCAGCTGGCACGGCCGACGCGGTCTCTGAAACCGGCCGGCCTGCTGGCCTCTGACAATGCCAGCACCGCCACGAGCATACTGCTGTTGAGCAGCCAGGGCTGAACATGCACGTGTTCTCTGCGCAGCACTTCAAACTGTGCGTGCAGCGCCCTCTGGTTATTCACCAAAGTCACTGTCTCTTGGAGGTGTCGACAACCTTCACCTCCAAAGAGACCAGGGCCCGCCATCGGCGCTTGCAACAAGCGCGACTTGAGCTCCTGAGACGGGCACAAATTGTCCAATGCAAAAGTGCGCCTCGTTCTCAGCGACTTTGTGACTGACCTAGTCAGACAGTCCAACGCCAGGTTGATGCCACCATGGATGGCTCGTTGGACTGTCACAGGACTAGGCTGTTGCTGCACCGACGCTGCTACCACCCCCGATAGCAGCTGAGATACATGCGACAGCACACTAATCGCCGCTTGTGAACTCTCCTCGGTGTCGCGCAAAGCGGCATTAGCCGAGCACATAGCGCCCGTGCACAACGCTCCCGTGTCAGCACGGGAACCCGGCCGCGTATCTTCCCCCAGAGCGGCGCAGTCGTCCGCGCTCGGTCTGGGCGCTAGGCCATATCGAGCATACTGACTAGCAGTAACTCGACATCGCCTAGCAACCTCGTGGGGGGTCTTCGCGAGGCGACCTTTCGGTCTGATCGACTCCTCTGCCGCCGAGAACATATCTAAGATATGTTCAGCATACGGCAGAGACAGAGTTGTGCTGGCCAACAGCTTTGCCTGTAACCATGCCAGAGGGTTACCGGCGGCCGTCTCGTCCATGGAGAGCTCTGGTCTAACAGCGAGGAGCCACGCACACGCTTCTGATCAGTCTTCATCCGTGGCTACCTGCGAATTGCCGACGAGCAGCGGGTCCTCATCATCTTCAATGGCATTCGCAGGTATGGCCGAGGAGGAGGCTATAGACGAACCTGGCTGCCCAGGGAATGTATACGGGCCAGCGAGGGCTGGCATAGCATTCTCCATAGGCTGACCCGGCACCAAGGCCGCGCTTGTGTGAGGGGAGGCATGCACACCAGCACGGCCCGGAATGTCCGTATGAGATTCCACGTCTAAGCGTGGAATCTTATACGGCCGGCCGTCTGCTCCAAACCGGCCCCCAGGCTGAACCATGAAACCTGCTCCCGAGGGAACAGTGCCATAGGTGCGAGCGGTCACGTACCCCATGAGAGGAGTGTAGACGCTCGCATCCATGTCTTCATGGTCATCCTGTGGACCGAGCAGGTAGTCTTCATCATCTTCCTGGTCAGGAAAGTTAGACTCTGGATTAGTAAAGAAAACTAACACAGACTGACCAGGAGAATGCTCGAAAGCAGATGATGAGGGTACTCCGCGAGTGATCGTGGTCAGGCCCGCTGGTCGGGTCCCGCCTGATGCTTCTCGTGCCGCTGGAACACCAGGCGATGCGAACATCAAGCCTGGGTCCAAGACGGCCACCCCTGGATCACTAAACACTTTGTCCGAGCTAGTAGGGCATGATCCAGGGACGGGGGTTACCTGCACTGAGGTCGACGCGCAGGAAGTTGAAACACCTGTGCCAGGCAACAAGCCGCGAAGCATGTCAGGCATCAGGTCTTTCAAAGTCCTGCGCATCTCACTCACTAACTTAACCTTGAAGGCCTCGAGCTCACCCTTCTCAGAGGCCTTCTTCTTACCCTCCTTCTTAGTCTTCTTGCCCTCCTCAGCCATCATCTTAGTCTGAAAAGAGAAGAATTCAGAGGTTAGATCCCCCCCAACTCTTTACAAATGACACATTTGTTAGTTAGCCTACAAGCTGAACACAGATGGCAAGGGTGGGGGAAGAATCTAGCCTTCATAGGCTTCGGACAGGATGGACATTTCTGAAAGGGAAGGGATACGAAGACAATGAGTATGATAGTTTTCAAAGCCTTGTTAATTGACTATTAGTACAAAACAAGAACAAACTCGAGAGAAGACATCCACTTTCATGACAGACATCCCTGACGGGACAGCTGACGTCTCTAGTTAATAAAAACCAATCACAACCAGGACCCCAAATTAAGAGAGAGAGAGAGAGAGAGAGAGAGAGAGAGAGAGAGAGAGAGAGAGAGAGAGAGAGAGAGAGAAAGATTATGACTATCTAGATATCTCTCCACCATCCTAATAAAGGGAGATGAACACATCACAGACTTCTCTGAACTAAGATTATGACATCAAGGAGAGAAAAACTCTGGTTGATTATGACATCAAACCTCAATGCAAAAGCTCCTTCAATGAGAGGGGATGTCAGAAAGAATGCAAGAAATATCTAGATATTAAAGACATTCATACCTCCCGAATAATATAATATTAAATTATATATATTCGAGAACCCATGCACACGCAAGAGAGAATATAGTGCAATAGCAAAAGGCAGCAGAAAATTGTGATTATTTTCAAATAATTATGTGCCATAATTAATAAACTCCCTTCGCCTGAGCACAGGCAACCATCCTCTTGTGCAGGAGAACACGTCCATCCATCCGCCGAGACTCCTCTTCCAGAAGAACTGATGAGGGGGATGGGACAAAAGGAAGGAGATATTTCCTTTATTAATTTAATATATCTCCAACACGTAGACATATCACGATGATAAGTCAAAAAACGAGACGTGAACAACTTTCGAGAGAAGAACAGGAATCCTTATTCAGTCATAAGACAAACCTGTAAGCATAAAACACAAGAGATTAATAGCCCTAGGCGCTGGGAAAAAATTTACAAGGATTCCCAGCTCCTGAAAACGCGGTACCGCCGAAACGGCCGCGACGAAAACCGGTAACAAATAAAAGTTACAAGTCTTAAATAAATACATGGAACTATATCTCCTTAGCGGATGACGAGGAGGACTCCTCCAATAGTTTAGCATCAGCCATGATGGATTGGGATGATTTTGTTCTAAAGAATTTCAGTATAAAGAGTCTGTGAAGATTTTCACATGTTGCTTCTCAGCCAATATATTAGAAAATGGAAGTACCGGTATGCGCATGCGCAGTGGGTGGTGTTTGTCATGTGCATGACTGTGTACTTCCACCCGCCCATTAGGGGCACATAACTTTTTATAATTCTGAATATTATTGAATTTAGAGCCGATATACTAGTATATCAAGAGTGTTAGGGAGGTAAGTATGTTCTCATGATGTGAAAGTCTTTATTCATCCAGAAATGCGGAAAAAATTTCCTTAATTAGGAAAGTAATAAGATTCTTCGGTATGACACAGGCAACATCCTCACCAAGATTGGTGATGATCCATTCAGGATAACTTGAGCTTTCGTTGAAAAAATATATCAAAATTTTGTTAATTGTGTCACACGAATTGTATGTCTATGATGAATTTACAATTTAATAAACATTCTGTTGAATATTTAGAAAATAATTTGACTGGGAGCCATTGCTGCCATAGCAGCAACAGCACCCAGCCAAATATTAGTTTCAAAATATTAAGCGGCTTATCTTTATAGTTATCTTGAAGTTTCAAAGTTTCAAATCGATTCCAACATGCATAAAGTAAGTGGTGCTTAGCTAGAAGTTGGTGGGGTATAGCTAGAAATGGATCCTTCTATTGAATGCTATTGGGACACTGATATTGATCGCTACTATTTTGACTTGGAAAGCATTGGACATTTTCACACCACAAAAGAAAACCTCTTACCCATTTTTTGGCGAGGATCTATGCAATCAAAATGAAGATAGCAGTCCGAACAGATGAACACACAAACATAATCTTAATATACACCAGCCAATAAAGGATGATGGCTGATTGACAGTTTAATACATATGCTTCTCCTCAACCTAATGTATCAAGAGAAAATCAGTCATCCCTCATACTCTACAGCGAAATATACTTTAACTATGACAGACCTGTTTGATGAACCTGTGTAATTTGTCCCAGTTTCCTAGCTTCCATGCCGCTTCAACCCGATATGCGTTGAGCTGACCAATCCACTGCAAACTGAACATGATATTTTCATATATCATGTAGCAATTAAAGCAATATTCATATCAGGTGATATATATATAAATTATACCTCGTGTTACCCAACACCTTAATACAGGTAAGCAAAGCTTGAATTTAGACCAGATGGAGACGCCAGCACTGCTACATGCACTACGACAGATAACTCCTGACACCAGATAACAAATTTCAAAAAGGAAAATGTATTTTTGAAAGGTTTTCTGAATTTTAAAATGTGTCATAAAGCTTGCTTTTTCTGTGCATAATTGTCGACTGTCACAAAGCTTGAAGCAACCACCATTGGAGCATGAAATATGATTATTAATCACAAATGGTCACTTAACCCTTTCATGCCTAAATATATTTACGAATGGTTCTGTGGACTAAATTAATTTTCAAATTTAAAATTTTTTTTTGTTGAAAAAAATGAAATCACATCTATGCTTACTCTAGGCTGTAACAGCCCAGGCCGCCCCCTACTTTACCAATGGTATATCTGACAATGCCCCATATCCCCGGTAACAAGTTTTTTTGCGATATTACTGCATCTGGGGTGAGGGCAAGCTGCCAATTTTTTTTTAATAACTTCAGTGAATATACTGGTACCATATTTCACCACACAAATACGCTTGCATATAACACTACATATAACACAGGCGGCTGGCAGCTAAATGGAGAGCACTCTTCCAGGAACGGTCTTGTTATCAATGCCATTGGTAATGTATGGGGCTGCATGGACACAAGCTGACAGTTCCTTAATGCTGAATTGTCATGATAAAAAGAGTAATATAATCTATACCAGTAAACTATTGGCACTAATATAGTGCTACTAGTAAGTTTTCAGTAATTATTATGAGTCCTGGTTTTAATAATTTTAAAGTACTGAACAGCAGTCCTCACCTATTCAATACAGCAAACTATGGTAACTATTCCAATGCTGTTTCCATTTCTAGCTATGCCCTGTCTTTTTCTATCTAAACTCCGCCCACTTTGTATGCAGATATGAATCCATCTTAACACTATTGGACCTTGAATTGCCAGAATCTGAATTTCAAGGTAATTATACGTGGAAGCCATAAACAGCTACAGCTCCAAGTCAAATTAGTTTCAACATATTTAAAAGAATGTTTATTGTATTGTTAATTCAACAAAAACATAAAATTCAGACGGTCACTGTCAGACCATTGTGCCTTTCGTGTCAGACCTACGGGCTACGTCACTTGATTGCAACATTAGGTGACAAGTGAAACATTTTGATTATGTCAGATACTTGAATGACAGATTGGATCCCTTAATTGGAGCAAAACTTTTATACTTGGCAGGAACTCATAATAACGTAGTTACTAAAAACGGAAATTTATTTGTCACACTATGTTACTGCTATGTGTCAATACAGAAATTTGCAACATGACCATTCAGCTTTAACCATTTAATCTCCAGATTTGGTTAAGAAAGTTTCAATTTTCTCACAGGAAAGGTCCATTTGTAGACCAAAAGATTATTTTTTAAAGTTTACCATTGGACCACTGCAAAAGCTGTTTAGGGCGGCTGGAGAGTTAAAGGATTAAGACAGGTGGTTTTAAAGAATCAACATTACGCACCTGAAGGTAGGTGCTCGCTCAGGCATGTTTGACTTATTTATAGATTTTTAGTTATCGCCCTTTGTGCACAAGCACATGAAAAGTTTAAGATATACTCAGATAATTTTACTTCACAGAAAGCATATGACTGGATATGTGGATAGGAATGTCCTTACTCTTCTGAGAGAATGCCACTTGCATGCGTGAGAACAGTGCTTTGATGTCCTAAGTCCATATGACAGCGAAGCAAGCCCATGTGGTTACCAACTTCATTAGGCTCCAACTGAATAGCTCTCTCATAGCACGCTAGTGCATCACTTAACTGGCCTGCATGTGGACAGAACATACAATAATTAACCCGATGAACTCGACAAGAACCCTAAAATGCATTTCCGAAAATGTTGGTCCCGATCCCAGGATGATTCATAATAAAGAAATATTAGTTACCTCTCCGGGATGTAGAAATTGTTTGAGTATTACGAAAGCTACACTCAAACAATTTCTACATCCCGGAGAGGTAACTAATATTTCCTTATTACCTAAAATGTATGTTCTTTACGATGTCAACACATATTTTAACAAATATTTTGAAATTAATTTGAGAAGAGGCCATTGCTGACTAAGCCAATCAACAAAAATATCAAATGTGTAAGAAATATTCAATTATAACCTACCCAACATGATAAACATAATAAAATGTACCATCGATAAATTAGAAATTAAACTGACCAATGCTCTCATGTGCGAGTATTTGCTCCTGTAGAGTGGGTTGTGTTTGTCTGATCGCTGCTACACCTGTTACACCATCAGGCTCATCCAAGGCAACATAGAGCTTCTGATGAAAGCACAAACATTAAACATAATAAGAAAGGCTACCTCCATATTTTGCTAAATGTCATGATAGAAAAGAAATGTCTCAGATAAAGTGATGCAATCATTGAAACAAAAATGTAGTTACAATGCACCCATTAAGCACAGCTTTAACCCTTTCACTGACAAATCCCAGAACTAGACGGACTGCGACCCACGTGCCCAGTCCTTTAGTCTTTCCTCATATCACACATCATGTGTGGCAGTGTCGTGAAATAAGGATTTCTTAAACTAATACACCCCCTTGATGAATCAAATGTCTGCTGAAAAACATGCTTCTAATTCTTTAAAAGGAGACAAATCACACAAAAATGAACTACATCCAAACCACATAAAAATATGTAACCCATTTTAAGGTCATTTTCATTATAACAGAGCCTGGAAGCAATGATGGCATAGATCAAATCTGTACAGTTTTATTGAGATCAGATAAGCCCTTGATGAATTAAATGTCCCTTGAAAAACTTTATTTTTATCTGCACGCCTCATGCAATTTGGATCGCTATCTCGAGCCATCCTATCCTATGCTTCGCATACATGGAATACGATATAAACACAATTCTGTTGAATATATTTTGCAATTAATTTGACTGGAAGCCGTTGATGCCTAAGGCAGCAACAGATTCCAGGCAAATTAATTTCAAAATATTAAATAGTAGTCCTGTTTGGTTGGCTTGAAAATGAGATATGGAGAATTCATCGGTGAAAGGGCTAAGATAATGCAATGAACTATAAAGTTTGACTTCATATATAATTCTATTTACACAGAGGAAGGCTAGTTACAAAAGGCAACCAGCACCTTGCAACCTTTGACCTCAAGGTCATTGTGTCATCTCTCTCATTTCAAAGAAGCATGTGCCTAAGTTTGCATACACTATGATTAAATAAGCATGATATATAACCCACTAAGTTTCTCTAAAAGTAAAATGTGAATGTTGAAAAAACCCTGTTTTTTATTAATGTCAGTGACCTTGATTGGGACCGAGGTAATTCGAGAATGATTCAAAAAAGCATCCGCTTTTGTTTCTACGAGAATTCTTAATGCTTACCAGATGTACTATTATGATAATGTCTATTATCTAGTCTAGCTCAAAATAAACAATTAAAACTCCACACTCTCCTGGTCCTGCCCATACTGTGTCCGGGAATTACCATAGCCCCAGGTACCGAGTCAATTCCCAATCAGTCAGATTCGTCTTATATTTGCCTTGACAAACAGCGAAAGCAGCTCAGCCTCACCTCAGCGGGGCGGCTGAGGCAGGGAGCTAGTACATCTGGTAAGTATTAAGAATTCTCGTAGAAACAAAAGCGGATGCTTTTTTGATTCTACTTCGAATAATACTTACCAGATGTACTATTATGATAAACTCCAGATTTCAACAGCCAAGAAATACCGGTGGGAGGAGGTGAGGCTCGAACCAGCACTCATCAACCATCCAACAGAGAAGGTCATGAAGAGACTAGAACCCTGCCATACGCTTGGGTTCTGCCATCTGACTCATAGAGTGCTAAACTTCCATGGTCTAGACCGCGCTCCCCCCTCCTTTCTCCGCACAAAATCCAGAGGGCTGTCGAAAAGGGGATGCAACACCCACCAGACCTGTGTCAGCCCCAAGTCTCAGCTAGGGCAGTCCAGTAGAGTGCAAAGAAGCTACTACAACTTCTAATTTTGAAAAAATATCAGTATATCGATTAAGTTTTCAAATTGGAATGAGTCTAATGTCTGTTTGAGAGGATAAGTATACTCTTATACCAGACTATTTACCTAAGCAGTCTGATATTTCGACTGTAAGTATATATTATTATTAGTAACTTAATTAATGTAAACACTCACCATTTTGAGTGCTTGTTCTTTCTTGATCATCCCAGGAGCTCAGCCCAATCCATGGTCGTTCACTGGTCATGTGCATGGCTCTTGCTCAGTGTAGGAGGAAGTAACGTGCGATGTTTGTGAAATAGTGGTCGGATGTGGCTTAACTAATGTTCGACAAATTGGCGACGGCTACCGGATTAAGTGCGCTGGAGATGTCGCGAAGGTAGAAATCAGTAAATGACGACTCGGCATGCCATTGTGCTACAGACATCACCTCTAATGAGACACCCTTACAAAGGGCCGATGCTGCTGCTAATGCTCGGACCTGATGGGCGTTCGCACGATCAATCTGCTTTCCTGTAGCAATTTTGCGCGACATCTGAATAGCATCAACTATCCAAGAAGAAATAGTATCTTTTGAGGCGCGCAAATGAGGAGCTTTGAGACATAACCACAGAGATTTCGGGTCATCTCTCCACTCCTCAGTACGTTTTTTATACATTTTCAGACATCTGACAGGACACCAAGCAGAAGAGTGTGGGTCATGTCTAACTAAACTTGGCAAATTGATCGGTTGACCTGGATATTTAAGTGACTGATTCTACTGACGTAGAAGTAGTCTTAAGCCTTCACCCATGACGACAAAACAGTCTTGCTCGGCAGATAGCGCATGAATCTCGCTTCTCCTTCTCACCGACGCTGCTGCGACCAAGAAAACTGATTTAATAGTTAACAGTTTAATATCTATAGATCTAATCGGTTCAGATGGAGCATGCCCTAAAACCTGTAGAACAAAAGATAGATTCCATGCTGGGATAGGAATTGGCTGTCTAGGTCGCAGATTGCTCATTCCTTTAATAACTTCATTCAAAGTGTCATTCTCCACTCCTTCAATGGCCAGACTGGGAACGACTGAAGCTAATGCAGACTTTATGCTGGTAGGGTTGAAGGTACAAGTTTTTAAACTTCGTATAAATGACATAAAATCTGCTACGTGTTGAACAGATGCAGATAAGGGATTAATATCTCTTCCCTGGCACCATTCTGCAAATTTGTTGATTCTATAATTATATGTTTTGGTGGTTGACCCTCTTCTGGAAGAAGCGACAAACTTCGCCGCTTGCTCAGAAAAGCCACCCTCAATTCCACGCTGTTTGACAACATCCATGCAGTCAATTTGAACATTTCAAGTCTGTCGTGAAGACACAGACCCTTGTTCTGAGTGATTCGATCGCTTCGGTCTGGAAGAGGGATTGGATTGCAGACCAGAAGGTCCAGCAATTCTGTAAACCATGATCGGCCTGGCCAATGAGGGGCGATCAGTAGTACTTGGCATACTCCCTCTCTTATCTTTGCCAGAACTTTCGGGATGAGAATCGTTGGAGGATACGCATACACGTACATTCCTTTCCAACTTATCTCCAGTGCGTCTACTGCCAAGGCTAGCGGGTCCAGGATCGGTGACACGTATGCGAACATCTTTGCGTTTTGTTTCATCGCAAATAGATCCACATTTGGTTTGCCCCAACGTTTGAATAGAACCTCCGCTACCGATTGGTTGAGCTGCCATTCCGTCAGACGACAAAACCATCCTTCGACTGAGCGCATCTGCTAAGATGTTCAGTCTTCCTGGAATGTCTGCTGCCCGAAAAATAATATTCCTCTCTTGGCACCACAGCAGAAGGTTCCAAACCATCATGCACAACTCTGGTGACCTCATCCCGCCTTGGCGGTTCAAATAAGACACCACTGTTGAGTTGTCTGTCCTTATTAGGACAATCTTGTCTTGAATTAAATTCTCAAACTTTCAAAGTGCTAATACCACCGCTAATAATTCGAGAACATTGATATGTTTCTGCGCATTGGTCCGATCCCATTTCCCTGACACTGATCGATTGCCCAATACCGCTCCCCAACCCATCGTCGATGCATCTGTAAAGATGGACATCTGTGATTGAGGAGGTTGTAGAGGAACACCTCGCAGGAGATTCTGTTCTGATAACCACCACTGAAGATGGAATATCAATGGTTCTCTTACAGGAATTCTCAGAGATAACGGATCCGTTTTCTGAGACCAGAACGACATTAAATACATCGGAATCGGCCTGCGCCTGAGTGCCGCATAAGGAACCACTTTCTCCAGAGACACTAGTAAACCCAGTATTCTGTGAAATTGGCGCACCGTCAGATAGGCTCCTGGAGAAACTGACTCCAAAGCTGCAATCAGGTTCTTGACTCTGCTCTCCACCGGAAAAGCTACGCCATCCCTGAGATTGAAAATATTCCCAGGTAAACAAACTCCTGGGATGGAGTCAATTCTGATTTCTCTAGATTCACAATCCATCTTAGATCCTTTAGTAAGGCTAGGACTATCTGAAGATTGTTGCGCAGATTGACTGGATTCCCCGCCTTCAGCAGCCAGTCGTCTATGTAAGTATGAACAGCTATGTTTCTCCTGCGAAGACAAGAAGTCATGGCGAGGACCACTTTGGTGAAGACCATCGGAGCTGTGGTCAAGCCGAATGGAAGCGCATTGACTTCCCAAACATTGTCTTGGAACGCAAAGCGAAGGTATTTCTGAAAAGGAATTGACATTGGAATATGAAAATATGCATCCTTAAGATCTATCGACACTGCCCACATGTCTTTCCTCGAACCTAACATCACTGCCACTACAGTCTCCATCTGAAACGTTGCTGACAGAATAAACTTGTTTAACGATTTGAGATTGAGAATCGGTCTCCACCCCCCGGTGTGTTTCGGAACGAGGAACATCATCGAATAGAAGCCTGGGGATGACTGATTGCGGACTAAGTGAATCGCATTCTTCTGCTGAAGACTTGATTTCTGAGCAAAAAGCCTCTGAACGATCGGATTCCCTTGGAACGGGAGTCCATACTGGAGTCAATGTTAACGGAACTAACGATTGACGGATGAGCCAGTCCGGTTCGTAGCCGTTTCTTAACCATTGACAGACCAAACAATCTTGCACGACCTGTTCCCACTGGTTTGAGAACAGTTGAAGCCTGCCTCCGACGGAAGGAATCTGCACACAATTCGCGATCGATATTTCACGAGACGACGTTAATTCGCCTAGGTGAAGACCCTCGACTCCCCTCGTTCCTGGTTACCGGAGCGGATCCCGCCGGAAACCCATCAGGACCGTCCCCCACGACCACCCCGTGGTCTCTTGGCAAATGACGGTCCGGAACCGCCACCACGGCTATCCTTACGGTAGCCGCTGCGACCCGAACCGCCACCCTTCCTATCCTCCTCATATGGCCTCTTACTAGAGGAATTGTATGAGGAAGAACGACCAGGACCTTGTGAACCGGATGCCCGATGGGTATCACGGCCAGAAGGATGGAAGGGCGATCTTTGGCGCTGCCTCTGTCGGTGCTGCTTGTAGGACTGTTGCAGCTGAGTCCTTTTCGTCAACTTCCACGACTTGCCGACTACTTCTTGCTCCGCAACCATTGACGCGACCTTGGATAAGGCTTGCCATGCCGAGCCGCCGAACAAGCCTGGACCAATGAATGGCGCGGAAGATAACGCAGCCCTCATCTCAGGTCCAGGTTCTACAAACTTGAGAACCATTCTCCGTCGCTCAGCCAATGATCTCATGATCACCCTGGCCAGGCAATCCTGAGATAGGCGCATGGTGTCCCGGATAATTCCGGGAGCAGCCTCTGGCACTACCCCACCTTCCGCCACGCAGGTCAGCATACCCTGCAGGACAGTACAGCCATGCGAAAGCGCCGCCATGGCAGCTCTCGCCGCATCCTCAATGAGGGTCAACTCATTGAAAGGATCTTTATTAGTCTGGGAAACTAATGGACGAGAACGCCTCTTAGCCTTGCCAGCTAATGGCCTATTCAGCGCCTCTCTCTTCCCGACGGAAAGCCGTGTGACCCGGGCATACTGATGATAGGCAAGCTCCGGAAAACAGACCATACTACTACCTTTCGGGGCCTTCGGAAGCGTAAAGTCCGGCTGGACATGTCAGAGGTCAACGTATCCAAAGGCAGAGCAGGCATGGCCGAAGAGCCACTGGACAGAGCGCTAGCCGCTCGCTCTGACATCTGCTCCATTGCCGGATCGCACTGAGATCCCTGATCCGATGCCAACCCTAGACGGCCAGACATCCATTCAAGGACCTGCACCCATTCAGCCTCGGTGGAAAATGACGACTCATCCAACAAGGGACTGCCGTTTTCATCTTCTTTCTCGCCCTTGGACGAGACAGACACCAACGATCCATGCTGAGGACTGCGAACCTGCTTACTAGTGTAAACAATGCCCGCCGACCGTGCACTCGCGGCTCCAGTATCCAACGACTCGCCGGATACGGACTCACTGAGATCCATCGGCTCCAGCACGGGAGCCGGGATCGCAGCCGCATTACTTACGGTGGCCAACGGAAATCCGATAGAGCCCGTAGCCACCGGCGCCGGGATGCCGTCTGAAGCCTTCAAACACGACTCCAACGGCAGCACGGGCTGAACAAAATTTGGATGGAAGATGCCCGACAGAACGTCAACATCACCACCCGGCTCGCAAACCCGTACATAACCCGAAGGTGAACCTTGGGACGTACCAGGTACAGCCATCGTGGAAAGATCCGGTATGCCGGAATCCTCCATGAGCAAAAGCTTCTCCTCCTCTGCCAACGCAACAGGAGGTACAGGTGCAACACCCTCCGAAAGGTAGTCCTGCACCAGGCTGCATCGACCGGATCGTGGATTGCAGGGACTCAAACATGGCTTTAAACTGGGCCGCCCAAACACCCAAAGCCGAGTCCATCCTCTCATTCAGGCACTCCTACCAGGCTTTGTTGGACGCCTGATCTGCCTTGGCCGCCTTGTCCCTCGCGATTCTGTCATCGCGCACGCCAATCACGGTCGAACTCCGCCACTAACTCCGACGACCACTTCACGCAAACATCGCACGGACTTCCCACCTTGCACTTCACGCAAGCTACACAGTGGTGACCAGCAAATCTCCGTTTCATGAACCGGTTGCATTTGGTACACAAGGTATCCAGGCCTTCAGCCCTCTGCGAACACAAAGCAAGAATTAAAATGCTGCACATGACATGGATGACGAGCAAACACGCAATGACTTGATTGTAATCTTAGAATTACTTAGAAACATTAACTTTCTCTTAAATTAATGATAATCAAGACTTAAGGTAGGAGCTATTTGAAAATTTTTAGAGTGAAAATTAATAAACACGGCTTGGTAATCAACTAACCGTTAAAATAACCAAGAAAAACATACTGATCACTACAAACACCTTCATCAATGAAGTGAAGATTAAATATCGGCACAATTAGAGTGCATAGATACGCCAAGCCGAAGACAAACATAACTCATGGGCGCCGCCATCTTGGCTAAGAGCGCATCCATCTTGGAAGGAACCGAGTCGCAAGAGAAATTAACCGAGTACCCGCATAATGCTTAAACAGTTAAGGGTACCGGACCGACTCCAACAATGGCTACCATTTTAAAACAATGTGCCAATTTAAGGAAAATTCAATCATTCATTACGGCACAAATGTATAAATTCTAGATTGATACAACCTGCCCCTGAGATGATTTTCCTTTCTCTTCCATCCTTCCAGCAATGAATAAACCAGAAAACCGCTAACTCCGTTGAAATTGCGAATTTTAATGAGCTAAACAACCCACGACTAGCATGGAGAGCAAAATAGACGAATCTGACTGTGATTGGGAATTGACTCGGTACCTGGGGCTATGGTAATTCCCGGACACAGTATGGGCAGGATCCGGAGAGTGCGGAGTTTTAAGTGTTTATTTTGAGCTAGACTAGATAATAGACATTATCATAATAGTACATCTGGTAAGTATTATTCGAAGTAGAATCAAGGAACAGTTCACTGACCACGATGATGCACACTTGAACCAGTTCTCAAGAGACCCCAAGCCATTACTAATATCAATTAAAACAACAGAACTTGAGAAGGCACTCAAAGCCCTGAAAAATTGACGTGCATCCGGCCCTGGTGTCCTGTTTACCTGCATTTAATGATCACACCAAGATCTGCTGGCTAAATAAGAATGTCAGTGGAATGAGTGAATGGTTTTATACTGGTTATTAGCCAAATCATACTGAAAATGTCAAAATGTCATTTATAAAACAAAATAAAATGTACTGTTGTTTTGGCCTTAATTTGATTGAAAGCCAAGTCCAAAATATTCAACAGAATCTTTGCCTATTGAATGTTCATTTACAAGTCAAGAGAAGGCTATTTTTAAAAATGTACAACTGGGATGACTGGCTCAGTTATTGAGCCAGTCATTCCAGTTGTAAAATCTTTAAAATTATCATTCTTTTGCCTAGCAAATGTGTATTTCTCAAGACTGGTTTGGGCTGGTTTGACAATCAAAGAGTTCAGATAGTGTTAATCTCACCTGAAGATAATCAAGATGTTCTTGCATATCATTCTTATTGTTTTTCACATCCAGTTCTATATACATCAGTGCTCTTGTAATGGCCTTGCAGTTGTATGCTGCTCGAGACAGAAGACCTTTATCAGTCTTATCCAGAAACTGTGTCACAGCTTGATATTCAGGATTTCTCACATATGCTGGTTCTGAAAAAGACAATGTGATACTATTGTCCATAATGTAAGATTTTTTTCAAGACTTTATAAAGTCTGAAATGGACCTTTCCAGTTTATCCATCAATCATATTCCTAGAATATAAATTTCAAATTAATTATACAGATAAGCGGTTGAATATTTTGAACCTAATTTGCCTGGGAGCTGTTGGTGCCATAGCCAGCAACAGCACCCAGTCAAATTAGGTTCAAAATATTCAACAGCTTACCTGTATAGTTTTCTGGAAATTGATAGTCAGGCAGCTATGGGATCAATTGATCCAAACATGGCAGTGCGGGTGGAGATAAGCTAAAGATGGGCGGGGCATAACGAAAACTGGATTCCCCCACTGCTTGAGACCCTCACTTATTTTAGGTTTCAATGGTATTTAAAGTGCAATATTTAGTCATTACCATACCTTGGAGGTTCAATGAAATCTGTGTGTGCTATGGCCTTCATAGCACTAAGCCTTATCATAATCAGTACAAAGTTAAACCTGTTTTAAGCGATCACCAAGAGAAGTCAGCAGTGGTCACTAGGTGGTCACTTAAAGGTAAACTTATCGCGAACTGACAGATAGTGTCCTGCAAGGTGTGAGGCTGTAGTTTTACACACAAGACTGTTTTGATAATGGCTTAACATAGGACACTCAAACCAGGATAACCAGGGCTATGCACTGCTATGATATGACCTTGACCATTAACTAGTTAAAATTGACATAATAATATTTCAGTTATGGAAGCTTTTCTTCATCATTTGTTTCTCACCTCCTTTGACAATCTTGCTGGAAACAAGAACCATTTGTACACGGTGACGATGCCACTTCATTAAATAATCAAGCACAGAGAATACTGTCTGTGCACTCATGTGTCGGAAATCTGACACACTACCATGACGGGTATCTGGCTTTACTTGATTCAGAACTTCCAACATTTCAGCATATATCTGCAATTAAAGGTAGGATGCTAGGATAACTAGAAGCCAGGGCCTGCATGTCGAGTCTTCAGAACATTTTAGAAAAACCTTCTTGTCTGAATTTACTCCCTCGCCATACGACCGTACCTGACTTTATATTTTTACCATTGTGACGATAGGTAAAAATAAATAAATTGCACAATTTTTCTCAGACTATACATGTATACATATTTTGGTTTATTGAACTGTATTGCACTTTTTGGTTGATCGCCTAAAATGTTTATGTACTAAGACTAACTATTTATATAATTGTGTTAAAACAATTAAATGCTTATTTAATTGTTTATGCATGCATATTTATTTTCTCTTTATAGAATGCAGTTTAGGCACACTAATCATAATACCAGGAGACAATTTCTCTTGACCGGGAAGTGTGTCACCGGGTTAAATAAATCTAGTTTTCAGGTCTATTCCGACCTGTATGTATGATTACTGTATTCTGTGGCTGTAGTTACTGTAGTAGAAACATATTACATTTATATAGATTGCTAACATATTGGTTCTGCCAAAGAAAAGGTTGGTAATTATTACTTTATTAGAAGGAATAACTTTATTACTACTGTATCATCTGGTTTTCATATTCATATTAATATAATTATTTTGTAAACGTTAGTGGCTTAGTGCTTCTAATTAATCTATTCTGTACCCGTAGCTGAAAGGGGGGGGGGGGGGGCAAAATCTGATTTGGCTAAAATCTTAATGAATCAAATCAAATTTTTGATATATCTGGAACTTCTGGTCAGATTTGGCTTAAGTTTTATATGGAGAAGCCAATCCCGCTATTCCCACTCTACTATCACCTCAAAAACACGGAAAATCCCACAGAAATTCTATGTGACATAAAAGGGAGAAGGATTTGCAATCTCTGATAGTTCATTGTTATATTATTGAAAGAATCGAGATGAGCATAATTATTAAGTCAATAATCACATATTCAGTCGCACAGCAGCCGTGTCTACATGTGTGTGACCACAAATCCGTGAATTGTACTGACCTCATCTTTATCTTGCTGACTGCCATCAAGGAGGACATAGAGGATAACGTGTGGCAGGAGATACAAGGCAATGTGGATATCATGCTTAATAACAGCAGTACATGAGGCAAACACTTTCTGAGGCTTCTCTTGTTTCACCTGCAACATACACACATATAAATCACAGTATAGTCTAACTGCCTCTTGGAGCCAAAACATGGCGTTCCATTAACCATTTAACCCTCAAATATACTTAAGAAAATTTCACTTTTTTCATAGAAAATGCTCATTTGCAGACCAAGAAAAGACTATTTAAAAAAAATTACCACTGGAATGACTGGCTCGGTTATCGAGCCATTCATTGCAGTGGTAAATTTTCAAAAATAGTCTTCTTTTGGTATACAAATGGACATTTCTCAAGACTGCTGCAGAAGCCATTTTTGGCTGATATCAGCGTTAAAGGGTTAATAGTCGAGATTTGTCAAAAAATGGAACTTTGTCCCTAATAAATGTCCATTTGCAGGCATAGAGAAGACGATTTTTGAAAATTTATCATTGAGATGACTAGATTCGTAATCATTCCAGTCATTCTGGTGGTACAATTTTACAAATAGTCTTCTCTTAGCCTGAAAATAGACATTTCTCAAGACCACTGTCAAAGCCAGTTTTGGGCCACTTGATTATTATAGGGTTAACATGATTAAACCGGCCAAAAACGTAGCGGACATGAGGAATGGCAATATGCAGCCCACGGGAAGAGTTTTGTAAATCTATAATTGGAATATCCATAATCTGGCTCGGTTATCTAGCCAGATGTTTCATTGGATAAATTCACAAAAATGGTCTCCTGGCCTGCAAATGAGCATTTATTGAGCAATAATCATGATTTTCTTGACCATTCAAGGGATAAGATATGTGGTTAAATGACCTCAAGTTTTAATGAACCACAATCTGGAGGCAACAAAAGGAATATCACATAGTAAGTCACTTGCATTATGTAAACTTCAACAGATTGCCTGTATGAGCAGCATGACATGCATTAGCGCTTTAACACTCATATCAGCAAAAGAGAGATCCTGCAGTGGTCTTGAGAAATGTCCATTTGCAGACCTAAAGAAGACTATTTTAGAAAATTTACCATTGGAATGACTGACTCGATAACCAAGCCAGTAATTCCAGTGTTAAATTTTCAAAGATAGTCTTCTTTTGGTCTGCAAATGGTCATCTTCTTTGAGAAAATTGAAATTTTCTTGAATAAATTTGAGGGTTAAAGGCTTAAAATGTTAAATTAAGTCTAAAGATTAACCACATGAACTATATATTTTTTCCAAAAATATAATAGCGATTGTGTCATTTGCCTTGAATTAGATATCGTGCCTTTAATCAACCTTTTGATGGCCGAAACAGCATCTGCAGTGGTCTTGAGGAACGTCCATTTGCAGGCCAAGAGATTATTATCTTTGAAAAAGTTTCAAGTAATGCAACATATTATTTGTTATTGTAGCCCGATAGTCAAGTCGACCAAAGCCGGCCTCTGTAATGGTCCGTTGCAGTCTAAACAACAATTTTGAATATTTATCACTGGAATGTCTGACTCAATACGCGAACCAGTCATCCCTGTGGTAAATTTTCAAAACTCACCTCTTGGTCTGAAAATGAACATTCAATAAGCAAATATCTTGATTTTCTTGACCAAATTTAACCATTAAATTGTCTGATAGGTCTGGCTGCACATAGAGAAAGCTATAAAATAACAAATATGAGCGGGCATTATGCATACCTTAGATGAAAGATATCCAGTCCAGGTAGTAACCCAGTCCTTAAAGTTGTGCCCTTTTTTGCTTTGAAAGATAGGCTTGGCCACATTTGACCAGACAGTTTGAACATTTAGTCGATACCTGTGAAAATATAGAAGTAACCAATCTTAACTTATATACAATGTAGCAGAGATATTTACTAGTGGAAGATGTAACATCTAAAGTAATGACTTTGCTAACAACTAGCTATAAGGAAACTAGTCTTAATGGAATAAGTGATGAAAGATGTAATAGCAATAAGTATAAATATAGCCTTACCAGCAGCTTATTGAACTGACCATAATTCTGACTCATGTGGGTATAGGGATCTAGGATCACTCCAGCCAAAAAAATATGTTTGCTTACGTCGTGTATATCAATGATGCTATGCAGCTGTAAAAGTTGGCCCTCTTCAAAGGCAGTTCTAGATAAGCCTCATGCCTGCCACCATAACCCTTAGCACTCTGATGTCAAAAATATCAAATTAAATTAAAAGATGAACTGGTTTTCATTTTTCAACAAATTTGGTTGAAGATGGTGCTGTCGTAGACAGCAACATCGTCCACCCAAATTGTTGAAAAATATATATCAGTTTCATTGCTGTTGACCCGGTAAAAGATAGAATATTAACCTTAGAGTTGTAAGGGTTAAACACCTCCATCACCCAACATCGGTGGCCCAACAGCACAAGTTCCAATGACACATTACACCATTTAAATACGGTCCCACTGTCAGTAGCAGCGGCCCAATAAAGATGGTCTATGTTCAGTCATGCTCTGTAATTGCAACTAGACACCCCTGCACAGAAAGCCTTAGTTTTTTCTGTACTCAGAGTCAACACCAAAGCACGCAGAGGAGACCACTGCGCAAACCTGCTAAACATGATACATACCAATTTGAAAGAGGCAGGACTGGATACACTGAAAACCAAAAAGAACCTGCGAGAACTAAGTAGTCTAACTGAGGATAAGAAACAGTGGTCAAATAAGGGCCGATTCAACCTGCAGGATGGACTCAAACTCCTCCATTTGCAGACCACAGTATACCATCATCATCAGCGCAGTAAGAATGTCATAAGCATGTGGCTGGAATACAATAGGCGCATGATTTAGCGCAGGCTGTGAATCCCAGAGAGCAAGCATACATTGGCATTTACCTTGTGAGCATTGTGAACTGGCTTTTCAGCATGGAATGAATGATACACTGATAATTGTGGTGTCTCTAGTATGTGCTTACCCTAGTATGCTCATATATTTTGGTACTAAGCCAATTAACACATTAATAATGAAAATGGGATTTGCAGTCCTCTTAAGAAATGTCCATTTGCAGGCAAAAGCTGACCCCTGGAATGACAGGCTCAATCATCGATCCAGTCAGTCCAATGGTAAATTTTCAAAAATAATCTCTTAGCCTACCGATGAACATTCACTAAGTAAAAATTGTATTACTATCTTGACAAATCTTGCCCATTACATGGTTCCAGTCAATGCACCTATAAATGTGAAAAACTTACTTCGAATGGAGCAATGGCATAAGAATCTCTTGTACAGACAGCGGGAATCTCAGCCAGAGCTTTTTCCCAGAACTCCCCTCCTCACGGTCCTCTCCAATCTCATAATTCTGGAGCAGATCTTGCAGCGCAAATGCAGAGCAGTCCTAGAAACAAATATCACCATTGACTAAATGTGGTGGTAGCCATGTTTGATTGACAACAAGAGGCCTAATGGGTCTGCGTCGCTCACCTGGAGCACGGTGCATTTTTGTCAAAGTTGTTGGTGGGTGGTTTATGAGTAGTCTTTTAAATGAGTTTGTGGACATTTTTGCATGTCCAATATGGCCGCCAAACACGGTACATTTTGATTGGTCCACTTCTGCCATGTTTCTGACTAAGCTCCTTCCCTTGAACAAACTTTAATGGCACTCAGTGCCTAATCATATCTCCCAAATTTCTGCCCAATCCGCTCAGTGGTTCTGGAGTTGTTTTGGCAAAAAATAGGTTATCCAAGATGGCCGCCAAACCATTTGGCCAATCAAGTTCCCTTGAACAAACTTGGTTCAGCTCTTGTCCTAGATCATATTTCATGCATTTTGAATTGATCTCCCAAACGGTTTTGGAGACGATCTTTAAAGACATTAATAAAAATCGACTAAAATCCAAGATGTCGCGAAAATACATTTTAAATTTCTCATTGCTTGAGTATGGGAGATTTTGGCGGGTAAATGATTCAAGATGGCCGCTAAACCGTTTATCCGACAGTCTCAAAAATGGCAAATTTGAAATCACAATACACACAAAAATACATAAAACCAATTTTTGCCTCAAAATCAATCAAATAAAAAAATCCAATATGGCCGCCAAACACGCTATATATTGATAGGCCCATAGTGGCCATTTTATTTTTTCGGATCAACTTCTCTTGAACTAACTTTAATGGCCCTTCGTCCCTAATCATATATCACAAATTTCTGCCTGATCGCTTCAGCGGTTCTGGGGAAGTTGTTTTTGCGAAAACGAGGTCATCCAAGATGGCCGCTGAATCATTTGGTCAATCAAGTTCCCTTGAACAAACTTGAGTGAGCTCTTGTCCTAGATCATATCACATGAAGTCTGAATTGATCCCTCAAACACGTTTAAAGAAGATTTTTAAAGACATTTCTAAAAATCGTCCGAAATCCAAGATGGTCACCGGCAAAACTGGCCGATCGGCTTCGTTTGAACAAAATGAAACCTCTATGCCATAAGGATGCTTCCTGCCAAATATAATTCAAATCGGCCCAGTAGTTCTCGAGAAGACATTTTAAATTTCCCATTTCTTTAGTATTTCATAGGAGCTTTTGGTGGGAAAATAATCCAAGATGGCCACCAAACCGTTTATCCAACTGTTTTGAAAATTGCAAATTTGAGATCAGAATACCCAAAAACCTATATAAAACGAATTTCGGACTCAAAATGCATCAAATAAAAAATTCAATATGGCTGCCAAACACACTATATTTTGATTGGTCCACCACGGCCAGGTTTTTTGATGAATCAACTTCTCTTGAACAAACCTTAATCACCCTTAGTTGCTAATTATATATCACAAATTGTGGCCTGATCGCTTCAGCGGTTCTGGGGAAGTCGTTTTTGTGAAAACTAGATCATCCAAGATGGCCGTTGAACCATTTGGTCAATCAAGTTCCCTTGAACAAACTTGATTCAGCTCTTACCCTAGATCATCTTTCGTGAGTTCTGAATCGATTCCTCAAACAGTTTGGGAGAAGATTTTTAGACATTTCTAAAAAATCGGCCAAAATCCAAGATGGTAGCCATCCAAATTGGACAAACTTGAATCTCTATGCCTTAAGGATACTTCATGCCAAATATAATTGAAATCGACCCAGTAGTTCCCGAGAAGATATTTTTTATTTCCCATTGCTTTAGTATGGGAGCTTTTGGCGGGAAAATGATCCAAGATGGCCGCCAAACCGTTTATCCGACAGTTTCAAAAATTGCAAATTTGAGATCAGAATACCCAAAAACCTATAAAAAAAACCAATTTCGGCCTTAAAATCCATCAAATAAAAAAATCCAATATGGCCGCCAAACATGCTATATTTTGATTGGCCCACGGCGGCCATGGTCTTTGACGGATCAACTTCTCTTGAACAAACTTCACTGGCCCTTAGTCCATAATCATATCTGCCAAATTTCGGCCTGATCCCTTCAGCGGTTCTGGAGAAGACGCTAAAATTAGGTCAACCAAGATGACCACCAAACTATTTGACCAATTAAGTTCCCTGGAACAAACTTGGTTGAGCTCTTGCCCTAGATCATATTTCATGAGGTTTCCTTCAATCCCTCAAGACGTTTGTAAAAATCAGCCAAAAGCTTCATTTGAACAAACTTGGACCCCTATACCCTAAGGATGTTTCCTGCCAAATATAATTGAAATTGGCCCAGCAATTCTTGAGAAGTCATTTAAAGGAAAAGTTGATGGACGCACGGATGGACAGACGACGGATGGTCGCCACGACATAAGCTCTCTTGGCCTTTCAGGCCAGATGAGCTAATAATGTAAATTTTCAAATAGACAATAGACGACTATGTTTTAGCATTTACTATGGGAGTAACTGGTTTCAAAAATAGTCTTCTCAGCAAGTATTTCAATTTTCTTAACCAATTCTGAATTGTCAATATTAGTCTTTTGAACACAACAGATTAGAAAGTATAAATTCTTGACAACATACTAAAATTACTGCTCAAACCTAATTCAACTATTAGCTGATGGTTCCTGCAAGCTTACTGTGATTTTAGAGTTGAAAGATATAATCTACAGAAGTCTGGTAGTCAAATCAGGGCTTCGTTTCTGAGGCGAGCTATCACTCTCGCTAGAATAGCTTGCCTAACTTTTCCTCTCAGGGAAGCAATTAATCACTTACCTCAAATCTTAAAACTGAAATCAAAATTTGAATATCTTGATCTAAACATAATGCTATTGATAGATTTTCACATTTTCATTCTACCAGCGGAGTGATCACTCGCCTAGCATTGCTCATGGAGAGTTATTTATAGCATACAACATATTTCTAGAAATGAATCCCTGTCAAATGGATTAACATATTGGGCAGTTGTTTGTCCTACCTGAATGACAGTTTCTGTAGCAGCAAGGAAAGCTCGTACAATAGCGCTGATGAGATCAAATGCAAAGTTGTCATCATTAACACTGGCTTTGAAACGTGCCAAATCCTGCTTTGGATTGTTACTTATGAGCTCCAACCTAAGGGATAACAACAATTCTAGAGTATCTAAGTCAAATAAAACACTAAAACAAGAATTCAGTGGAATTAAATGTCTCGCCTGACTCCTGCTTGTCACAGTGGCATTTACCACTGACCTCATGACATGTGTGGTATCATGCTACTTCCTAGCATTATAGGTTACCATGTATTCAAATTTAGTTCCAATAGGATTAACCAATCCTGAAATATAATTGATTTGCTGAATGGAAAAACTTACGGTAGAAAACGTAGAGGTCAAATCACAATATTAGAATGGCTTTGACCTTTGATCTAATGAGTTCACTATCATCATGATGCCTCGGTATGGTATGTGAAACCATGTACCAAAGCTTGGGTCCAGTAGTATTAAGTAGGAATAAAATATAGGCAAACAAAAAAACTTTATATTGAAAATACAAACATGACAGAGGTGAAATATCAAGGCTGTGATAACCTTGACCTTGTATCTAGTGATGTCACTATCAGCATGCAGCTTCCTTATTCTATAGGGGACCACGTGTCCAAGATTAGTTCTGGCCTGATGACCTCGATGTCAAACCATCCTGTATCATCTTGGTATAAGCAACCATGTACCCAAGTTGTGTTCCATTAGGGTTAAGCAATCTCGAAATATAACCAGATAGGATTTGCTCAGCCTAAAAACCTAACATTGAAAAATAATAGTTTTGTAGAGGTCATAATAGCCTTGACCTTCAACGTTGTGACTTCAGTGTCAGCATGCTGCTTCCTAACATTACAGGTAAGAATGTATCCAAGTTTAGTTCTAATAGGACTAACCAATCTGACATTGACCTTGACCCTGTGACCTCATTATCATGCTGTTTCCTAACAGTATAGGAACCACATACCCAAGTTTAGTTGTAATAGGATTAACTGATCCTGAAATAATAAAAAACTTAACATTGCTGACGTCATTGTCGCCACCACCGCCGGAAAAGTGATACATACAAAATAAAACAATTTTCCCAGAAACAATGGCTATAAATAAAGTGACTAAACACAAAATTGCATTAATTATGATTGACCATGATGCTAAAAAGGCAAATTCCTTTTCCCAATAGGAAGCCATTAAGATATAACTTCATGACTGGACTGTTAAGCCTAACACTAACGGTACATGCAGTGTATTGGACGTTTCCAATCTTAGCTAGGCCCATCCCATCTCTAGCTAAGCTCCGCCCACATCACGCGAGATGTGGTTGGAGCTTAACTAGAGATGGGCGGGGCATAGATAAAACCGGAAAGATCTATTTAGATAGACAGCTATACTGTACCTTCCAGAGTCGATTGCACCAATCTCACCAAGACAGTCTCCGACAAGAAGCTTAACTTTAGGGTTAGCATCACGACAGCCTGCTATCATCTGTGTTAAGACATATTTGTAAATGAAATTAGACCAGCTAAAACAAGCCTGCCTAACTACTAAAGCATTCCAATTTCCCCCGGAAAAATTCCATACTCTCAGACCTCATCAGCATTTATTTATTTATTCATTTATATACAAGTCAGGGTGCTACTGTGTGTGGAGATTTGTGTGAGAAATTTTAATAGTAGGCAAATGTAGGTGCAGAGCTAAATGCCATAAATTAATGATGTAGTCACCCAGGGCCTGTTTCACCAAGGTGCATAAGCTACACCATGTCATAAAGTAGTAAACAGACCAATCATAATGATGCATTTGACATTTACGCCATACGTAAGTATCCTAGTGTACTTAAATACCCTTAGTGAAGCCCACCTGGGACCTCTAGACAGAAGTGAGCGGAAAGTTGCCAGGGTGAGTACTATTTCAAGATTGAACATCCTGGTGGATTTATAACAAGAGGCCCAAGGGGCCTGTATCACCCACCTGGACCATAGGCATCTCAACTAGAATGGTCATAAACAATTCATAAATAATAAGTAGATCCCTAATGAGTTGAGCAGACTTGTAACAAGAAAACAGAGGCCATGTTTCTTTATGTATCAACTTCTCCGTAACAAACTTTAATGGCCCTTAGTCATCAATATCATATCTCCAAAATTTTGGCCCAGTCCTTTCAGTGGCTCTGGAGAAGAAGTTGCTTTCATGAAAATCAGGCCATCTTGCGCCAAACCATTTGGCGGATCAAGTTCCCTTGAACAAACTTAGTTCATCTCGTGCCCTAAGTGATATTTTAAGAGTTTTGAATCAATCGCTCAAAAAGTTTTGGCGAATATTTTGACATTTCTAAAAATCGACCAAAATCCATGATGGTTGCCGGCCAAATTGGCCGATCTGCTGCGTTTGAACAAACTTAAATCTCCATGCCCTAAGGATGTTTCCTGCCCAATAAAATTGAAATCATCCCAGTAGGTCTCGAGAAGACATTTTAAAATTCCCATTCCTTTAGTATGGGAGCATATTGCTGGAAAATTATACAAGATGGCCGGCATCCCATTTATCAGACAGTTTCGAATATTATAAATTTGAGATCAGAATACCCCAAAACATATATAAAACCAATTTGCCGCCTCAAAACCAATCAAATATAAAAATCCAGTATTGCTGCCAAACACGCTATATTTTGATTGACCCACAGAGGCCATGTTTATTTACAGATCAACTTCCCTTGAACAAACTTTAATGGCCCTTATTCCATAATCATGTGTCCCAAACTTCGGCCTGATCCCTTCAGCGGTTCTGAGTTGTTTTCTAAAAAAATAGGTCATCCAAGATGGTCGCTGAACTGTTTGGTCAATCAAGTTCTCTTGAACAAATTTGGTTCAGATCTTGCCTTAGATGATATTTCATGAGTTATGAATCGATCCTTCAAACGGTTTCTGAGATTTCTAGACATTTCTAAAAATTGGCTAAAATCCAAGATGGCCACCGGCCCAATTGGCCGAGCGGCTTCATTTGAACAAACTTGGATACCTATGCCCTAAGGTTGATTCCTGCCAAATATAATTGAAATCGGCCTGGCAGTTCTCGAAGACATTTTAAAGTTCCTATTGCTTTAGTATGGGCACCTTTGGCGGGAAAATAATCCAAGATGGCCACCAAACCGTTTATCCAACAGTTTCGAAAATGGCAAATTTAAGCTCAGAATACCCAAAAACATATATAGAACCAATTTCGGCCTCAAAATCCATCAAATAAAAAAATCCAATATCGCCGCCAAACACGCTAGATTTTGAATTGGACCATGGCGGCCATGTTTTTTGATGGATCAACTTCCCTTGAACAAACTTTAATGGCCCTTAGACCCTAATCATATCTCCCAAATTTCGGCCCGATCCCTTCAACGATTCTGGAGACGTTGTTTTCGGGAAAATTAGGTCATTCAAGACAGCCGCCGAACCAGTCGGTCAATCAAGTCTTCTCGAACACACTTGGCTTACGTCTTTCCCTAGATGAGGTTTCATGAATTTTGAATCAATTCCCCAAGCGGTTTCGGAGATTTTATTATCAAAATACCTAAAAACATATATACAACCAATTTCGGTCTCAAAACCTATCAAATAAAAAAATCCAATATGCCCGCCAAACACACTAGATTTTGAATTGTACCATGGCGGCCATGTTTTTTGACAGATCGACTTCCCTAGAACCATCTTTAATGGCCCTTAGCCCCTAATCATATCTCCCAAATTTCAGCCCGATCCCTTCAGTGGTTCTGGTTGTTTTCGGGAAAACTTGTGCATCCAAGATGGCCGCTGAACCATTCGGTTAATCAAGTCTTCTCGAACAAACTTGGCTTACGTCTCTCCCTAGATGAGGTTTCCTGAGTTTTGAATTGACTCCCCAAGGGGTTTCGGAGAAGACTTTTAAAGACGTTTCCTAAAATAGGACAAATTCCAAGATGGCCACCGGCCCAATTGGCCGATCAGCCTCATTTGAACAAACTTGGATCCCTATGCCCTAAGGTTGCTTCCTGCCACATATAACTGAAATCGGCCTAGCAGGTCTCGAGAAGACATTTTAAAGTTCCCATTGCTTTAGTATGGGCACCTTTGGCGGGAAAATAATCTAAGAGAGCCACCAAACCATTTATCCGACAGTTTCGAAAATGGCAAATTTGAGCTCAGAATACCCAAAAACATATATAGAACCAATTTCAGCCTCAAAATCCATCAAATAAAAAAATCCAATATGGCCGCCAAACACGCTATATTTTGATTGGCCCACGGCGGCCATGTTTTTTGATGGATCAATTTCCCTTGAACAAGCTTTAATGTCCAAATTTCGGCCTGATCGTTTCAGTGGTTCTGGAGGTCGTTTTCGGGAAAACTAGGTCATCCAAGATGGCCACAGAACCATTTGCTCAATCAAGTCTTCTTGAACAAACGTGGCTTAACTCTTTCCCTAGATGATGTTTCATGAGTTTTGAATCGATTCCCCAAGCGGTTTCGGAGAAGATTTTTAAAGATGTTTCCTAAAATCGGCCGAAATCAAAAATGGCTGCCGGCCAAATTGTCCGATCGGCTTCATTTGAACAAACTTGGATCCCTATGCCCTAATGATGATTCGTGCCAAATATAATTGAAATCGGCCTAGTGGTTCTTGAGAAGTCATTTAAAGGAAAAGTTGATGGATGGACCACAGGCACACGATGGACGGTCGCCACGGCATAAGCTCACTTGGCCTTTCAGGCCAGGTGAGCTAATAATGAGTTTCTCAAACCTTACATGGACACTATGTTAATAAGCCTTACTCACTAGACAAAGAATGCATAATCTGTAGAAGCAGGGTGAATGGAAGGTAAGCTTATTAAATGTCCATCTGCAGGCCAAGAGAACCATTTTTGAAAATTTATCACTGGAATAACATACTCGATAATCAAGTCAATCAGTCCAGTGGTTAACATTTCAAAAATACTCTTCTGTTGGCCTCAAAATTTGACATTCCTCAAGACCACTGCCGATGTATTTTTGCACATTAAAAGGTTACATTACACGACCTGTGAAAGGCATGCATTGCTACTTACTGTTGTAATAAGGTCTGAGATGACAGAGTCTGCCGTTTCATTACCAATTATCAGTTGGTGGACAGAGGTCTGTTAAGGAAACAAAAGCGATAACTCAGTAATTGCACCAAAAATGGAAGCAGGAATAAGAACCCTGTCTCAGCACCAGTCCAGTGAACGAAGCATATCCACATAGGGAGGATGCGAGTCCCTCTTTAAATAAGTGCATCCGATAGGACATTTGTAAAACTAGTTTAAATTCTCTGAAATTAGCTATTTTTCTGTACATGTTGAATGCAGACTGAATTATCACTGTTTGCTTCTGGGCAGGGTTAATAAACTAGATTAAAACAAGAGCTAACACACCATTATTTCTGGATTCAACTTAAGATTCTAAGCACGATATTTTTCTGCATAGAGATATTACTGAGATAAGACACCATTATTTTTCGCTTAAATGCTAGTTACTCTACAATAACCAAGGGGAAAAGGCACGTGACAATGCCATAAAATGATAGTTTTTTAGTGATGGAAAACAGATGGATATTTGGATGCTCTCAAAATGACAATCATATCAGTGGACATGTTTCAAAAACATATTTCTCTTTTCCTGCAAGTTTTTCTATGACCAAGGTATATCTCCTGCAACCAATGACACTGGCTGTGTACATATAGGTATAAGGTGCTGAATGAATAGCTTGAGTGTCAGAATACCTGATTATCATGTAGGAGAGCCTTCAGCTTTGAAAGTGCATGAAGCCTGATGTCTATGTTCTCATGTGATACACCCTTCAGGAAGTGAGTAATCTTACTTCGTATGTCTGACTGACTAGGAAAACAAAGAAATTATGAATAGCATGACACCATTCATAAAGAAATGGACTAATACAAACAGTTATAATAGAAGATATTCTATTTTTGCTCAAACTTAAAATCTCCAGGAGAATTTGAACATTATCGCGGAGTAAGCATTAATCGAGAAAGAATGCATTTTCTTGTAACAGATTACTGTGTTTATCAAAAAATCAGGAGTTAACACTCATATCAGCCACAAACAGATTCTGTAGTGGTGTTCAGAAATGTCCACTTACAGACCAAGACTATTTTTGAAAATTTATCACTGGAATGACTGGCTATTTTAAAAAATAGTCTTCTCGTGGTCTGCAAATTGACATTTTCTTAGAGAAAATTGAAATTTTCTTTTAGAAATTTGCGCGTTAACAGATTAAAATAGGCACAGTGGACTCTGATCAACAATACCCCTATATCCCCCTAAAACACATTGATTACAGGTTACCATACATACATGCAATAAGTAAACACTCTAATATGCCTAATAACACCGACTCCAAGACAAATTTTCGTCGAAAATAAGGGTTGTTTGGAAGCAATATTTATTCTCTTGACACCTGTACAGGTAAACATGCATGCATGTATAGTCATGTACATTGCTTCCCTGACTAACTACATCTAATTGTATCCCAGTACCTAGAAAGGCCTTCAGCATAGCCTTTCAACACGGCATTAGCATCAGTTAACTCCGCAATATCAGGTAGGAAGTAGATCTCATGGAAGTGACCTTGCAAGGCTTGCCTGAAAATAAAGTTAATATAATGATATAATAAGAAGCACAATATTCCTGTACATCTCACGTGATAATATTGACTTATTAGAAATAACGGACAGGGCATTTCTTCAAATAGACTTGTACAAATTAGTTACACTGAATTTCAGATTATTGAAATGAGATTATGATTTAGCATTTCTAAGCTTTGGTCAATTATTTTCAGCTGCAACACACAGCAGCATCTGATCATCACACCTGCTAAATTTGAGCTGATTATTAACAGAGAACTAAAAATAGATGCATTCATTGATGAACTCATACATGCACCAGGTTAAATAGGGCGGCATGGATTACCTTAATACCACTCATAACAGCCAAAAATGGTTTCTGCAGTGTTCATGAGAAATGTCCATTTGCAGACAAGAAGACTATTTTTGAAAATTTACAACTGGAATGACAGGCTTGAAAACTGAGCCAGTCATTTCCAGTGGTGAATTTTCAAATATTGTCTTCTCTTGGTCTGCAGATGGACATTTTCTATGAGAAATCACAGCATGGATGATGGGTTTAGCCACACGGTAGATTACGGGCCCGTTTTCACGACTGATTTGGTTCGTGGTTGACTGATGCAGTTCGTCGAACCAGAAACCGAGTTCTGAACTCGGTTTGTTGTTGCCAATGTTTACTGGTTCGTAAATTTCAAGATGGCGGCGCCCAGCTCAATTTTACAACTTATTTCTTCTTATTCTTTTCGATCGCTGGTATCACACTTGGAGAGCCGTTCTCAAGATGAAATCTGTGGTTTTCTGCAGTTCTTCCACAGGCCCATACAGCATTTCAAGAAGAGGTTGACAAAGGCCAGATCTCTTCTCTCAGCAGCTGATACGTACTGCAACATTGAAGTATGTGCTCTATGGTCTGTTATGCTTCTCCACAAGGACAAGCGGGCGATGTCGTAAGGTGGAACCGCCTGTACATGTGTTGGTTTAGTCTGTTGTGTCCAGTTCTGAGACGAAAAATGGTCACTTGCTCTGGCCTCGAGAGATGATGGTAGGCATCTTCTGATTGAGGTGTTCTATAGAGTGACTTGATGATAGTCTTCATCTCTGTATGGGTAACCATGTTTTCTGTCTGATTCTCTTCTGCACCCACCTTTGCCATCTTGTCTGCTTCCTCATTTCCTTGGACTCCACAGTGTGAGGGGATCCACTGCAATGCTATCCGAAAGCATTTGATGGTTTGTAGTGCTTCTTCAAGTTGTGGCAGCTTACCTTTGGTGATAGCCTCAAGGACGGAGCGGGCATCAGATAAAAAGACAATCTGTGCAATAGGGTCTGCTGTGCTGCTGATGGTATTAGCTGCATGAACCAGTGCTTCGACTTCAGCTCTGTAGTTTGTGCAGTGTTTGCCTGTCGGTATTGCAGCTGACTCATGTTGTCCGTTTGGATACTGTATGTGCAGTCCAGCACCTCCGCTCCTAATTGCATCTTTGGCTGATCCATCTGTGTAGATCCTTATCCATGTCACCTGAGGGTACATTTCTTCCAGCATGGCTAGGGTCAGGGCCTTCTTGCTCACATCACTGTGTTCATCTTTGGTTGTGAGATGAGGTACTGTGGTGCGAATAGCTATGCTCTCTAAGTTTGTTTTCCCAGGGTGGAGGATCAAGTGTGTGGTTTGGGTCTTCTATTTGTGCTGGCAATATCTCTTGGTGTTTCCTTTGAAGTGCTTTTGTCTCTTTCACAAAACTTGATCTTTCAAGTCTTAACTTATTTGAATGACGAGATTTCGTCAATATTTTTGGTGTATGCGGTCGTCTGCGATTTACATAGACTGAAGTCTAAATTGATCAAATTAATTGCTAAAGTTAACACAATTAAGAATGCTTGTGAGTTCAGGACATTGCCACAAAATTGCAATCGGCCAGCCTCGTCAATTTGCACAAATGTCATTTTGGCATTTTTGGTTCATGGTCAGTGGTTCCTGGGTTCGTGGTTTGATGAACCAATTCAGTAGCAAAGACGGGCCTATGTCATCTTTCTAATAATTTCTAGTAAAGTGTGAAGTAGCATAACAGGTACAAGCATAAAATTCTGAATGCCTGGTATAAAGTCGCTGGTGCTTGAAAAAGTAAGACACCAATTAAACTATTACTTTCAGCCTTGGGCTCTAGCTACCAACATACATCACAGTGTAAGTATCCGTACCTATTCTCAACGATGAGGAAGTTGAAGATCTCTGCAACCGATTTTGGCAGTTGCTCAATCAGTGGTAACAGTGTAGCAATGATTTGAGACAGCATAGGCCTGAGAGCTGATAATTCCACACTGGAAAGCAATGAATGTTAAAATATCACTAAATACTAAGTCATTAGCTACTGTGCCCTTGAATTTTCAACATCTCTAAAACAAGAGGTCCAAGGGGCTTGTATCACTCACCTGGACCATAGGCATCTCAACTAGAATGGTCATTAACAATAAGTAGAACTTAAGTAATGAGTTGAGCAGACTTGTAACAAGAAAACAGAGGCCATGTTTCTTTATGTATCAACTTCTCTTAAACAAACTTTAATGGCACTTAGTCATCAATATCATACCTCCAAAATTTTGGCCCAATCCGTTCAGTGGCCCTGGAAACGAAGTTGCTTTCATGAAAACCAGGCCATCCAAGATGGCCGCCCAAGCATTTAGCAAATCAAGTTCCCTTGAACAAACTTGGTTCAACTCGTGCACTAAATGATATTTTATGAGTTTTGAATTAATCGCTCAAACAGTTTCGGCGAAGATTTTTAGACATTTCTAGAAATCGGCCGAAATCCAAGATGGCCACAGGCCAAATTGGCCAATTGGCTTTGTTTGAACAAAGGTGAATCTCTACAACCTAAGGATGCTTCCTGCCAAATATATTTGAAATCCGCCCAGTAGTTCTCGAGAAGACATTTTAAATTTCCCATTGCTCTAGTATGGGAGCTTTTGGTGGGAAAATTATCCAAGATGGCTGCCAAACCGTTTATCCGACAGTATCGAAAATTGCAAATTTGAGATCAGAATACCCAAAAACATATATAAAATCAATTTCAGCATCAAAATCCATCACAATATGCCCGCCAAACACACTATATTTTGAATGGCCCACGGTGGCCATTTTTTGGCGGATCAACTTCCCTTGAACAAACTTTAATGACCCTTAGTCCCGAATCATAGCAGCCAAATTTCAGCCAGATCCCTTCAGCGGTTCTGGAGAAGTCGTTTACACTAAAACTAGGTCAACCAAGATGGCCATCAAACCATGAGCCCAATCAAGTTCCCTTGAACAAACTTGGTTTAGCTTTTGCCGTAGATCATATTTCACGGAGTTTGCTTCAATCCACTAAGCGGTTTCGGAGAAAAAGATTTTTAAAGATATTTCTAAAAATCTGCCAAAATCCAAGATGGCCGCCAGCCAAATTGGCTGATCGCCTTCGTTTGAAACAAACTTGAAAATCTACACCCTAAGAATGCTTCCTGCCAAATACAATTGAAATCGGCCCAGTAGTTCTCAAGAAGACATTTTAAATTTCCCATTACTTTAGTATGGGAGCTTTTGGCGGGAAAATGATCAAAGATGGCTGCCAAACTGTTTATTCGACAGTTTCGAAAATTGCAAATTTGAGATCGGAATACCCAAAAACATATATAAAACCAATTTCAGCCTCAAAATCCATCAAATAAAAAAAATCCAATATGGCCGCCAAACACCCTATATTTTGATTGGCCCACTGCAGCCATGTTTTTTGACGGATAACTTCCAATGACCAAATTTTAATGATCCTTAGTCCCTAATCATATCTTCCAAATTTCGGCCTGATCCCTTCAGCGGTTCTGGAGAAATCGTTTTCGGGAAAACTAGGTCATCCAAGATGGCCGACGAACCATTTGCTCAATCAAGTCCTCTTGAACACACTTGGCTTACCTCTTTCCCAAGGTGATGTTCTTTGAGTTTTGAATCGATTCCCCAAGCAGCTTTAGAGAAGATTTTTAAAGACATTTCATAAAATCGGCCAAATTGGTCAATCGGCTTCCTTTGAACAAACTTGGATCCCTATGCCCTAAGTATGCTTCCTGCCAAATATAATTGAAATCAGCCTAGTGGTTCTTGAGAAGACGTCATTTAAAGGAAAAGTTGATGGACAACAGACGGATGGTCGCCATGGCATAAGCACACTTGGCCTTTCAGGCCAGGTGAGCTAATAATATCTGAAAACTGTTTGTAATTTGGAAGCTAATAGCAACATCGTAAGGCAAATTAGTTCAAAATATTTGGAGCAAAGTACTGATAAAATCTGCTCTCCAGATGAGACTATCCAGTCAGCATATATTTCAATGTTCACCCACCATGGGAATGAAAATGACTTCAGCATTATTATATACATGTGGACCTCACATTGCATATGCACAATGCAATTAGGAAGAAATCATACCAGATGCACGCTGATGATCCTCTAGGCATAATCCATTTCATGTAAGAGGCGACTGCCCCGCATCCTAATGTTGTATGCCTAGCACTGTTCTCAAAATGAATAATAGACGGAACAATAGGCTCTTAGGAAATATTGATATCAGTAGGAATATCTATGCTGTATCTTTAATGTGGGCACTAAAGTTGAATCCCACACGTTATAAATAAAAGCCTGACTGCAGGAAGAGCAGTACTATTTAGATGTCTGTTTTGTGGGCATACATACCTCCTGACAAAACAGTTCCATGCTTTACAGGACAGCTCTGGAAAACCTTCCTCTTTAAATTGCAAGCCAATTCTAAAAGCAAACAATGGTGGCATTATAATCAATAATAACAACAGCACTCACTCAAGATGTGACATAACAGATACATCTACAAAACTCACTCAATGTGTGACATAACAGATATAGCAACAAAACTCACTCTAGGTGTGACATAACATATATAGCAACAAAACTCATTCAATGTGTGACATAACAGATATACATGTAGCAACAAAACTCACTCAATGTGTGACATAACAGATATAGCAACAAAACTTACTCAATGTGTGACATAACAGATATAGCAACAAAACTCACTCAATGTGTGACATAACAGATATAGCAACAAAACTCACTCAATGTGTGACATAACAGATATACATGTAGCAACAAAACTCACTCAATGTGTGACATAACAGATATAGCAACTAAACTTACTTAATGTGTGACATAACAGATATAGCAACAAAACTCATTCAATGTGTGACATAACAGATATAGCAACAAAACTCACTCGCGATTTGACATAACAGATATAGCAACAAAACTCATTCAATGTGTGACATAACAGATATAGCAACAAAACTTACTCGCGATGTGACATAACAGATATAGCAACAAAACTCATTCAATGTGTGACATAACAGATATACATGTAGCAACAAAACTCACTCAATGTGTGACATAACAGATATAGCAAGAAAACTTACTCAATGTGTGACATAGCAGATATAGCAACAAAACTCACTCAAGATATGACATAACAGACACAGCAACAAAACTCACTCAATGTGTGACATAACAGATATAGCAACAAAACTCACTCAAGATATGACATAACAAATACAGCAACAAAACTTACTTAATGTGTGACATAACAGATATAGAAACAAAACTCACTCAATGTGCGACATAACAGATATAGCAACAAAACTCACTCAATGTGTGACATAACAGATATAGCGACAAAACTCACTCAATGTGTGACATAACAGATATACATGTAGCAACAAAACTCACTCACGATGTGACATAACAGATATAGCAACAAAACTCACTCGCGATGTGACATAACAGATATAGCAAAAAAACTCACTCAATGTGTGACATAACAGATATAGCAACAAAACTCTCTTGCGATGTGACATAACAGATATAGCAACAAAACTCATTCAATGTGTGACATAACAGATATACATGTAGCAACAAAACTCACTCAATGTGACATAACAGATATAACAAGAAAACTTACTCAATGTGTGACATAACAGATATAGCAACAAAACTCACTCAAGATATGACATAACAGATACAGCAACAAAACTCACTCAATGTGTGACATAACAGATATAGCAACAAAACTCACTCAAGATATGACATAACAGATACAGCAACAAAACTTACTTAATGTGTGACATAACAGATATAGAAACAAAACTCACTCAATGTGCGACATAAGAGATATAGCAACAAAACTCACTCAATGTGCGACATAAGAGATATAGCAACAAAACTCACTCAATGTGTGACATAACAGATATATACACCTGTGCAAAAGTTAAGCACCACCCTATTTTTACGCACATGCGAGGGTATATTCATGTGCTATGAAGAAAGCAATAGCATAAACATTTATGTACCCATCCATCTTAGTGCAAGAGGTAATAATGCAACTAGAGGAATGCTGATTATGATGGTGGGGAAACACTGTATGTTTATGTTTGAACTTGAAAACGAGGCCTGAATATGGTTACGTTGACACAACTGACAACTATTGCCCTACAGTTGACACACGTGGCTAGATTGTCATTAATGGTTCCTGAAAACGAAATGTTTAACATCTGTGCACGAGTTTGAGACTGTCATTATTAATACCGGGTATATCCACCTTGTGCCTGGATGACGGCCTGGACACGACGTCTCATGCTGGTCACCAACCGACTGATACGCCATTGTGGTATTCGTTGCCATTCAAGATGGAGTGCGTCTGTTAATTCCTGTAGGTTCTGCATAGGAGGATCCCTCCTTCTCACCATGTTTCCCAGAATGTCCCAGATATGCTCAATAGGGTTCATGTCAGGGCTCCTTGCTGGCCATGGTAGGGTTTCGATGGCATTCTGGCGGAGGTATTCATGCACAGCTCTAGCACGATGTGGTCGGGCGTTGTCATCCATGAATATAGGGTGGGTTCCAGGTGCTTGATTTACAAAATGAGGGACCACAACTCTATCCAGTATGGAATCTTGATATCTTTGTCCATTTAGTGTTCCAGGTACAGTCAACAGATCCAGCTTACAATCAAATGAGATGCACCCCCATATCATAACGGAACCTCCAACAAATGGAACTTCTTCCATGATGTTACGTTGGTCGTACGCCGTGCGTCTGGACCTCCATACACGAGTTCGACCATCTGTGGCATGAAGCAGGAACCGACTTTCATCGGACCAGTGTACCCATCTCCAGGATCTCATGTTCCAGTGTCTTCTTTCGTTGCACCACCTCAGACGCTCCTCTTTGTGGTGTGCAGTGAGGAGAGGACGTCTGACAGGTCTCCTAGCTTTCATGCCAGCAGCATACAGTCTCCTTTTGACGGTAGACATTGACACTCTATTGCGCGTTTCCCATTGCTGGCTGAGCACTCTGCTGTTGGTGAATGGAGATCTCCAAACAAGGCGTACTAGGGCTCGATCATCACGGGCAGTAGTCTTCTTCGGTCTTCCAGATCTAGGCCTGTCCTTCACCTCGTTAGTTTGCCCATGTTTTGCAATCAAACGACTGATTACAGTATGGTTAATGTTCAGCTGTCTGCCAATCTCTCTGCATGACATACCAGTGGTATGCATGCCTATGATTTGCCATTTCACACGATCACTTAACCTTCGTCTTGCCATAGCGGTTCACAATCAAGAGCTAATTCTCTCTGTACAAATAAACCACGGTCATGAACACAAAATTCCTAATCTTGTCGCCTAAATCTGTATGTAATGTTCTACACCTCAAACTGGACTTTTACATAACTGAACACGTGTGCTGTTTCCCGCCACGCACGGACATCAAGCGGCGTGAAGTCATGCATGCATGTGCATTTCGTACTTGGAATTATGTCAGCTAACGCTGGGACAAATAGTATGGCAGCCTATTTGTACCATCATGTTTCTACGTTCTATTGTTTTTGCTGGTGCTTAACTTTTGCACAGGTGTATAACAAAACTTACTCAATGTGTGACATAACAGATATAGCAACAAAACTTACTCAATGTGTGACATAACAGATATAGCAACAAAACTCACTCAATGTGTGACATAACAGATATAGCAACAGGACTCACTCAAGATGTGACATAACAGATATAGCAACAAAACTCATTCAATGTGTGACATAACAGATATAGCAACAAAACTCACTCAATGTGCGACATAACAGATATAGCAACAAAACTCACTTAATGTGTGACATAACAGATATACATGTAGCAAGAAAACTCACTCAATGTGCGACATAACAGATACAGCAACAACACTCACTCAATGTGTGACATAACAGATATAGCAACAAAACTCACTCAATGTGTGACATAACAGATATAGCAAAAAAACTCACTCGAGATGAGACATAACAGATATAGCAACAAAACTCATTCAATATGTGACATAACAGATATAGCAACAAAACTCATTCAATATGTGACATAACAGATATAGCAACAAAACTCACTCTAGGTATGACATAAACGAATTTAAGAGAACTAGTTAAACCTGACTGGTGCGTGTATGCATGATTGGGTATGTATTGTAATTCTGCATGCGTGTGTGCATCCATCCATGCATGCATGCATGTTCATTGGTCAAAGAATGCTCTGATGATACAGACCTGAGTGTAGCCATGACCTTGATGCGTACAGTAGTAATATGTTTGGAACCCATCAGCTGTAGAATTGCGACTAAACTCTCCAAGGCCTGAAAAGGACAATAATGAACTAGTGCTCAGATGGGCTAGACTGAAATTAAATGTGATAACACAAACTGCCATCTAATATCATCATCTGTTTCCATAAGATGAACTAGGATTCCTTTAAATCACATCACGATCATTGATCCAACAATTTCAGAAAACATTCAATTGTTCACTTAGATTACTAGATGCATACAATCAATGGACCGTTCCACTTTATTCATCCATCATATGACATCATAATCAAGTATGTGACGTGTAGAATGACATCATAATCAATGATGTCATGAATGACGTAGATAAGTACGTCACAAACGCATAATTGAAGACGGACTATGTGTGGTTGCACGATTTGTATGTCTTTTCAATTTACTAAATATCCTGTTGAATATTTTGAAACTAATTTGACTGGGTGCTGTTGCCGCCATAGTCAGCACCCAGTCAAATTAGTTACAAAATATTCGACAACTTACCTACATAGATTTCAGGAAATTGATAGTCAGGCATCCGGGGATCAATCAATCTCAATACGGTGTAGTGTGGGTTGAACTTAGCTAGAGATGGGCGGGGGCATAGCTAAAACTGGAAAGGTCTATTACCAGCATGCAATGTAACAACATTTGCATGTGTATTGACTATTGGCTTGTCTCTCTATATGAGGCAATCTTTGAAGACTGTAGTTGTCAAATCAGCCAAAAATGGCTTCTGCAATGACTTTGATAGAGCTATATGACTTGCTTGATTTACCCAAAACATTCTTTCTTGGACGAGTTTCCAAAAGTCTTCCCTTGGCCTGCAAATGGAAAGTCACTACGCAAAAACTGAATTCTTCTTGACGAGTCTTGACCATTAAATGGCTAAAGCTAATGAACCCTAAATAAAGTTTATTAGAACTCCTAATCTAAATGGAGGATTCCAGTTTATCCATCAATCATTTGATGTTATAATCAACTAAATGATGTAGAGGATGACATCATAATCAATGACGTTATGAATGATGTAGCTAAGTTCATCACGAATGCTTAATTGATTATGGACTAAGCGTTATTGTACGAATTGTATGTCTTTACTATTTAATAACCGTACTGTTGAATATTTTGAAAATAATCTGACTGGACACTGTTCCTGCCATAGGCAGTAATTGATTATGACATGATCCTACATCATTCCATTGATTATGAGTTCAGATGATTGATGGATAAACTGGAATCCTCCATTGGACAGTTAGATAATAAAATCTGATCAGTAAATTACTGAATTCACCTTTCCAGAGTATCCATCAATCATTTGACCTCATATGACATCATAATCAGCTCAGCGCGTGTATGATGATGTCATAATCATTACATCACAAAGGGTTCCATATAGACCGTCACCAAATCTCAAATGGTCCGACACGTTGTATGAATTGCATGTCTTTGTAATTCTTTGTTATTTAATAAACATGCTGTTGAATATTTGAAACTAATTTGACTGGGCGCTGTTGCTGCAGCAACAGCACCCAGTCAAATTGGTTTCAAAATATTCAACAGCTTACCTGTGTAGCTTTTTTGGAAATTGATAGTCAGGGTGTTCAGAGATCGATCGATCCCAACACGAGCAAGGTGTGGGTGGAGCTTAGCTAGAGATGGGCGGGGCATAGCTAAAACCGAAAAGGTCCATTAAGTTATGTAATTATATAACGTTAAAACTGTTTTAAATGTTTGAACCTTTAAATTCCAGTCTCTCAATTTCAAGACAACTTTAAAGCTGTTGAATATTTTAAAACCAATTTAACACGAACCTGTTGATGCAATAATTAGCTTCAACATGATATTCCATACATCATACATAATTTGTCAGTACAGGTCTGTGAGAGTTCAAGGGTTAAATAACTATCATTATGGATAATGAGATCTCCTCTGTGAAATGCATTGACAGATTTGACAATTTTGTGACACTCGCATATGATAACAAGAGCTCCGCAAATGGCGACTAATCCCGCTATGATGACAAACCAATGAATGACAGCTATCAGAAAATAGCGATTTCTTCCGTAAATATAGATCAGTCATCCTCTGAAGTTTCAAAGTGATCCACTAAACGATCATGGGAGTTATTGTTCGGAAACCAATTTTTAAGATGACGGTCAGTGGCTGGCAGACATATTGGATTTTGGGTAATCTACAAATTCGATAAGTTTCTTCCTCAGACCTTGTCCAGTAATCCAAGTTTCAAAGCGATCTACTAAACAGAATTGGAGTTATCATTCGGAAACCAATTTTCAAGATGGCCATCTTGGATTTAGGATTGACGTCAATTTCAACAGGTTTCTTCTCCAGGCCGAATCCAACCAACCTATAAAGTTTCAAAGCAATCTGATAAACGGTAATGGAGTTATTGTCCGGAAACCAATTTTCAAGATGGCCGCCCCTGGCTGGCAGTTATCTTGGATTTTGGATCATTGTCGATTTTGATAGGTTTCTTCTCCAGACTAAGTCCAAGCACGCTATGAAGTGATCTGATAAACTGTAACCAATTTTCAAGATAGCCACCAGTGGCTGGTGGCCATCTTTGATTTCGGATCATCATCCATTTCTATAGATTTCTTCCCCAGACATAGTCCCAACAACCCTATAAGGTTTCAAACCGATCCGAAAAACGCTAACAGTTATCATCTGGAAACCAATTTTCATGATGGCCGGCGGTGGCTATCGGCCATCTGGGATTTCAGATCATCGTCAGTTTCGATAGGTTTTTTCCCCGGACCTAATCTAACTAGTCTATGAACAAAGCAATTCAATAAAAAGTATCCGAGTTATTATCCAGAAACCAATTTTGAAGATGGCCAACGGTGGCTGGCGGCCATCTTGGATTTTGGATTATCGTCAATTTTGAGTTTTTTCCCCATTCCTAGTACAATCACCTTGGAAGCTTCAAAGCGATCCGATAAACGGTAACAGAGTTATTATACTGAAACCAATTTTCAAGACAGCCATCGGTGGCCGATGGCCATCTTGGATTTTGGATTATCATTAATTTCGATAGGTTTCTTCCCCATACCTAGTCCAATCACCTTTATCATATGAGCAGATTAATGGTAACAGAGTTATCATTCGGAAACCAATTTTCAAGATGGCTGCCAGTGCCTTGCAGCAAAGCGGACTTATCATGGGGAGACCACTCTGCTGCCCGCACGCCCGCCCATAAACGCCATCATATAACAAGCGGCCCAAGGGGCCTGTGTCGCTCACCTGGAGCACCATCAATTTTTTATCAAAATTGTTGGTGGGTCGTTTAGCAGTCTTTTAACTGAGTTTGTGGACATTTTTGCAAGTGCAATATAGCCGGCAAACACACTGCATTTTGATTGGCTCACGGCACCCATGTTTTTTTGATGGATCAACTTCCCGTGAACAAATTTTAATGGCCCAAATTTCGGCCTGATCCCTTCAACGGTTCTGGAGGAGTCATTTTCGTGAAAACTAGGTCATCCAAGATGGTCACTGAACCATTTGGTCAATCAAGTCCTCTTGGCTTACCTCTTGGCCTAGATGAAGATTCCCCAAGTGGTTTTGGAGAAGATTTTTAAAGACATTTCCTGAAATTGGCCGAAATCCAAATTGGCCGCTGGGCAAATTGGCCGATCGGGTCCATTTGAATAAATTTGGATCCTTATGCCCTAAGGATGCTTCCTGCCAAATATAATTGAAATCGGCCTGGTAGTTCTCGAGAAGACATTTTAAATTTCCCATTGGTTTAGCATGGGAGATTTTGACGAGAAAATTATCCAAGATGGCCGCCAAACCGTTTATCCGACAGTTTCAAAAATTGCAAATTTGGGCGCAGAATAACCAAAAACATATATAGAACCAATTTTGGCCTCAAAATCCATAAAATAAAAAAATCCAATATGTCCACCAAACATGCTACATTTTGATTGGCCCACGGCGTCCATGTTTTTTGATGGAGTAACTTCCCTTGAACAAACTTTAATAGCCCTTACGTAGTCCCTAATCATATCTCCCAAATTTTGGCCTGATCCATTTAGCAGTTCTGGAGAAGTTGTTTTCGGGAAAACTAGGTCATCCAAGATGGCTGCGAACCATTCGGTCAATCAAGTCGTCTTGAACAAACTTGGCTTACCTCTTTGCCTAGATGAGATTTCATGAGTTTTGAATCGATTCCCCAAGCCGTTTAAGAGAACGTGATTTTTAGACATTTCTAAAAATCGGCCGAAATCCAAGATGGCCACCGGCCAAATTGGTCGATCGGCTTCATTTGAACAAAATGAAATCTCTATGCCATAAGGATGCTTCCTGCCAAATTCATTTCAAATTGGTCCAGTAGTTCTCGAGAAGACATTTTAAATTTCACATTGCTTTAGTATGGGAGCTTTTGACGAGAAAATTATCCAAGATGGCCACCAAACCGTTCATCCGACAGTTTCGAAAATTGCAAATTTGGGCGCAGAAGACCCAAAAACATATATAGAACCAATTTTGGCCTCAAAATCCACCAAATAAAAAAATCCAATATGGCCGGCAAACATGCTGTATTTTGATTGGCCCACAGCGGCCAGGTTTTTGACAGATCAACATCTCTTGAACAAAGTTTACTGGTCCTTAGTCCCTAATCATATCTGCCAAATTTCGGCCTGATCCCTTCAGCGGTTCTGGAGAAGACGTTATTTTCACTAAAACTAGGTCAACCAAGATGGCCGCCGAACTATTTGACCAATTAAGTTCCCTTGAACAAATTTGGTTGAGCTCTTACCCTAGATCATATTTCATGAGGTTTCCTTCAGTCCCTTAAGCGGTTTCAGAGAAGATTTTTAGAGGTTTCTAAAAATCGGCCAACATCCAAGATGGCCACCGGCCTAATTGGCCGATCGGCTTCATTTGAAGAAACTTGGATCCCTATGCCCTAAGGATGCTTCCTGCCACATATAACTGTAATTGGTCCAGCGGTTCATGGTCGTTTAAAAAAAGTTGATGGACGGACGCCGCCTTTCAGGCCAGGTGAGCTAATAATTCAAATCGGCCCAGTTCTCAAGTAGAACACATTTTAAATTTCCCATTGCTTTAGTATGGGAGCTTTTGGCGGGAAAATGATCCAAGATGGCTGCCAAACCGTTTATCCAACTGTTTCGAAAATTGCAAATTTGAGATCAGAATACCCAAAAACCTATATAAAACGAATTTCGGCCTCAAAATCCATCAAACAAAAAAATCCAATATGGCTGCCAAACACACTATATTTTGATTGGTCCACCGCGGCCATGTTTTTTGACGAATCAACTTCTCTTGAACAAACCTTAATCACCCGTAGTTGCTAATTATATATCACAAATTTCGGCCTGATCGCTTCAACGGTTCTGGGGAAGAAGTAATTTTTGTGAAAACTACGTCATCCAAGATGGCCGCTGAACCATTTGGTCAACCAAGTTCCCTTGAACAAAGTTGATTCAGCTCTTACCCTAGATCATATTTCGTGAGTTCTGAATCAATCCCTTAAACGATTTGGGAGAACATTTTTAAAGACATTTCTAAAAACCGGCCGAAATCTAAGATGGTCGCCAGCCAAATTGGCCGATCGGTTTCATTTGAACAAACTTGAATCTCTTTGCCTTAAGGATGCTTCATGCCAAATATAATTGAAATTGGCCCAGAAGTTCTCGAGAAGATAGTTTTAATTTCCCATTGCTTTAGGTATGGGAGCTTTTGGCGGGAAAATGATCCAAGATGGCCACCAAACCATTTATCCTACAGTTTCAAAAATTGCAAATTAGAGATCAGAATACCCAAAAACCTATATAAAACCAATTTCAGCCTCAAAATCCATCAAATAAAAAAATCCAATATGGCCACCAAACATGCTGTATTTTGATTGGCCCAATCCCTACAGCAGTTCTGGAGAAGGCGTTTTCACTAAAAGCAGGTCAACCAAAATGGCCGCAAATATTTAGATTTTCTTGACCAAGTTTAGCCCTTTCGGCCTCAAAATCCATCAAATAAAAAAAATCCAATATGGCCGCCAAACAATTGGCCCACAGTGGCCATGTTTTTTGATGGATCAACTTCTCTTGAACAAACTTTACTGGCCCTTAGTCCCTAATCATATCTGCCAAATTTCGGCCTGATCCCTTCAGCGGTTCTGGAGAAATCATTTTCGCTAAAACTAGGTCAACCAAGATGGCCGCCAAACCATTTGATCAATTAAGTTCCCCTGAACAAACTTGGTTGAGCTCTTGCCATAGATCATATTTCATGCGGTTTCCTTCAATCCCTCAAGCGGTTTCGGAGAAGATTTTTAGACGTTTCTAAAAATCAGCCAAAATCCTAGATGGCCACCGGCCTAATTGGCTGGTTGGCTTCATTTGAACAAACTTGGACCCCTATGCCCTAAGGATGCTTCCTGCCAAATATAATTGAAATTGGCCCAGAGTTCTTGAGAAGAAATCGTTTAAAGGAAAAGTTGACAGACAGATGGACGACGGACGGTCGCCACGACATAAGCTCACTTGGCCTTTCAGGCCAGGTGAGCTAATAAACCGTCAATGTTTTGGTGGGGTATAAAAATGCATTACGAGCACCAACCCTGCCATAGTAGAGGTTATTTTTCAGGTACCAGCAATCGTCTCACAATGTTCTGTGGATACCTGTCCCTGCCCGCCAACGCTCTGCAGGTACCCACACATGACTGCAAATGTAGATCTGCGCTATCAAAGTGGGAATACACATCCCAAACAGATATCTAGTATCTATGTAACACAGGATTGATTGATATTGAAGTTTTAAAAACATTTACCAGTTTCTTGTCCTCAGATGGCACATTTGAATTAAGCAGTTGAGAATCAAAGAATGCCAGAAAACCAAGTAACCTGGGCTGCAGGTAGTCAGCCTGAAACAAACGGAATCACATCAGAATTAAGGGAGAATAGAGGGATTTATTTCTGGCGATGTCTCGCCCATTTCTAGCTAAGCTCCGCCCATGCATTGCGCATGCTAGGATCAATATATATACTTCGAACCCCTAATTCCCCAGATCCAATTTCAAGGTAACTATACAGGTAAGCTGTTGAATATTTTGAAACTAATTTGACTAGCTGTTATTCCCTATTGCAGCAACAGCGTCCAATCAAATTAGTTTCAAGATATTCACCAGTATTTTTATTAAATAGTAGACATACAATTCGTACAACTGACAGAGTTTTAGAAGTTCATGACGGACTTAGCTTTGTCATTCACTATGCATTTAATTGCGAGGTCAGCTTACATGTGACGTAATTCATTACATCATCATATACTGATCAGATTCATCAAATATACACTTCTTCTTTTCGTTCGCTGATCATACCGCCAGTCCTGTAAGTGACTATCGACATGATCATAAGCGTTAAGTGCGTGGATCCATGGTTTATTAGAGTGCGCCGTGCGGCCTGGAACCGCCGTCTTCAGCACTCGAGGTTTCTGTCAGGGTTACCTCACCTTACTTCCTTTAGTCACCTCTTACGACACGCAGAGAATACGGAAGGTGTATTCTAAGCCCCACCTACAGGGTGTAAATATACACTATGTTTGCAATGTAGCCACTATTGTCTACGTCATAGATTAATTTAACATGATTCTAGAACATAAACAAGAGGCCTGTATCGCTCACCTGGAACATAGGCATTTCAACTAGAAAGCCCATCGCTATAAGTAGACTTGCAACAAAATAAATGAAATCACGGATTTCTTTTTTTACGAGAGTTGATACTTACCTCCCTAACACTTTGATATTCCCAAATATCGACTTTCACTCAACAAACACTCAGATTAAAAAAGTTAGGTGGCCCTACTGGCCAGGTAGTCAGATGACAGTCCGGCGGATGCCAGCCCCAACCTCGCGCATGTGCAGACTAGCACTTCCTCTGACTAATTTATTGGCTGACACACATGTAACTTAAGAAAGCCTGAAGACCGAGTCTCTGGGGCGGAGAGGCTGGGTCCGTGTTAGGGAGGTAAGTATCAACTCTCTCGTGAAAAAAGAAATCCGTGAGTTCGTTTATTTCACTTCAAGCATATACTTACCTCCCTAACACTCTTTGATATTGCCAGAATTCGTCAGTGAATTCGGTGGGAGGGAGGCGAAGTCAAAAGACCAGCTCTTCCCTATGCGCTTTTCTGCGTCTAAGGCACTAAACTTCTGAAACTGTGTGAAAACACAACCAGGGAATAATTTGAACAGCGGATAACACAACCGACGGCTTTGAGAAGACCATATGTCATATGCGCTCCCCCCAAACCCCTTTTCTTGGGAGAATGACCTCAATGTCCCATACGCTCTTAACGCACAAGTGCCATGTACCATAGGACATAAGACAAAAAGGCTCCATTTTCGTATCCTCTCAAGAATGAACCACATAAAACATGTACCATCACCATATTAGAACGAAGGGTTTACATGACAAATACAATCAACAATAAACAACACATGAACAAGAATGACCGTGTGAATTTCTTGTTGTTGCTGTCATCATCTCCACTTAGTGAAGTGAGGTGTCATGGAGGTAATGGTCGGTAAAACGCGACTCACTGTGCCACTGGCCTGCCGACATAATGTCGTCCACAGGGACCCCATTAAACAGGGCAGTGGAAGCCACTACGCTGCGAACACTGTGAGCTCTGGCAAAGTCAACTTGTTTAGCTGCGGCGGATTTATGACAAAACTGAACACAATCCACAATCCACCTGGAAATGGTGTCCTTGGAAGCCGTACCAGGAGGTTCAATATACGACAACCATAACGCTGTAGGATCCGTCCGCCATCCCTGTGTATGTTGTTTGTACCTGTTTAATACGCGGACTGGACACCATGCTTTTGAATTAGGATCATATCTAGTTAAAGGTGGTAAAAATATGGATTGACCTGGCTATTTCAGACTGATTTTTACGCCATGAAATTTATCCTAGGTAGAAGCCTAAGGCCTTCCCCTGTAACCACATAACAGTCTGCCTCAGCTGATAAGGCATGAATTTCTCTTCTCCGCCTAGCTGAGGCCGCAGCAATTAAAAATACAGTTTTAAGTGTCAACATTTTCATAGAAATGGAACTTAGTGGTTTAAATGGCTTATCTGCTAATACCTGAAGCACTAGCGATAAACTCCAAGATGGAATCACAGGGGGGATTCCTTGGTCTTAGATTGGTCACGCCTTTAATTAAAGTATTTAATGTACTTACTTCATCACTTCCCCTATTAGCCAAGCAAGGGATAACTGTCATTAAAGCTGACTTGTAGCCAGCAATAGAGTTAGGATTGAGGCTATAGGCATCATACAGGTGACAGAGGAAATCGGCTACGACCTGAATAGATGAATCCATTGGATTAATACATCTTTTTGAGCACCATACCACAAATCTGTTGATTTTATAATTATATGCTCTGGAGGTTGACCCCCTTCTAGCTTTTGCCATAAACATGGCTGCTTGGTCAGAAAAGCCCTCCTTAATTCTAGATTCCTTGACAACATCCACGCAGTCAATCTGAACATTGATGGATTGTTGTAAAGCATCAGATGCAGAGGAACTGTATCGCAGACCAGAAGGTCCAGCAGATCCATATAGCATGATCGGCTTGGCCAATTTGGGGTGATCAGAAGCACTTGGCACTCCTCCAGTCTGATCTTCTGAAGAATTTTTGGAATTAGGATTGCTGGAGGGAATGCGTATGCATACATTCTCCCCCAGCTGATAGCTAACGCATCCGTTGCGATAGCGCTCGGATCTGGAATCGGAGAGACGTACATCGTCATCTTCGCATTCCTCTTCGTTGCGAATAAATCTATGTTGGGCTTGCCCCAGTGGTCGAACAGACGATCCGCCACACATTGATTTAGTTGCCATTCCGTAGGTAAAACACTCATCATTCGGCTCAATGAGTCTGCTAGCAGATTCAACCTTCCCGGAATATGACTTGCTTTCAAGGTGATCCGGTGATCCAGGCACCAGCAAAGCAATTTCCATGTCATCATACAGAGACTGGGCGACTTCGTTCCACCCTGACGGTTTATGTAAGTCACTACAGTTGAATTGTCCGATCGAACCAGAACAATCTTGCCCTGACCGTTCATTAAGAAATGTTCCAGGCCCAGTACTACTGCTCGTAATTCCAGTAGATTGATATGTTCTTGTGACTGATCCAGATTCCAAAGCCGTCTCTTGGAGGGGCCTACATCCCTCACCCCAGAGACCTGGACCTGTCATAGGCATACGCAGAAGCCTATTGTACAGGTCCTGGGAAGGGCACAGATTGTCAAGTGCAAACGTGCGCCGCGCCCGGACACTCCTGGTAACTGAGCGGGTAAACAATCCAGAGCCAGGTTAATACCATCCTGGATGGCCCTTTGGACTGTTACCGGACTTACTTGGCATGATGCCGATGCCGTTACTACCCCCTGTAACAGCTGTGAAACGTGCGAGAGTGCCGCGATGGACACCGTCAAACTCTCCTCCGTATCACGCAACGCGATGTTAGTCGAGCGCAGCGCGCTCGTGCACAGAGCTCCCATGTCAGACCGGGAGCCTGGCCACGTGTCTTCAGCGCGATCATCTTAGGCACTACACCGTACTTCTTGTATTCACCAAGAACGATGCGCCATCTCAAGCGGCAGAGATGGCATCGCGGTAGCAGCCGGCTTACCTGCTACCCAGGGGCGCTGGTCCCGTTGGCAAGCCAGATGTTCCACAGCAAGATCTGGCCTGACGTTGATTAGCCAATGACAAGCATCATACCAGTCTTGCTCTGTAGCTACCTGTGAATGCTCGACTAGGAGTGGGCCTTCGTCGTCCTCTAGACCATTCACAGGTGATTGCGTGGCTGGAAGAACCGATACTCCTGGTAAACCAGTGAAAGCATGCAGGCCCGATGGAACAGGCCTGCCAAAACTAGCTTGACAAGGCGCAGGCGCCGTGGCATTGCGTGGGGTATAATTACTCGCCACACCATGGCCCTGGCCAGAATCAGCTATACCATTGGCAAGCGGTAATGTTGGCCATCGGCCCCAACCCGGGCTAGCTTCTGCGCCGTGAATGCTACTCCTGCGTGAGTAGACCCATGGAAAGTCGCCCGTGTTCCCCGCGAGGGGTGCACATTCGTCATTTTCCATGTCCACGACGCCATAAGGCGAGCCCAGCAAATAATCCTCTTCTTCCTGACCAGAAAGATTAGACTCCGGGTCAGCGAGAAATGCTAACCCAGACTGGGCAGGAAAGGTACCATAAGAGGTAGTGGTACCTATAGGGTGCGGATAATCATGGGGACCTGATAAGCAGAAACCAGGCTCCAGCGACACCGGCCCATGAACGACCGGCGCGGCAAGCCTGCTGCCAGTGTTCTTATAGTGAGCTTCTGTCCCTTAAAAATGGACCACCTCTGAACCTTGGGCGAAGACTGATAAATCCCTACGGAAAACCGATTCAGAGATGGGGATTATTTGCCCTGGAGCAGGAGGCAAAGGATTTGGTCCAGGGAGCATGCCACAAAGCATCTCTGGAACGAAATCCGTAATGGTCTTTTTCATCTCTCTCAACATCTCTAGACGGAAGACTTCCATATCATGGTGGATGAAGCCTTCCTCTCACCCTTCTTACCCACACTTACACTCTCCAGCTCCTTCTTTGAGCGCTTCTCATCCTCTGATGCCTTCTCCTTGGCCTGAAGCGACAAAAAGTCAGATATTAGATCCTCCTCCCACACCCCCACCCCCAACTGTTTACATACATCACAGTTTAACAGTGGCCCATAGGAACTGCATGAAAAGCATGGATGAGGGGCGAATCTAGGCTTAATGAAGCGACCACAGTTGGCACAACCAGGTTTCTGAAAGGCCCCAAGACAAAGACAATGAGTATTTTAGTTAATGAATTAGTAAACGCAAACCAAAATAAACAGGAGAGGACCAATGGCCAAAAAGACCATTACAAAATTTTTTTTAGATAAACCAGTGTTGGACAAAACATTTTGTCAATAAAAAGAGCAAGGCTGAGTATGACGTCATATCTTCAAAAATAAGAAGGCAATTGGACTGGAAAACAACATCCAGGTGTAAGGATGAATTGTATTCAAAATCCAGAGCATAAAACTGGAAAGGATAGTGATACAAGCTATGTAAACATCAGATAAATAGTGATAAAAATTGGCAGCAGATTTCGGAAATTTTTCTAAATAGTTTGGAGTGCCTAATACGATAACACTAGAATACCTGCTTCTTGAGCATAGACATACTACCCAATCACATGAACTGGATACTCCACCATTCTCTATGACCTCTTAAATCTCTCCACCATAAGGGGAAGGGAAATGGAGCAAGAGGGCAGTGAGATCTTCTTACGAGACCTCCAAGTCACTGGGCATAGATTTTGTTCCTAACATGTTAGTGGGAAATGGAACCTTGGTGGAGAGAAAAACAAACCCTCTGACGATGTGCTGTCCTTTTCAATCATAGATAGATACCTGTGGACACAAACACAAAGAGAGATTAGAATTTCAAAGCACCAGATGTAAATAAATCAGTTTAAATCGCGACTATCACGTCTAATCGCGAATCCCGGAAACACATTACACACGGGATTAAGACGCTAAATTAGACATATATGTATTTGAATTCACCTGATAACTCGGTCCCAGTCCTTCTTCCAGCGATTTAGCTTGAGAAGACATCGTTATCACATGGAATTGAGTTTGTATAGACACGACAAGCAGAAAACTTACCAAAATATTTAACTAGCATGTGCATCTCTTTGCCAATAAATTGGAAAAGAGAAAGTGCTAGTCTGCGCATGCGTGAGGTTCGGGCTGGCATCCGCCGGACCGTCATCTGACTACCTGGCCAGTAGGGCCACATAACCTTTAATCTGAGTGTTTATTGAGTGAGGCGATATTTTGGAATATCAAAGAGTGTTAGGGAGGTAAGTATACTCTTGAAGTGAAAACAAGGATGCGTCCTACCAAATTTGGTTAAATCGGTAGTCGTTCGCGACATATTTTTAATTTTCCATTTTTTTACTATGGGATTTGGGGGGGGGGGGGGGGGGGGTGTGGTGGTGGTGGTCCAATATGGCTACAAACCTGTTTATCAGACAGTTTTCAAAGGATTTAAAAATATGAAAAAACTATACAAAACTAATTTCGGCTTCAAAATACATAAAAGATATGGTTACCAAAATGCTGAATTCTGATTGGTCTATGGCTGTCAGGTCTTTTAACATACTAACTTCTCTTGAACAAACTGAAATGGCCCTTAGTCCCTTATCATTCTTCACAAAATTCGGCTCAATCCCTTCAGCGGTTCGAGAAGAGCAGTCATTTTCGTTAACATTAGGTCATCCAATGTGACTGCAGAAGCATTTAGCTAATCAAAGTCCCTCAAACAAACATGATCCAACTGTTGCTTTAGATGACGTTTCATGAGTTTTAAACGTTTCTAAAAATCAGCCAAAATCCAATATGGCCACTGGCTGAATTGTTTGATCATTTTCGTTTGAACTAACTTTGATCCCTACAGCCCAAGGATGTTTCCTACCAAATTTGGTTAATATCGGTATAGCCGGTCTCAAGAAGATATTAAGCTTCTAATTACTTTAGTATGAGAGTTTTTGGCAGGAAAAATATCCAAGATGGCTAGCCAAATTTGAATCGGCATAATCCAAAACCTATATAAAACCAATTTCAGCTTCAAAATCCATAAGAAAAAGTTACAATATGGTCAGCAAGACACTGAATCCTGATTGGTGGATGGTGGTTATGTTTTAAATGTATTAACTTCCTTTGAACAAACTTGAATGACCCTTTGTCACTAATCATACTTATTAAATATCAGCCGATCCCTTCAGTGGTTTCAAGAACATTTTTAGTGTCTAAAAATCAGCCAAAATCCAAGATGGTCAACTATTGGTCGATCGACTTTATTTGAACAAACTGATGTCTCTATGGCCAAAGGCTGCTTCCTACCAAATTTGATTGAAATCTAGCCAGCGGTTCTTGAGAAATTGTTTAAAGGAAAGGTGGATGGATGATGGCTGAATGATGGATGGACGCCATCGTAAAAGCTCCATTCCGGCCAGGGAAGCTAAAAATATTAACCAACTACCGGTCAAAACCAAACTCTACAGTGATCCCTAGGAATGTCAATTTGTGGGGCAAGAGAACCTTTTTTTGGAAATTTACCAATAGAATCGCAGGCTCGATAACTGAGTCAGTTGTCAGTGGTAAATTTTCTAAAATAATCTTTTGTCCTGCAAATGGACACAATAAGCAAATATTTTTAAATGCTTCCTTCATTCTTTATCTTTAAATTCTTGAACAAATTAATTTATCCTGAAGAAATAAGCTTACCGGCAGGATATAGTTTGAAAATTTCAGTGATGATAGCCTTATTCGGGGGTTGCCATTTTATTTTGATTTCTAGCCACCATTATTTGGGATTCTTGTGCAATGCTCAGTAAAAAAACATCCCATAAGGCTAAGGCTAATCAGTGTTCTGTTAGCCTCTAAGTTGAACAGAACTGTCTCGATACTTATCAGATGTACTATGGCCAACCGTAGCCACCTGGCTGAGGTGAGGCTGAACTGCTTTCTTGAGCTGCTTTTGTCTATGCAAGCACAAGTCGAGAATGATTGTATCCGGAAATTGACACAGTACCTAGGGTTCTAATTTTTTCCTGGTTGCAAAAATAGCAGGTCCACGGAGAGTGCCAAGTTTTATTGATTTGTTTTGAGCAAGACTAGATAATAAGGCATTATTATACTAGTACAACTGGTACATTTTATTTGAAGCGCAATTTCAATGCAGTAATATTTCTGAATATATTTCGAGTAATTTAACTGGCAGTTGTTGCTGAGTCAACCGTAATGAATTCTTCACGAAATCATCAGTGCCGAGCTTCCAATATCGCTAGCTAATAAATATACCATTAGTCAGGCCTGTGTCATATATGTAATTGAGATCCAGCATGAAAGCTATTTCCATAGACGAGTAGATCCATGCAGGACACGCAATATCTGACATGCAGTGATATGCTTACCTCCTGATTGAATGATTTCAATCATATTTTCGTATATGGCAGAGGCCCTGACATTGGATCTTATAGATGAGTGTTGAGCGTATCATTATGTCTGACTAGTTACGATCTCAAGGTGTCGACAGGGTTGGTGGTATATTTTGATGTCATTTTGCCTAATGAATCCACTCAGATGTTCTGATAGGTCTGGTAATGCTTGTAGCGGAATTTTCTTTGTCCTCTGTTTCTATCTTGAGATGGTAGAGGTGGGTTTCCCATCCAGCAAATGTACCCATTGATATCATGTCTATTTTTCTGCCACTTGAAACCATTTTAGCTATGCAGCTGTCAGTGTGTGCGTGTGCGCATGTGCGTGCGTGCGTGCGGGCATGCACGTGTATGTCTGCTTGAGTAGATGAGATGTAACTAGTAGACATAAGTATACCATATGCTCCTGACAAGTAATCTCTTTAGGCCCTGTATATGCCTTGTCTTTTGATGCCAAAATCTTCAGACCATTAAAAACCTGAAAAGGTAAGAAGCAATAAGAGACTAAAAACACATACAATAGTTTTCAATTCCATTACCTCAAGTTCAATGGAGTACAAATAAGCTATTGAATATGTCAAATATAATTTTCACAGTAACAACTTCGACTCCAAATTACTGTTTACTATTGCTTCCATCATAAAGAATTTGTTGTATCACGTCTGTACGTTTAAAAGATGAAGTACCATAGTGATTATTACATGTATTAGGTGCAGATTGCACAAATTATTCATGGATAGGTATTTAATGTTAAATTAATCTTTAATCATGTTAATGGGTTAACCCTTACCACTCTGATGTCAAAATTTTAAATTTTCCAATTAAATTAAAAGATGAACTGGTGCATATTTTTCAACAAATTTGGTGGGAGATGATGCTGTCTACGACATCTTCCAGCTAAATTGTTGAAAAATGTACCCCAGTTTCTTTGATATTGACACAGTAAAATATAGAATACTGACATCAGAGTGCTAAGGGCTAAAATATGATTGTAAAATCTATGTGGTAGCAATAGTCTATCCACACTCAAAAATAAAATACTAGAAGCCCTAAGCATTAACCCTTTAAAACTCAAATTTGTTCAAGAAAATTTCAATTTTCTCATAGAAAATGTCCATTTGCAGACCAAGAGCAGATTGCTTTTGAAAATTTACCACTGGAATGCCTGGCTCGATTATCGAGCCAGTCATTCCAGTGGTAAATTTTCAAAACTATTCTTAAATAGATCTGCAAATGGACAATTCTCAAAACCACTGCAGCAGTTGTTTTTGGCTGATATGAGGGTTAAATGGTTAGCTACCAAACACATGTCTAAGCATAAAGGTTTGGAAGCCATATTGTAATTGTCAGATTTCAATTATTATTCTGTATTATTCTTATTTTAGCATATTTTTTTAAACAGATAACCTGAAAACATGTCTTCTACAAAGAGGAGTGTCATTGGATAATGGATGAATATGATTGGTTGATTGAGTTGGGGTGCATCTTGGACTTTCATCAGCGATTTTTTGCAACTCAGAAGACCTTTTGCGAAGAACGATGGGTGAACAAGGTTTGTCCAAGGAACCTGATTTGCCAATTGATCAGGTAGCCATTTTGGATGATCAAGCAACCTGTCACCATCCTGTATCCTCTTGGTATAAGCAAACATGAAACCAAGTTGTGTTCCATTAGGTTTAAGCAATCCCGAAATATAACATGATAAGATTTGCTAAGCTTAAAAACTTGAAAATTAAATTTTGTAGAGGTCAGAATGACCGTGACCTTCGATGTTCCAACTTCAGTGTCAGCATGCTGCTTCCTAACATTATAGATAACAATGTATCCAAGTTTAGTTCCAATAGGATTAAGCAATCCTGAAAGATAAGCCGAGATATTTTGCTAAACACAAAAACTTAACATTGAAAAAACAGTTTTGTATTAAGGTTACAATAACCTTGACCTTTGACATTAAGACCTCAGTATCATGCTGCTTCCTAAGAATATAGGTAACCACATTCCAAAGATTAGTTGCAATAGGATTAATTGATCCATAAATATAAGCTGAGAAGTTTTGCTAAACGCAAAAACTTAACATTGTTGATGCCGTCGCCGTCAAAAAAGTGACACATGTCTCACTTTCTGCTTTGCAGGCGAGACAAAAACCATATCCAGCAATTACCAATAAAAAGTAAGCATTTATTTCTTAATAGCTCTAGACAGCCCTTAAAGTCCTGGTTTATTAGAATGTAATTAAATTACAATGTAATACAACACTTTGTAAAGAAAACACAGAATGAAAACATTTAAACTGTGTTTATTGTTCATTAATACTATTACAATAACATTTCATCATCTGTTACATTTACGTGTTGTATTACATACCATGTAACCAGTCACTCTAAATAATTTTAGTTTTCCTTGCCATATTTCGTTAAAAAAAACCTTTGTCAGGTATAGTGGAGGAGCCTACGTAGCCAAAATATCTCCCGTGGGATTCTCCAGATAAAAGCAGACAACTTATATTTTTATTTTCTAGGACATCTAATAAAACAGAAAAACAATGTTGTCACTCTGGGATTTTATCTTTAGAATCGGGAACATGAGGTCAAAGGTCATGGTCACTATTCAGAAAAAACCCTGAAAGTAATTAATCCATTTCAACATAGACAGTGCTAAAACAATTATGTTTTTATGGTTACTGTAATTGTATTATTGTTCTAAGCTTACAGATATACAAGTATGGATAAGATGAGGGTCATATAGCAGGATTAAGTTATAAATTAACCACTTTATAAACATGTTTTGCGCTAATTTCAGTGTTCCAGCTAGGGTCAATCTATCACGTACCATCAATATTAGCTTAAAATATTTGCAAATCGATATTATTCAAAATTTGGTGAAATTCAGAGATAAATCCAGTCATAGAAGCCCTACATAGTTGGTTTACTCAGGCGAAATCACACCATTTATCACATGCATTTAATATGTTAAACGTATTAACCCTTCTAAATCTGATCAAAATAGGAAATTCCTAGAGAAAGGGTAGAAAGGATGTTATGCATTTTGGAAACAATATTGCTGAAATATGTTGCTGTCTTAGATCGCAACAGTTGCTACAAGAATTAATAGTGAACAACAGCTATAATATGAAAACGAAAATTATAAATCTGAGATTTCAGTGGTCTATGTGATTAACAATTAACATCATAATATTTATTGTGCATACACAAGTTGTGCTGACTGCAATCTAGCTAGTCACTAACAGTTATGGATCCAGGCTACAGTAGTGAGAGTAGTAGTACTAACACCATTTACAGAAGATCCTGCTTTACCACCAACTTTAGCTTGTGTGTGAATTACCAGATAGCCGGTGATGGTCTTGCTAAAACCCCTGCTAAATCATCCAATGCTAATTCCTCGAGTTTGTATCAAAATGTGGACAATATGGCGATTGTGTATTTGTAGATATTAGTCGCAGATTAAATAACTTTTTAGCTGATGAGGCTGAAAATGCTACGTGGCACAGCAAATGCTATGCCGAGATATGCCATATAGTTAGCAACGACCAGAACAGGCTAGAAAACGTTATAATAGAGCCACTCAGAAATGTTCTAAGACTCTTGGCATACAAGGTTGTCATCAGTCACAAGATGATTGCAGTAGTGGTGCTGGATCATCACAGCCTAAGTTTATTCGGTCTCTGACAGATCTATACAACAAGGAACTTAGATGACTTTATGTCTTAATCTATGATGCTGGTAAAAAAAACCTAGTGACTGTGTTGAAAAGGTTGAAATCAGAACTGGAAAATTTAGCTCTGTAGTGTAATAAATACTGAAGATGCTACATCAATTGATGTAACGCATCATTTATACTGATGGATGAAAGCAGCACACATAATGATCCAACAAACATGATCTCTCTCGAGACTGAATCTGATTTTAAGAAAATTAGCGAATTTGCAGCAAATGTATAGTTCATAAGTTTGTACGAACACTTTTGAACAAGGGTGCTATTGTCAGCATGGCTGAATTACAAGATGAATATTAAAATATTCAGCAAGCAAATAGTTTAGAAAACTATACACAGCATCACAAAAACGTAAAGAATACTAGTTTAAGAAAATTTATCAAATTTCTTTTTCACGAGTGAGATGACATACTTAATTCCTTAACACTCTTGATATACTAGTATATCGGCTCTAAATTCAATAATATTCAGAATTATAAAAAGTTAGGTGCCCCTACTTGGCAGGTGGAATGTACACAGTCATGCACAAGTCAGACCCCACCTCTGCGCATGCGCATACTGGTACTTCCGTTACTAAATATTGGCTGACATAGAAGCAACTATTCAAATAACCAAAGGAGCAGGCCTCCGTGGGGTGGAGAGGCCGGGATCCTGTTAGGGAGGTAAGTATGTCATCTCACTCGTGAAAAAGAATAAGGTGTTCTTTGTCACAAGAAACACGGTTGAATAGAAGCCCGGGCAATCTTGCGCCGGTTGAATTGCTTCTTTTAGAGGTAGAGATTCTATCTCCTCTTCTATGCACAACCGCTTGTCTGGATCTCTTGCAATTTGAGACTGTATCCGCGCGAAATCCATTGCAAGACTAAGCGTTCCTGAATTAACAGCTCCCACTCCTGAATGTGGAAAGTCAAACGACCTCCCACTGGTGCACCTAGGGTTAACGGGGTGCCCATGAATTTTAGAAGTGGGTGTGTCTCTGGTACGTGTGACAACACCAGTGTGATATCTGTGGTAACCGAAAATTCTTTTAGGCCATCGGGCCCGGTTACCACGTGCTGCTCCCCGCACTGGCTGATGTACAGCAGCACGCTGCCACTGGCGCGGCTGGCGAGGTTTCTGAACCCCGCCAGTCTGCTGGCCTCTGACACTTCCAGCACCGCTACAAGCGTACTGCTGTCGAACAGCCAAGGGCTGAACACGCACGTGTTCTCTGTGCAACACTTCAAATTGTGCGCGCAGCCCCCTCTGATTGTTGACCAAGTTCAACAACCAAGTTCAAACCCTCACCTCCAAACAGACCATCGGTGCTTGCAATAAGCGCGACTTGAGCACAAATTGTCCAGTGCAAATGTGTGCCTCGTCCTCAGTGACTTGGTCACCAACCTAGTCAAACAGTCCAACGCCAGGATGATACCATCCTGGATGGCTCGTTGGACTGTCACTGGACTAGGCTGCTGGTGAACTGAGGCTGCTACTACCCCTGATAGCACCGATTGCTGCTCACGAACTCTCCTTGGTATCACACAGTGCAGCGTTTGCTGAACGCATAGCGCCCGAGCACAGCGCTCGCGTGTCAGCACGAGAGACTGGCCACGTGTCCTCACCCACAGCGGCGCGGTCGTTCATGCTGGGTCTGGGCGCTAGACCATACCGAGTGTACTGACTGGCAGTAACTCAGCAACATCTAGCAATCTCGCGGTGGGGGGGGGGGGCCTTTGCGAGGCGACCTTTCAGTCTAATCGACTCCTCTGCTGCAGCGAACATATCTACGATATGCTCTGCATACGGCAGCGATTGAGCCGAGGTGGCCAACGGCTTAGCCTGTAACCACGCCCGCGGGTTACTGGCAGCCATTTCATCCACGGAGAGCTCTGGTCAGACAGCGAGGAGCCATGCGCACACGTCAGACCAGTCCTCGTTCGTGGCCACCTGCGAATTGCCGACGAGCAGCGGGCACCCGTCATCTTCAATGGCATTCGCAGATGGGGTCGTGGTGGAGGCTACAGATGGACCCGACTGCCCGGGGAATGCATACGGGCCCACGAGGACTGGCATGACATCCTCCACGGGCAGGCCGCGCACCAGGGCCGCACTCGTGTGAGGAGCATAAGCCACACTAGCGCGCTCCGGATCATCTGTTTAAGATTCCACGGCTAAGCGTGGTATCTTATATTGGCGACCGTCCGCTTCAAATCGGCCCACAGGCTGAATCATGAAACCCGCTCCCGAGGGAACGGTACCATAGGTGCGAGCGGCCGCACTCCGCATAAGGGGAGTGTAAACGTTAGCATCCATGGCTTCATGATCGTCCCGTGGGCCGAGCAGGTAGTCTTCGTCATCTTCCTGGTCAGGAGACTCCGGGTTAGCAAAGAAAACTAACCCAGACTAACCTGGAGAATGCCCGTAAGCAGATGATGAGGGTAATCCACAAGTGACATGGTAAGGCCCGCTGGTCGGGGCCAGCCTGATGCTAATCGCGCCGCTGGATCACCAGGCGATGCGAACATCAAGCCTGGGTCCAAGTCGGCTGCCCCTGGATCACTAACTTTGTCCGCACTAGGAGGGCATGATCCAGGGATAGGGGCTACCTGCACTGAGGTCGATGCGCAGTAAGTTGAAACACCTGTGCCCGGCAACATGCCGCGAAGCATGTCAGGCATCAAAGAGAGACTGATTATAACCCAGTTACCGTATTTCACTTAATTGAAGCCTAGGCTTCTATTAGGACAAGAGGTGTTCAATTTCCAACCCAACATCTCTGAGAAAGGGGGGTGGGCGTATATTAGTTTTTCCAAAAGTTTTCTAAAACTGATACCACAGAAATTCAACGCATTTTCTCCCGTAAAAATTCCCACCGCCTACGCCTATGTTTAATGTATACCTCAAAACATCACCGAGGAAGTGAAATTATTTGATTTGAGCACTTAAATATTGCGTATCCTTTAATAAAGGTTGTTTATTACATCAAAATGAATCTACAATTTGATATAAAATGGCGTCGAGAAGAAATACAAATCACATGATTCGCCTCCAATTGAAGAGTTTATTTTAGAGTGAGTACTCAGATATAAATATTCTGGAATCGAGGACTCGGAACTCGGGAATTTATATATATTATCATTGCATGATAGGAACAGAGTATTATACTGATCTGAATAACAGGTACCCATTTGATAAACTCCCGTAAGCATATAATATCTCGCGAGAACACGCCGCCTCCCATCGCAAGAGCCTCTGGCTCGCCAACTTAAGAAGCCGGCTATATTGTCGTTCGTAATAATTCAATTTGGATCATTTAATGTTGACCGGCATTACAAAATTGATGCACATTTTCTCCCATGCTTGTTTGGTACATAAATTTGGTCTTAAAATATATTTATATGGAAGGTATTTAATCACGCCAAGATTGTTTTAAATGCATTTTGACTACAAAAGTGTAGAATAAACTTTATTATATCTTGGCCCTACTATTAGTATTAATCTAATAGGTGGTCGCGATTTACAAATCCGAGGCCTGTATTGACTTCTAGAGGGGCCGGAAATGTATCAGGGCAGAGATTGGTCTGAAGTACACACCCTGTGACACGATTCTTATTATTATCCACACTATTCTCACAAATTTGCTCTTAAAAAATGTTCCTATACAGTCTGCTAAGTTAGGGGGTGGGCTTCCAATACAGTTTTGCCGTTGTGAAATTGCTAAGAAATCATTGGAGCTCATATGTCAAAGTTAGGGGGTGGGCTTCTGTTAGAGCATAGGCTTTAATTAAGCGAAATATGGTATCTCTGCACATTCATAACATAATAATGACAATGACCTCAAGGGATCCTCTATATTTAAAACAAGATTATGACATCAGGGAAAAGGTAAAAAAATGGCTGATTATGACACCAAATTTCAATGCAAAAGCCCCTTCAAGGGGCGGAGATATCAGATTATGAATGCAAGAAATACTTAGGACTACATACATTCATCACTCAGGAATAATATAATACTATAATTATATATCCGAGAACCCATGCACAACCACAAGAGAGAATACAGTGCAATAAGGATGGCACCAAAAATTGATAACAATTTCAAATAATTAAGTGCCGTAACTAATAAACCCCCTTATCCTGAGCACAGGTAAACCATCCTCTTGTGCAGAAAGTCACGTCCATACCATCCACCGAGGCTGTAGAGTCTGATGAAGGGGATGGGACAAAAGGAGGGAGATATTTATTGTTTTATATCTCCGACCCGTAGACATATCAGATGATGTCAGAAAAAAGAGACGTGATCAACTTCTGAGTGAAGAACAGGATCTCTACCATCCTAAGATGAGCCTGTGGACTAAAAGACACAAGGGGTTAGTAGAACTTAGGCGCTGGGATAATTTAACAAGGATTCCCAGCCCCTAAAAACTCGCTAACGGAAGGTTGGCTGCAAACGAAAACCGGTAACATATAAAAGTTACACATGTCTTTAAATAATATATGGAACAATATCACCTTAATGGATGATGAGGCAGACTCCTCCGATGCTTTGGATTCAGCCATAGTGAAATGGATGAAAGAAATTGAGAGAAAATTCAACAAAAGAGCTTGAAATTGTTTTCAATGTTGCTGATAAGCCAATATATTAGAAAATGGAAGTAGCAGTATGTGCATGCGCAGAGGTGGGGTCTGACATGTGCATGACTGTGTACATTCCACCTGCTCAGTAGGGGCAAACTAACCTTTTATAATTCTTAATATTATTGAATTTAGAGCCGATATACTAGTATATCAAGTGTGTTAGGGAGGTAAGTATGTTCTCAGGATGTGAAAATAAATATTAACGATGTGTACTTTATGAAACAAAAATGTAGAAATAAATCTGAACTAGTATTCTCAGAGGTTGCCGCGAGATGCGGCAATTGCATCCCAGGCAAAAGATACAGAGAGTGATATTCAAATCCTAGGACATTGCTCAGAACTTCATATGCATAGCCGCACAACAAGTCCACCAAGCAGTTCTATCCATGTATCAAAATGTTATGTATATCTACAAAACTGATCGTCAGGTGAAGCAGAAACCACGGAAAACATACTCTTTATTTCGACACATGTATGAATGGCCTCAAATCTTTGCCATGTCTATTGCAATACACCAAGCTACCTGTAAGAAAACTACTAGACATATTACATGGATTTGGACTATCTGTTGACTATGGGTGTGCTCTGAGGCTTAAAATACAGCTTGCGAATGCAGTTCTAGAAAGGGTGTCCCAATACCGCCTTTTGTGGTTAAAGACACATTTTTATTTTTTGCTATTAATAATTTAGTGAAGATACACCAGGCGGAAAGAAGACGTCATGCAACTGCAACAGCCATATACCAGGAAAACAAAAGAAAAATAAATAAGATGTAGACCTAAACCTAAGATTGAAATGGCGCAATCGATCTCTGAGAGGGACCATAAGAATAGAACCTAAACTGCTGCAATGCCACTGACCAGGTAAACCCATGAATTCAACATTTGACCAATTCCAACCAGTGCATAATTTTAAGCTACTGGAAGATTATCAACTGAAGGACTTGGTTTGGCTGTTAGCTCGATCTCTTTGCCGGAAGCATGTTAGATGTACAACGATTGATTTATCAGAAAATACCAGGCAGCTTGGCCAAACAAGTTCGGATCAACCCAGTTCATCACTGATATCAGCCTAAAAAAATAGTTATGGGGTCAGAAGAGAAGCACTCTTCCTCAACAGTGGATCACCCTACTCAATCTACCACAATGTATGATCATCATATTCCTACATGGTCAGCATACAATTCCTTAGTTGGTTCATCACTTACAATATCAATAGTCAGCTCTCCACCATTATTGACAGCACCACTAGATGAGTGGCAAGCACTTTTGTCAGTTCTAAAGCAGGCACAGCACATCAATACACACATTGTTGGACCAGATAGAAAGACAGTTATAACACTAGCTATAGCGCTTTATGAGAAAGCCACAGTTAGAAATGAGACAAGATTACTATAAAGGCAAGTGGAGATTAAGAATTGGAGAAATTCACACAGTCATGGCTGTTCTCTGTGAAGTAGGATCTACAACTGAAGACAGCAGATTAGACAATGCATGGAATAGCATCTGTTACAATGACTCTTAGGTGACTTGGTGTTCATGGTTTCTGTTGCTCCATGTTCAACAGTATTCAGAAGTCTCCAAGATATCGATCAACTTGCCACTGTCAGTACATGGGTTTAATGTCCCAGTTTGTGTGAAGATTGCTCTTAGTGGAGCAGTGAACTCATATCGGCCCACAGCATCCTTCAAGTTAGCTTCAGGCCGCGATCGGGCTACAATAAGTAGATGTGCAAATGAAGACCGGTAATCTTTCAGTTCCACAATCTCAGTTGCTACATGTAGCTTGTGCTTTAGTCTTCCGAGTATCCTTCCAATTTGGAAGATGTAATTTTGGCATTCTAGCCCAAATATTTGTCTTTCTGGTGTTAATTCAATCATGTACAAATTCCCGGTAGTTTTCTTCTCCACCTCTGCCATGATTGCATATTGCTTCTTCTACCGTTTTACTCATAACTACTTTGGTAACTATTTTGATCAAATCACTATCTTCATGGGTCATTGGATTGGTTGTTGAGTTAATTACTGTTTACAGTAAGTTCATTTTACTCTCTTGTCAGTGAATCAGTGGATTAAATATCATGATGCTGTTTTCGCAAGAATTGTCCCACGGCTCCAGCCATTGCATGGGCTTCTTAAGAGTATTGCTAACTCTGGCAAAATTAGAAAGAAGCGTTCATGAGCACTTGGATTATAATTATCTTATTAACTTAATATTATCTGTAATGCCTATCAGTCTGCCGATGACCTTCATGGAATGGTTAATATGCTCTATTGCCTGATCACATCCAATTGTGCACTGCACAGAATGGGATCTGGTTTTTATTAACAAAACTGCCAATTTGGAATTCCTGCCATATTTCCGGATCTGTATTTTTCAATTGGCTTATCTCAGATAGGTACAATGGAATGAGCCTGGCATACTTTTGTTTACTGTATGGCCCCCAAAAATATTTGCACAGAGCATTAAGAGAATAAATAGGATGAAACCGGATTATGATACCTAAGTATTATCTTTCCATATTAGCCCATACTTTCATAAGGGCCATAACTTTGATATGTTGCATCAATCCAACTTCCCTTTCAAATTTGTTTTCACAATGTAGATACTAGATTGATCGGTCAATGATGCGTCATCGCAAATCTCCACGTTCACCGCTTTGAACTTTTGACACACAACCCCCCCCCCCACAAACCCTCCACCGGGGGCGGGGCCAAATGTAAATGTAATTTTGCACTCCGCGATCATATGGGTAACTCACATACCAAATTTGGTTGAATTCTGTCTAACAGTGTCAGAGGAGTTGCATTACAATCAATTACTGCAGGTTAAAATCTGACCTTTTGACCCCTCTCCCGACCCCTGGGCGCGGAGCCAAATCTAAATGGACTCTTGCATTCCGCAATCATAGGAGTAACTTAGATATTAAACATGGTTGAGTTGAATCTAACGATTTCAGAGGAGTGGCATTACAATACACTTTTTTACCTTTTGACCTCCCCCCCACCCCTCACCCACCACTGGGGGCGGGACCAAATGTAAATGTGCTCATATACTCCACATTGATATGGGTAATCTATAAACCAAATTTGGTTGAATTCTGTTCAACGGTTTCGGAGGAGATGCGTTACAATCAATTTCCGCAGGTTAAAATTTGACCTTTTGATCCCCATACCCTGGGGGGGGGGGCCCAAATCTAAATGGCCTCTTGCACTCCGCAATCATATGGGTAACTCAGATATCAAATTTAATTGAGTTCCGTCTAACGATTTCAGAGGAGTTGCGTTACAACTGATTAGACCTTTTTACCCCTGCCACCCCAGGGGCGGAGCTAAATCTAAATATGGTCGTGCAAAGCGGAATCATATGGATAACCCACATACAAAATTTGATTTAATTCCACCCAATGGTTTTGGAGGAGATAGCGTGACGGACGGACAGACAGATGGATGGAGGCAATTACAATATCCCCGACGTTTTTTTAAAACGTGGGGATAATAAGATGCATCTATGAACGCATTCACCGGATTTGCTGAAAATGATGACAAAATCCATGGAATAAGCATTTTACTAATATTATCTGCAAAAGAATAATTAAGCTTTGACCTATATTGCCCAGAAACTAGGTAATACTTAGTTACATTCTATAGAGAATGTAACTTGCACCCAAGGGTGTTCACCTACCAAATTAGAAGTCACCAACTTTGAAAGGTAGTGAAAAGTGTCACAAAGTTTGATGATATTTCCTCATTTGCCAAATTCTATAGAAAATTGTAAAGGGCCATAACTCTGGCATGTGAGGTCAAAACAATATCTTTATACGGCCGATATTAGATACCTATATAAATATTTTGACCATGTTTGGTATTGGACCAGACATAGCAAAATGTGTAACCATTTATTGCCCTGGCTGAAATGGACAAATGGACGGATGGTCAAAAGTATGTGCGAACTATACAAAATGCTATGATCAAGTGACATGTTTTTTTCAATTCCTGGGGTATTAAGCAACATCAAATAAAAGTTATTTCACTTTTATCATGAACATCCTATGGAATGACATACTGTAGGCTCCCGGACTAGTATGACATTGAGCTGATAAACCAGTTAGTGTTTCATGGATGACTATCATGCAATCATTTGAAACATAGGCAATCACCTTCAACCCTCCCTACCTCTTTCCACCCAGCAGTAAGGATGGATACTAGATTAGTGTAAAAAATGGTATAATTCCCTGCGATAGACTGAAATCCTATACATGTGTGAAAATGTTCCATCGTTCATTGTAGTTTAACCCTTTAACACTCATATCAGCCAAAAATGACTTCTGCAGTGGACTTAAGAAATGTCCATTTGCAGACCATGAAGACTATTTTTGAAAATTTACCACTGGAATGACTGGCTCGATCACCGAGCAAGTCACTGGCTCAATAATTGAGCCAGTCATTCTAGTGGTAAATTTTAGCTGCGCCGCCAGAGGGTGGGGGATAGGGTCAAAAGTTCATGAAATTGATTGTAATGAAACTCTTCTGACACTTTTGGATGAAATTCAACCAAATTTGGCATGTGAGTTACCCATATGATTGCGGAGAGCAAGAGGACATTTACATTTGTCTCCACCCATAGTGAACATGGGGATATGCAATGACGCATCATCGACAGAGCAATCTAGTTATTATTATTATTATTATTATTATTATTATTATTATTATTATTGTTCACACCTGTTTGTAGTTTCTACTAAGGTACAATAACAATTCATTGTGAACTCGTTGGAAGTCCATCCTCAACAAGTCCCCCAGCTCAAAATCAGTCTCACTCTGGAAAAATAAGAATTGACATTTCAGTGCTCATTCCTACAGAACAGATATGAGAAATTATGTACAATGTAAGAAACATCCTGTTATAGAGAAGCCATAGGCAGCAACTGTGTAGTCAACCAAGCATGCCATAGAATTCCCCATCTCACCCCCCAAACCTGTTCAATGACCATAACCTCCTAACCTTTGCCCAAAAATCAAGATGCTTCTTCAGGACACAGAGGGCAAACACCCCCACCTATGTTTTGTGAAGATCCCTCCAGCAGAATGTGAGCTATCATGCGAAAGACAGGCAGACAGACAGACAGGATGGATGGGCGGTGGGCGGGCGGGCGAGCGGGCAAATGGATGGACAGACACACAGACGTTGTTATTGCGATAGTCTATTACGATAGTCTCATGCCACTTTGTGATGAGACAAATAAATCAATGTGAAGACTGTGGTTATCCAAGTGTGAGTGCATTGTGTATATGCATGCATAAGGTGTGCGTGTGACACTGTGTGCGTGCGTGCATGCATGTGTGCATGCGTGTGTGTGTTTGCATGTATGCGCGTGTACTTGCCTGTGTGCATGCACAGAGGGACAGCTGGAGCTAAGATGGTAGAATGCATTCTACATACTGCTTAGACAGGTAATGTCTCATTAAAGAATATTTCTAGACTAGATGCCCTGCCTCCAAATGGCCATATCCCATAAAATTATGTAAAATATTTTTAAATCATTTTAATTTTGCTGCAAACTGAATGCAATGATGACATAGAACAAATCTGTAGTTTCGCTGGGATCGGATAAGCACTTCAAACTAACATTCTTCTAACTCTTGGTCTACAATAACCTACGTCCAAACCACGTAAAAATATGGAAACAATTTGAAAATCAGTCATTATGACAGAGACTGGATGGAATGATGACATAAAACAAACATGTAAAGTTTTATCGTGATCGGATAAGCCCTTCCTGAAATAAATGTCCAAAACTGATACTCTTCTAATTCTTGGTGCAAATTAACTAAGTTCAAACCACGTAAAAATATGGAAACAATTTGAAAATCAGTCATTATGACAGAGACTGGATGAGATGATGGCATGTGACATTGCATTCCTTGAAAGCCAGACATCTTTTGATGTAGTGGATCATAATTCTCTAAAATGCCATCTGTTTGACCAGAACATTGACCCACATACATAGCAAATTGTTACTCATATGTATGAGGATCTATCAGCCAAGGTGAAATGGAAGAATGTCATTAGTGATAAGATCCAGATTAGACAAGGTGTTCGACGGGGAGGAATTCTATCAACAGGTCTGTATAATATCTACATCAATAACCCCTTGGTCAATTTGCAAACACAGCAACTCCGGACTTATATAGGGCAAAATATACAGGATGCCCCACTATTGTAAATGACCTTACTCTATGCAGCAACTGAGCTAATGAGCTACAGGCTATGTTAAACCAATCCTACAACTCTGCATGTCGGGAAAGGCATAATATTCACCCCGAGAAATCCAGTATCCTCTGCAAATCTAACCCCAAAACCTCTAAGGAACAAGATCTCAAGTGGAGAATGAAGTCGCCACCAACATTGAAAAAAAGATTTCAATAGCTTGAAAAACTTTACGCCATGATAGGAACGGGACTTCATGGGTCTAATGGTTTATCTCCAGAGATATGCTTTCATATATATGTTATGCACATTCTTCCAATACTCCTATATGGTCTGTACATATTTGTACTATCATTAAAAAAAGTAGAGACTTTAGAGACCTTTCACCTCAATATGCTGAGAAAGATGTTTGCATTCTCAGTTCATAAAGCTAGATGCGGTATTCTCCTCTTGTAACAGAACTTCACCTACGACAACTCACCCTCCTGGGTGGAATCATTAGGAATGGAAATACCACACTAAGGGTTATAATGGAGTGACAAGTGTCTATCAGTCACATAACATTCAAATGACAAAGCTGGTTTATCTATATACAGAATATTCTGCAAAAATATAATCCTCCAAAATTGGAAAAACCTACGCAACCGGTCTCCGAGCAAGCAACAATGGAAGCAAATGATCAAAGGTGCAGTTGATAAATGGGCTACATCAACAATGCTTTACAAGGACACTCTATTAGTACCATGCCACAGGACATTATAAAGAAAGATCTCATTTGAATGAAGTCTAAAATGTATGAAGATCTAGCATAAACCTAACACTACAAACAGGCACCTATCTCGTCCAGTTTACCATAACCAGGTTTAACAAAATGCAAATTTATCCAACCAGTCCACTATGTCAACATCCACAATGTCAACAGCAGCCAGAAGACTATATGCTCATTACCTGCTGTGCTTCTCAGATATCTCAGAGCTGTCATCAAATTGAGATTATCTCGACGCATCTCTGCTATGATGTTCACTGTGGTAGAACATATATGCTCAATTCTCCGAACAGCAAGCATTACTGGTAATAATTTGACAAATTTTTACAGACAGAGACTGTATACATAATATAATAAATGGAATCTTTGAGTGTTCCACTGTGTTAATTAAAAATGTATTACAACTTTCAACATTTATATTTTATATTTACCACACATTGGTGTGGGTGCTCCTATCAAGTGTAGGATGATAAATGCATATTGAAGTAATATTCAAATTTTGAGAGTCTAATATTTATGCTCCCTCTAGACGATGACACCGGGACAAACGTGATCGAATGTTCATCATCTACCCACCCGTTTTATTATAATTACCTGAAGATACAGGAGGGCTTTCTCAAGGTCAGACTTCTGACAGGATCTCAACAGGTAAGGAAAGATGTGCTGTGTGTTTGCTATCAGCAGCTGAGTGCGGCTCTGAGATAAAATAGTAAGGTGGCAACTAGGTTTTACAGGTAAAGTCATAACTATGAATTTATTCATTTTGCCTTTTAATGGGCAAGAGACCAAAATGTCAAATGCAGCAATCTTGTGGAATATTGATTTGTAATCCAAGAACTTTTTTTTTTAATTTATCACAGGAATGTTGAGCTCCATTTAATTGATATTACGATATTTGATAACTGACTCAGAAATTCAAGCAATATAAATATTTTAAATGCCTTCTCTTGGCCTAGAAATGGACATTTACTGAGTAATAATATTGATTTTCTTGACCAATCATGAACATTAATGGAATAATGACATGTTTTCTCGTAACAGTGATCTTTCTGAAGATATATCAAATACAACAAGCATTCTGTAAGTATTGCTTTGCAATACATGTCCCCTGCCTGATGATATAAATCGTTAGAATTTGACAGTCAAAAACTTCATTAAAAATTGTCAAAAGCAGCTGAAACTCGAACTTGATTTAAAAAATGTGAGTGGAGGAGAGGGTTTTTATATGGGGGGGGCTTTTACGGAATGAAAAGGGGGTGGTCCTATCCAATATGGTTGATGCCTATGGGGTCCATGGTGTGGAGTTGATGTATCCAATATGCCTCTTTCCTTCTTCTAATGGGTGTGTTAGAATCAGAGTCTGGGTCTCCTCTCAGGACCTGTATGACTCGGTAGGAGACATTTGCTCGCGCATGGTTTGCAAGGTTAAAGGGCTTGGCCACTGGTGTGTCCTTTTTATGTCCGATATCTCTAAGTGTTCCTGTAATCGAATTTTGAATTCTCTCTTGGTTTCCCCTACATATTGTTTGCGGCATAGAGTGCACGTTAGGAGATAGATGAGATTCCTGGTCTTGCAGATTCCGATGATTCTAGCGGAGTATGTTTCTCCTGCGTGGGTGCTGTGGAATCTCCTGTTTTTGTCCATTTTACGGCAAATACCGCAGTTCAAGGTAGGGCATGGGGTGAGCGGGTTGGCGTGTATCTGCGGGAAAGTGGGTGGAAGGGTTGTTGTTTTCGGTGGCTTCTGAGAAAGCTTTGTGGAAGCCGGATGTGACTGCACTCAGGGCAGCAATTTTCTTTTTCTGGAAATGAAGGACTAGTTTTGCTGTCTCTATGCCCTGCAATTTTTGCATTGCTTGCCAGGCTCCGTGGAAATCCTTTTCGTCCTCGGATGGTTTGAACAATTGTCTGGGCGCCAGGTGTGGTGGTACCTGGCCATTCCGTAGTCCTGTTTCTAGGTTGAAGATCTGTGTCTCCAGTCTGATATGTTTGCATGCCGCGTTTTGCCATTTTTTGTATAGCGGTACCAAAGTGGGATTGATATCCGGAGCCCTCTTGACAGGCGTGGGTGCTGCTGTCGGGGTCTCTGTGGCGCGCTTCCTCTTTCTCTGGGGTTCTGCTTCCCATGTGGTCGCAAAGGTTGCAACTGTAGGGGTCGTGGTGGTGGCGGCGCTGGCCACTGTTGATAGTGTAGCCAGGTTGGAAGTGGAGATTTGATCTCTTGCTTCCATGAATTCTTCCACTCCTTCCTTTTCTCTTTCTGTTAGAAGGGTGAGCGTAGAGATAGAAGGCATAATGGTCTCTGATTGAGAAGTAGTAAAGTATGGCTGTTGCCATATTTTTGCTTTTTGTATATCAAATTTTCAAAAACATGAAAAATCACACGCATTAGGTAGACCTGACGCTTGTTCTCTTGTTTGAGAGCAGAGTCGGATGCCTGACACTGGTTGAGTGCCCTCTATTTATATGCCTCAGGGGACAGCATGGTCCCGTTATTGCGAATGCGTGTACGCATGTGTACTGTCCTTCAGGAGGGTCCCTGGGCAGGGTCCTTGCTATGCGTATGCAGGTGCACATGGGAATTGGTCCATCTGGAGGAACCCCTCCATGGGGTAAACCACCCCACCCCCCCACACACACACCCCGAGTGGACGAACGCGCATGTAGTGAGACTGGGGGGGTCCCAATAGAGGGACCTCGCCACAGCACACGCGCCATCGCCGCTCCCCGGGTGGATCCAGTGGATGCGTCCCTCCATTGTCAGGTAAACTCGAACTTGATCTGTAACTTCTCATAACATAGCAATAAACCAAGTTTTAGTTATATATGGTGAAGGAGAAGGAGTCTTGAAAGCTGATATGTTTGTATTTTATAAGTCGAAAGGGGGCATAACTCCATCAAAAATTTACGCATATGCCTGAAACTCCAAGTTGATCTGTAACTTCTCATAACAAAGCAACGTAGCAATTCTCAGTATAATATCTTGAAAGACCGCGAAAAAAGGTGCGGAAAATTAATATTTTTCGTATTTCATAGGTCGAAAGCGGGCATAACTCGGTGAAAAATTTACGAAAATGTCTGAAACGCGAACTTGCTCTGTAACTCCTTATACTAAAGCAATGCACCAATTTTTGCTTAAATATCTTGGAGTGTGAAAAAAGTGCGGAAAGCTAATATTTTTCGTATTTCTTAAGTCGAAAGGGGGGCATAACTCCATCAAAGATTGACGCATACGCCTGAAACTCGAACTTGGTCTGTAACTTCTCATACCAAAGCAATGTAGCAGTTCTCAGTATAATATCTTGAGACTGTGGAAAAAGTGCGGAAAACTAATATTTTTCGTATTTCATAAGTCGAAAGGGGGGCATAACCCCATGAAAAATTGACGAAAATGTCTGAAACTCGAACTTGCTCAGTAACTCCTTATACTAAAGCAATGCACCGATTTTCGCTTAAATATCTTGGAGTGCAAAAAAAGTGCGGAAAGCTGTCAAAAGCGGGCATAACTCCATCAAAAATTGACGCATACGCCTGAAACTCTAACTTGGTCTGTAACTTCTCATAACAAAGCAATATACCAATTCTCAGTTGAATACCTTGAAGGACTGCGGAAAAAAAGTGCGGGAAACCAACTGGGCAGACGGACAGACAGACAGACAGACAGACAGACAGACAGGGTCGGACAGACAGACAGGGTGCAAACCTATAGCCCCCTGGTTTTACCGGTAGGGGACTAATAAGCATTTAGAGAATTCTGAGCCTCCCTAATCCACGCTTTTTGATGACCATGACCTCACAAACAGGATTGTTGAAAATCCTCCAGTAGACCTTAAGGTATCATGCCACAGACACGGCGGACACAAAAACACATACATGTACATGGTCATTACACCAAGTCTTGTGATAATTCATGCCAAACAAGCCATGTATAATAAGCTAACTGCAAGTACATGAGGTTGGCAGTCTATCAAGCATGCACACACACGCAAGCACAGACACAATGACATGCATATGTAAACTGATATACACGCACACACGTATGCACGAATGCAGGCACGCACAGTCACACACATATTATACATATTATTATCATTTAAAATACCTGCAGTCCCAGTAATTTTGAAATAAGCTTGACCAATCCTGATGCAGTAGATGTGGCCTTGCTCACCAAGTGAGGTACCAGGTATTTCTGTGCGCCCTGGCACAAACATTAAAACACATTGTAATATTAACAACAGGCTCAGCTGGATATTAGCATATAAATGATTTGCATTTAAATAGACGAGATGGATAATTTTCGGAAAATCAAAGATGGACAAAAAAAATCTTGTTTGATATGTTGAAGCCAGCCGTCATACGATCATTCCACCTAAGTTTTGTTGAAATCGTTCCAAATTAAGGAGTACCATTTTTAAATGGTTCCAGAAAATTTTCAGAAAATCAAAGATGGCTGCAAAACATTGATCTATCAAAATTGTGAATATAATTTATAGAGAATACAACTACAGGATCATTCCAGCCAAATTCGGTTGAAATCGCTCAAGCGGTCAATGAAGAGTAGCATTTTAAAAGAATTCCCATTTTTCAGAAAATTCAAGATGGCCACATCCAAATGAATTACGAAGTCAAAATTCTGTATACAAGTTCTGTTTGGTTGACATCGCCCAAGCGATTAATGAGGAGTAGCCTTTTAACAGAGTTCCCAAAATGTTTGTAAAATTCAAGATGGGCAACCAAAAAAACTGACCAATTAAAATTCTGTATACATGCTCTGAAGCATATACTGTAGGGTGCATCAGCCGAGTTTGCTTGAAATCGTTCATGTGATTAACGAATAGTAGTCTTTTAACTACCATTCAAAAAATCCAAGATAGCTGCAGAAAGTGAACAATCAAAATTCTGTATACAATTTCTGAAACCTACCAACCTAGACCTGTTGAAATTGGTCAAAGAGATAATGAGGCATACCTTTTTAAACAATTTTCAGCCATTTTTTGGGAAAATTCAAGATGGGCGCCGAAAAAATTGACCAATCAAAATTATATATACAGTTCAAAAGCATACAAATTTAGTGTGTTTCCAACCGAGTTTTGCCCGAAATCGGACGATGTGGTTAATGGGTACGCTTTTAACTGATTTCCAAAAATATTCAGAAAAACCCAGATGGCCGCCAGAAAAATTGACCAATCAAAATTCTGTATACATGTTCAGAAACTAGAATACCTCCTGCCAAGTTTGGTTAACGAGGAGCAGCATTTTAAATGATTTCCTGCCATTTTTTGGCAAAAACAAATTACCAATCAAAATTCTGTGTGCAACTTATGAAGCATACCACTCTAAGGTCCTTGCCACCAAGTTAATGAGTAGGCTTTTAAGCGATTTCCAGAAATTTCAGGAAATCCAAGATGGCCACCGGAAAAATTGACCATTCAAAATTCTCGTTAGAAGTGTTGAAGCGTACCACTACAGGATTAGTCCAACAAGTGTTATCGAAATCGGGTGATTGATATTGGAGTAGTGTTTTAAAGTAATGCTAATCTCATCACAAATGTTATATTGCACCGATAGATTATGGTTTATAGTTTCCATATCATTCATATCCTATCACATTCCTTTATCTGTATTACAAATATACATGCAAAAAAACTCACTTTCATTATGATGCAGACTGAATGCAATGATGGTATAGAGCAAATCCATCAAGTTTTATTAAGATCAGATAAGCCATTGATGAATTAAATGTCCGTTGAGAAGCGCTCTTTTAATAGAGGAATCCAGTTTATCCATTGATCAAATGACATCATAATAAACTGCATCACATGTATGCTGTCATAATCAATTATGTCATTAATGATGCGATTTAATCGATCATAAACGCTTAAGTCTGTCAAGTTGTACGACTTGTATGCCTTTACTATTTAATAAACATTTGTTGAATATTTTGAAAGTAATTTGACTGGGTGCTGGGCAACAACAGGACGCAGTCAATTAGTTACAATATATTCACCAGCTTACCTGTAGTTTTCCTGAAATTTAGATTAAGGGAGTGAAAGGATCGATTGATCCCACCACAGGCAAAGCATGGGTGGAGCTTAGCTAGATGGGTGGGACGTAGCAAAAAGTAGATTCCTACAGCCTTGGTGTATGCCACACTTCATTTGTATTGCTATGGTGATCCATCCTCCTCTTCATCTGTATACATGACCTCAAGTCATCAATTTAGCTGGCATTTATTTGTGACTGACCTCTGTAATGTCACAGTTATTTCAGTTGCCAGGTGGTTGCTTTAGTATGTAGATTATACTTTTATATAAAGCACATACCTGTAGAAACGACTTGAGATCCGGATAGCCCATGACCATGGACACCTCTCGTAGAATGTACTCTGCATCCTTACCACCCGTTTCTGATCGCGCTTCATGCATCGTGTCAACAAGGAACTGATCAAACATAATATAAAGCATTGAATGCCATGTTTTACAACATACAAACCCATAGCAATACAGAAGTTTAAACCCATTAATGGTTTGACAACAAAATAAGAAAATTTACCAAATTTCTTTTTCACGAGTGAGATGACATACTTACCTCCCTAACACTCTTGATATACTAGTATATCGGCTCTAAATTCAATAATATTCAGAATTATAAAAATTTAGGTGCCCCTAATGGGCAGGTGGATGTATACAGTCATGCACATGACAGACCCCACCTCTGCGCATGCGCATACTGGTACTTCCTTTACTAAATATTGGCTGACATAGAAGCAACTATTCAAATAACCAAAGGACTAGGCCTCCGTGGGGTGGAGAGGCCGAGATCCTGTTAGGGATGTAAGTGTCATCTCACTCGTGAAAAAGAAATTTGGTAAATTTTCTTATTTCACATCATGAGAACATACTTACCTCCCTAACACTCTTGATAAAAGCCAGAATTTGAAAGTCAATTTGGCGGGAGGGAGGCAAGGTCCTGAAAACCAGCACACCCTCGAAGAGACTAGCCCTTTGAATTTTCAAGAGATTTAAAACACCTGAAATTGTATCTGAAACACAACCAGGAATAGAATTTTGCATCGGATAATCGTCCAATGAAGAGAGATTGATCAAAAAGCAAATGCGCTCACACACCCCCCCCCCCACCCCCCCCCCACCCCCACCCCCCTCTTTCTGAGGAAGGTTACGAAAAAACTCTGCTCTAAATGACTAGCACGTTCTCTAATACTTGATGAAAAGTATTACTAGACATTGGAAAAAGAAGAATTGCTGCATTTTCAAAAAACTCTCTGAAAGAACCACAATTAAGAGACATTAACCATCACCATATTAAAAATAAAAAATATGACACCATCACCAAGACAAAAAACAAAATGGTCACATATACTGACCTCTGATGTCTTGGGCGCGGCACTCATCTCTCCCCCCACCGGATGAAGAGAATTGTACCAGCTAATAGTAGGGATACCCTACCAACAAATGTAATATTTGTAAATAGCAGAGGAGGAAAACTAATTACAAATATATACCTCTACATTATTTACTTTCTGAGGACTGAGACGGCGAGCGGGTTAGAAGTGTCACGAAAATAATGGTCGGTAAAACTTGATTCACAGTGCCACTGGACTACTGACATAATGTCTTCAATAGAAACACCATTAAATAATGCCGTAGAAGTTACCACACCACAGACACTATGAGCCTTGGCTCTATCTACTTTAATTCTAGTGGCTGTCTTATGACAGAATTGAATACATTCTACTATCCATCTGGAAATAGTGTCTCTTGAGCACCCGAGTTCTTCTCTTGTACTTATTTAAAGCATGGACAGGACATCATGCTTTAGCACCAGGATCCTATCTGGTTAAGGTAGGTAAAATAATAGGTTGACCCGGATATTTTAAAGATTGATTCTTAGCCAAGAAATTCAATCTTGGTAGAAGCTTAAGGCCTTCACCTGTAACTATATAACGGTCAAGTTCATCTGACAAGGCATGAATTTCACTCCTGCGTCTGGCTGATGTTGCCGCAACTAAAAATACAGTTTTAAGTGTCAATAATTTTACAGATATAGCACTAAGTGGTTCAAAAGGTTTATCACTCAAAACTTGCAGAACCAGAGAAAGACTCCATGACGGTGTCAGCGGAGGATTTCTTGGTCTGAGATTGCCCATACCTTTAATAAGAGTATTTAAAACACTTACTTCATCACTTCCCCTCTTTGTCAAGCAAGGGATAACAGTCATTAATGCTGATTTGTATCCAGCAATAGAATTAGGCTTAAAACTATAGGCATCATACAGGTGACAGAAAATAAGCTACTACCTGAATAGATGCTTCCATCGGATTGATACATCTGTTTGAGCACCATTCTGCAAATCTGTTGATTTTATAATTATATGCTCTGGAGGGTGACCCCCTTCTGGCTCTGGCCATGAAATTGGCTGCTTGCTCAGAAAAGCCCTCCTTAATTGCGGATTTTTTGACAACATCCATGCAGTCAATTGAAACATTGACGGATTGTTATGAAGGGTCTTGCCCTGGAAGATAATATTGTCCATCAGAGGCAGAGGAACCAGATTGCAAACCAGAAGGTCCAGCAGATCCGTAAACCATGATCGGCTTGGCCAAGTCGGGGCGATCAGAAGCACTTGGCATTCCTCTTGTTTGATCTTCTGAAGAATCCTTGGAATCAGGATTGTTGGGAGGTTTGCGTATGCATACATTCCCTTCCAACTGATAGCTGGTGCATCTATTGCGATAGCGCTTCGATCTGGAATCGGAGAAACGTACGTCGTCATCTTCGCATTCTTCTTCATTGCGAACAAATCTATGTTGGGCTTTCCCCAATGATTCAACAGGTGATCCGCCACACATTGATTTAGTTGCCATTCCGTAGGCAGACTGCTCATCCTTCGGCTCAATGAGTCTGCCAACAGATTCAGCCGTCCCGGAAAATGAACTGCTTTCAAGGTGATCATATGATCCATGCAGCAGCAAAGCAGCTTGCGGAATGTCATCATACCGAGACTGGGCGACTTCGTTCCGCCCCGGTGGTTTATGTAGCTCACTACTGTAGAGTTGTCTGAACGTATCATCACAAATTTTCCCTCCACTTCTTTTAAGAAGTGTTCCAGGCCTAGAATTATAGCCCGCAATTCTAGCATGTTGATATGTTCCTTTGACTGTTCCAGATTCCAAAGCCCTGATATAGTGGCTTCTTCCAGGCAAGCTCCCCATCCCTCCATTGATGCATCCGTAAACATCGTTACTTGAGGGTGGGGAGGGGTCAGCATGACGACCACCAGATTTCCTCTCTCCATCCACCAATGAAGGTGATGAATGAGAGGGTCCAACACTTGAATGTGCGAGTCCAGTGATCCTGAACTCTGGGTTCACTGAGCCATGAGAAACAATTGAATCGGCTGCCTGCGTAAGGCCGCCTGAGGAATGACTGGTTCCATTGAAACCATCAGACCTAACATTCTCAGATAGACTCGTGCTAGAATATAACGACTGTTGCAAACCAAATAAGTATATCCTATCTCCAGATCGAAGAACATACCCAGGTAAACAAACTTCTGGGATGGAGTCAGCTCTGATTTCTGAAAGTTGATTATCCAGCCTAAACCTGTGAGAGTTTTCAAAACTATCTCCAGATTTGCTGTCAAACTTTCTGGGTTGTGTGCTTTCAGCAACCAGTCACCTATGTAAGTGTAAACAGCTATATTTCTCCTGCGGAGGTATGCTGTGATAGCAAGTATCACTCGAGTGAAGACCCTTGGAGCCGTCCAGATGCCGAATGGAAGAACCTTGAATTCCCATTGGCGTCGCTGAAAAGCAAATCTCAGGAACCGACGAAAACTCCTTGCAATTGGAATGTGGAAATAAACATCCTTGAGGTCTATTGATGCTGTCCATATCCCCTTCTCTAACCCCAACAACACCGATTTTATTGTTTCCATTTTGAAACTCGGTGCATCTATAAACTTGTTTAGAGGTTTGAGGTTGAGAATTGGTCTCCACCCCCAATGTTCTTTGTCACAAGAAACACGGTTGAATAAAAGCCCGGACAATCTTGCGCCGGTTGAATTGCTTCTTTTAGAATTAGAGATTCTATCTCCTCTTCTATGCACAACCGTTTGTCTGGATCTCTTGGAATTTGAGTCCAGACCGGTACCAGAGACATATGCAACGGCGGACCTCATCCATTCTGGACTGTATCCACGCAAAAGCCATTGCAAGACTAAGCGGTCCTGAATTAACCGCTCCCACTTCTGAATGTGGCAAGTCAAGTGGGAGTGTCTCTGGTACGAGTGACAACACCCGAGTGGTACCTGTGGTAACCGGAAATTTTTTTAGCCCATCAGGCCCGGTTACCACGTGCCTCTCCTCGCGCGCCACGCCCAGCGCCATGGTGTGCGGGCTGCTGTCTGGCTGGCTGCGCTTGAGGCGCTGGCTGGCATACAGCAGCACGCTGCGGCTGGTGCGGCCGATGCGGTCTCTGAACCCGGACGGCCTGCTGGCCTGACAATGCCAGCACCGCCACGAGCGTACTGCTGTCGAGCAGACGAGGGCTGAACACCCATACTGTGTTCTCTGCGCAACACTTCAAACTGTGTTGTTCACCAAAGTCACTGTCCCTTGGAGGTGCCGACAACCTTCACCTCCAAAAAGACCAGGGCCCGCCATCGGTGCTTGCAACAAGCGCGACTTGAGCTCTTGAGACGGGCACAAATTGTCCAAAGCAAAAGTGTGCCTCGTCCTCAGTGACTTCGTGACTGACCTAGTCAGACAGTCCAACGCCAAGTTGATCCCATCCTGGATGGCTCGTTGGACTGTCACGGGACCAGGTTGTTGCTGCACCGAGGCTGCTACTACCTCAGATAGCAGCTGAGAGACATGAGACAGCGCACTAATCGCTGCTCGTGAGCTCTCCTCGGTGTCTCGCAAGGCGGCATTAGCCGAGTGCATAGTGCCCGAGCACAACGCTCCCGTGTCAGCACGGGAACCCGGCCGCGTATCTTCTCCCAGAGTGGCGCGGTCATCTGCGCTCAGTCTGGGCGCTAGGCCATATCGAGCGTAATGACTAGCATTAACCCGACATCGTCTAGCAACCTCGCCGGGGGGGGGGGGGGGTCGGGCCTTCATGAGGCGACCTTTCGGTCTAATCGACTCCTCTGCCACAGAAAACATATCTATGTTCAGCATACGGCAGAGACAGAGTCGTGTTGGCCAAGCTCTGGTCTGACAGCGAGGAGCCACGCGCATGCTTCAGACCAGTCTTCATCCGTGGCTACCTGCGAATTGCCAACGAGCAGCGGGCCCTCGTCATCCTCAATGGCATTCGCAGGTAAGGCTGAGGTGGAGGCTATAGACGAACCAGGCTGCCCAGGGAATGCATATGGGCCCGTGAGGGCTGGCATAACATTCTCCATAGCCTGACCGGGCACCAAAGCCGCGCTTGTGTGAGGGGTAACATGCACACCAGCGCGGCCCGGATCATCCGTATGAGATTCCATGCTTAAGCGTGCAATCTTATACGGGCGGCCGTCCGTTCCAAACCGGCCCACAGGCTGAATCATGAAGCCTGCTCCCGAGGGAACAGTGCCATATGTGCGAGCGGCCGCGCTCCCCATGAGAGGAGTGTAGACGCTCGCATCCATGTCTTCATGCTCATCCTGTGGACTGAGCAGGTAGTCTTCATCATCTTCCTGATCAGGAAAGTTACTCTGGGTTAGCAAGAAAAACTAACCCAGACTGACCAGGAGAATGCCCGACAGCAGATGACGAGGGTACTCCACGAGTGATCGTGGTCAGGCCCGCTGGTCGGGTCCCGCCTGATGCTGCTCGCCCCGCTGGATCACCAGGCGATGCGAACATCAAATCTGGGTCCAAGACGGCCGCCCCTGGATCACTAAACACTTTGTCCGAGTTAGTAGGGCATGATCCAGGGACGGGGCTACCTGCACTGAGGTCGATGCACAGGAAGTTGAAACACCTGTGCCAGGCAACATGCCGCGAAGCATGTCAGGCATCAGATCTTTCAAAGTCCTGCGCATCTCACTCACTAACTCAAACTTGAAGGCCTCGAGCTCACCCTTCTCAGAGGCCTTTCTTCTTACCCTCCTTCTTTGCCGTCTTGCCCTCCTCAGCCATCAGCTTAGCCTGAAAAGCAAAGAATTCAGAAATTAGATCCCCCCACTCCTTACAAATGACACATTTGTTAGACAGCCTACACACTGAACAAAGATGGCAAGGGTGGGGGAAGAATCTAGCCTTCATAGGCGTGAAGCAAGATGGACATGACTTGTGAAAAAGGGAAGGCATACGAAGATAATAAGTATTATAGTTTGCAAACCATTGTTAATTGACTATTAGTACAAAAACAAACTCGAGAGAAGACATCCACTTTTATTACAGACAACCCTGATGGGACAGCTGACTTCTCTAGTTAATAATAACCAATCACAACCAGGAACACAAATTAAGAGAGAGAAAGATTAATGACTATCTAGATATCTCTCCACCTTCATAATAAAGGGTGATAAACACATCAGACTTCTCTAAACTAAGATTATGACATCAAGGAAAGAGAAAAAACTCTGGTTGATTATGACATCAAACCTCAATGCAACAGCTCCTTCAAGGAGAGGGGACGTCAGAAATGAATGCAAGAAATATCTAGAGACTAAAGACATTCATTACTCCCGAATAATATAATATTAAATTATATATATTCGAGAACCCATGCACACACAAGAGAGAATAGAGTGCAATAAGGCGCTGGGAGAAATTTAACAAGGATTCCCAGCGCCTGAAAACGCGGTAACACCAAAACGGCCGCGACGAAAACCTAAGCCCGGAAAGTCTAAATTAATAAATGGAACAATGTCACCTTAACAGATGATGAGGAAGACTTAGAATAAGCCATTAATCCAAAATTATTGAAAATTCTCTAAAAGAGACTGGGAAAGTTTTCCACATGTGGCTGGTCAGCCAATATATTAGAAAATGGAAGTACCAGTATGCGCATGCGCAGTGGGTGGGGTCTGTCATCCACCTGCCCATTAGGGGCACCTAACGTTTTATAATTCTGAATATTATTGAATTTAGAGCCGATATACTAGTATATCAAGAGTGTTAGGGCGGTAAGTATGTTCTTATGTGAAATTGAAATTTCACTCAGTTAATGTAGTTTTAAAGACCAAAAGAAGACCATTTTGGAAGCAACACTGGAATGACTGGCTGATTCAATGGTGAAACAGTCATTCCAGTGTTAAAATTTAAACTAGGACTGCATCCAGCATATCAAGCTCTTTTGTTTTTCCATCACATCACATCGTATAGGTCATGCTATAGCAAGGTATACTATCATATAGGACATGGTATAGCAAGGTATACTATCATATAGGTCAAAAGACCAAAAGAAGACCATTTTGGAAGCAACACTGGAATGACTGACTGATTCAATGTTGAAACAATCATTCCAGTGTTAAAATTTAAACAAAGACTGCATCCAGCATATCAAGCTCTTTTGTTTTTCCATCACATCACATCGTATTGGTCATGCTATAGCAAGGTATACTATCATATAGGACATGATATAACAAGGTATACTATCACATAGGTCATGGCATAGCAAAGTATACTATCATATAGGACATGGTATAGCAAGGTACACTATCATATAGGGCATGGTATAGCAAGGTATACTATCATATAGATCATTGTATAGCACAGTATGCTATCACATAGGTCATGGTATAGCAAGGTATACTATCATACAGGTCATGATATAGCAAGGTAAACTATCACACAGGTTAATGTATAGTAAGGTATACTATCATAGAGGTCATGGTATAGCAAGTTAAACGGTTGCATAGGTCATGACGCCATACTTTAATATTCTTCTAAATCGTGTAGCAAAATAAAGTAATTCTAAACCATGTAAAAGTATGAAAGTTTGAAAATGATTTTCATTATGATGGACTGGATGCAATTACGGCATAGAACAAGTCTGTAAAGTTTCATTGAGATTGGATAAGTCATTGATGAAGTAAATGTCCATTGAATAACTTTAACTCTCAGCAAATTTTTAGTGCAGCTGGACACCACATACCACATGCCAGACGCTATTTAGATCACAATGTTGCGCTGTCCTTTGCTTCGCTTAAGGCTCAACAAAAATAGTCCTCCCTATCACGCTATTTATGTATCATAAGAGCTGTGGGTTATGGCATTACTAAGCATCAATCACAATTAGTTCACTAAAATATACACGTTATCATGGAGACTACATTTGCAGATGAAGAGAATATTTAAGAAATCATACCACAAGCACGACTGGCTCAGCTCTCGAGCCAGTCATTCCCTTGGTATGTTTGCTAAAATATTTCTGTTTTGGTCTGCAGATGGACATTGTTGAAAAGGCGAGAAATAGTTTTTAGCCAGCTTAACTGATAAAGGCTTGAAGAGCTAAGAAGTTACCTTGCATATGGGTTGTCGAAATCTGAGGAACAGACTCTGCATCTTGATGCCCTTGTGTTTCGCCACTAACTGTATCTGTGAGCAAAAAGGAAAAGCTTCAAGAATGGCAGTACAATCCATCCTGTCCATAAAGACAACCTGAGCTTAGGATCAAATGGTGGTGATGGTGGTTGTGGTGCTGGTGCCAAAGATTGGTCGGTAACCACTGCAAACTCCTCACTCATCATCATCATCATTATCATCTGATATTGTGTAATTGTGCACTTTATTGTTTAATTAATAATGTTTACTGAGAGATAACTGCACTTAATCTGGTACAATTTTAATATTATAAACTAAGTTTCATTAAAATTACTAAGTCTTGGGAATGATTTTTAGAAAGCATCTATATAAAAGGTTCACCTCTGTATATCAGCCACATTAAACGAAATCACGTATTTCCGAGAGAGTTGATACTTACCACCCTGATACTCTATGATATTTCCAAAATATCGACCTATCTTCAATAAGACTCAGAATTAAAAATAAACTGCCCCCACTGAGAAGGTTACTCAACTGACAGTCCAGGGGATGTGCGGCCCAAACTCGCGCTATCCCTCCCACGGGATGTGCCGCTCAAACTTGCGGCTGTCTCTTTCTCTTCTCAAATTATTGACCTGCCATTGCAACACGCTTTCTAGTTTTGCTTTTGCTTTTGATCTTTTTGAAGCTTTATGTTGTTCTGCAACTTGATTTTGACTTGTTCTAATATGTCTGACGCTGCCAAGTCACGGAGGATGCTCCTGGTCCTAGCCATCAGGTGTTCTTTAGTAAATTTATTGATAAAAAATTTGCGTGTTGACTCGGATGGTATATCCAGGATTCGTGGTAACTCGTGGATACATCTATATTAGGCTAGTGCTTTTTGGGGATGCCTTGTTTTCCTGTGGCGGCTCTGTGGCAATGCTGGATACATTTCACAATCCGCCTAGAAATGGTATCTTTAGAAGCTCTACCATGGGGTTCTATGTAAGATAGCCCTAAAGCACTAGGATCTGTCTGCCATTCCGGTGTATGTTGTTTATAACATGGTAATGCACAGACAGGACACCAGGCCTTTGAATTAGGATCAAACCTAGTCAAAGCGGGTAAAATTATAGGCTGACCAGGATATTTTAAAGACTGGTTTTTCGCCATAAATTTAACTCTAGGTAGAAGCCTAAAGCCTTCCCCTGTAACCACAATACAGTCTGGCTCTGCTGACAAAGCATGTGTTTCACTTCTTCGTCTGGCTGAAGCTGCAACGATGAGAAAAACTGTTTTAAGCATCAACATTTTAATGCAAATAGAGCTTAGTGGTTCAAAGGGTTTATCCGCTAATACTTGAAGTACTAACGATAAACTCCAAGACTTGGTCTTAGATTACCTATACCTTTGATTAAAGTATTTAGATTGCATACTTCATCACTTCCCCTATTAGCCAAGCAACGTATAACTGACATTAAAGCTGACTTGTAGCCAGCAATAGAGTTAGGCTTGAGGCTATAGGCATCAAGAAGGTGACATGAAATCGGCTACTACCTGAATAGATGCATCCATTGGATTAATACATCTTTTTGAGCACCATTCAGCAAATCTGTTCATTTTATAATTATATACTCTGGAGGTTGACCCCCTTCTGGTTTTTGCCATAAACATGGCTGCTTGCTCAGAAAAGCCCTCCTTAATTCTAGATTCCCTTGACAACATCCACGCAGTCAATCTGAACATTCACGGATTGTTGGGCAAGGCCTTGCCCTGGAAGATTATGTCGTCTATCTGAAGCAGAGGAACAGGATTGCAGACCAGCAGATCCGTATATCATGATCGGCTTGGCCAATTTGGGGCGATCAGAAGCACTTGGCATTCCTGTTGCCTGATTTTCTGGAGAACTTTTGGAATCAGGATTGCTGGCGGGAATGCGTATGCATACATTCCCTCCCAGCTGATAGGTAGCGCACCTATTGCGATAGCGCTCGGATCTGGAATGGGAGAGACATGAATATGAACTCCTTTCAGGGAAACCCAATGATCTAGGCACCAGCAAAGCAGTCTCCATGTCAACATACACAGACTGGGCGACTTCGTTCCACTCTGGCGGTTTATTTAAGTCACTACTGTTGTATTGTCTGATCGAACCAGAACAATCTTGCTCTTCACCTTCCCTAGGAAATGTTCCATGGCTAAGACTACTGCTCGCATTTCTAGCAGATTGATGTTCTTTTGACTGATCCAGATTCCAAAGCCCTGATACTTTGTCTTCTTCCAGGCAAGCTCCCAATCCCTCCATTGATGCATCTGTGTACATCGTTAACTGAAGGTGGGGAGGTGACAACGTCACCCCCACCAGGAGATTCTCTCTTTTCATCCACCATTGAAGGTGGTGAATAAGAGCTTCGAACACTGACACCTTTGAGTCCACTGTGCCATGAGAAATAACTGGATAGGCCACCGGCGTAAGGCTGCCTGTGGAATGACTGCTTCCAAAGAAACCATCAACCTCAGCATTCTCAAGTAGACCCATGCCAGGACATGACGACTGTTGCACACTGACTGTATGACTGAGATGAGTACCTCTACTCTCTCCTGAGATGGGTAAACTTACCCTATCTCTAGATAAACAGGTAAACAAACTTCGGGATGGTGTCAACTCTGATTTTTTAAAGTTGATTATCCAGCCTAGATCTGTAAGTTTTCAAAACTATCTCCAGATCTGCTAATAACTTTCTTGATTGTGTGCTTTTAACAGCCAGTCGTCTATGTACGTGTGGACTGCTATGTCTCCTGTGGAGGTATGACGTCATAGCTTGGACCACTCAAGTGAAAACCCGAGGAGCCGTCGATATACCAAATGGGAGAATCCTGAATTCCCATTGGCGGCCCTGAAATGCAAATCTCAGGAACCGACGAAAGCTCCTCGCAACGGGAATGTGAAAATAAGCATCTTTTAGATCTATTGATGCTGTCCACATTCCCTTCCAATCCTGCTAACACAGTTCTTAGTTTTCATTTTGAAACTTGGTGTGAGGATAAACCTGTTGCGAGGTTTGAGGTTGAGAATTGGTCTCCACCACCAGTGCGTTTTGTCACTAGGAACATGGTTAAATAATAACCCGGACATTTTTGTGCGGGTTGAATTGCATGTTTTTGTATGAGGGATTGAATTTCTTCCTCTATACACAACTGCTGATCTGGATCTCGTGGATTTTGAATCCAGATTGGAACCAGAGACAGGCGCAATGGCTGGCTTGATATCCAGTCGGGATGGTAACCGACCGAAAGTCATCACAGGACTGAGCAGTCCTGAGTAACCCACTCCCACTCTTGTATGTGGAAGGCCAGACAGCCTCCCACGGGTGCACCTAAGGATTGAGGTGGACCCGAGAGTGCAAGAGTTGCCCTGTCTCTGGTGGCTGTCCTAGCAGCACTGGTGTAACCCTTGTGGGTGCCGACCCATCAGGCTCGGCTCCCACGACCAGAACCCCACGCTCCTCTGCCCGCCACACACACCTCGATATGCGGACTGCCTGGCGGGTTGCGCTGGAGGAGCCTGCGCTCCCCCTAGCTGGCTTACGCTGGCGTTGCCATGGCTGACGCTGCATATGTGGTTGGCCTGACATGGATACCACCTCCACCTCTAGCCTGCTGAGGGTGGAAGGTAGGGGGCGCTGCTCGAAACATGCTCCCTACGGAGCACTTCAAACTGCTCTCGCAGCGCCCTCTGGTTATTCAGCAGGTTTACGGTTTGTTGGAGGTGCAGGCATCCTTCACCTCCAAACAACCCTGGACCCGCCATCGGCATCCGAAGAAGCTGAGTGTACAGGTTCTGGGTGGGGCTCAAATTGTCAAGGGCAAATGTGCACCTCGCCCGTAAACTCCTGGTTAGGGATCTCGTCACACAATCCAGAGCCAGGTTAATGACATCCTGGATGACTCTCTGGACTGTAAGATGAGAAGCTTGGCGGGCCACGGATGCTGCTACTACCCCCTGTAGCAGCTGGAAAATTTGCGAGAGGGCCGTGATGGCTCCTCTCGTACATTCCTCCATGTCCCGCAGCGTGGAATTTGCGTTGCGCAGGGCGCTATTGCACAAGGGTCCTGTGTCAGACCGGGACCCAGGCTGCGTGTCTTCGCCCAAAGCAGCACGGTCATCCGTGCAAGGCTTTGGGACGCCGCCGTAGCTCTGATAAAGATCAGAACTGATACGGCAGCGCCGTGCCACCTCGTGAAGGGCCTTCACAAGGCGTCCATTCAGCTGAATGGACGTCTCTGCCGCAGCGAACATATCCACGATATGCTCCACATACGGAAGATGGCATGATGCTCGTCACCGGTTTCTCTCCCAACCACAGGCGCTGGTCCTGCTGGGAAGCCAGTGGATCCACCTGGAGTTCCGGCTTGATGCTCACCTGCCATTGGCAAGCATCCAGCCAGTCCTCCTCGGTGGCCACCTATGAATTCTCGACAAGCCTAAGGCCTTCGTCGTCCTCAACCACATTCACTGGTGGGGTAACAGCTGGAGCTGGAGATACTCCTGGATAGCCAGGAAAGCCATACGGACCCGCAAGGGTCGGCATGGCTTGTGCCATGGCTATTCCAGGACCCGGATCTATGGCATTATGGGCAGGAGGGATGGGGACCAAATGCATGACATCATAGTCTGGGCATTCCTCACGGAACCTTTCGGCAAGCCAAGGGATACGGTATGGATGGCCATCGGTTCCTAGCCGGCCTAGCCTTTGACCCATGAAACCTACTCCCGAAGAAGTAGTTCCATGGAAAGGGGGGGGGGGGATGGATTTCCATTTCCGTGGCCACCGGCAGGTCATAACAGTGTCCTCTTCTTCCTGCCCAGAAAGATTAGATGCCAAGCTGGAAATGGGATCAAACTCAGCCTGGGCAGGAGGGGCATCGCGTGAGGTACTCATACCTTTAACTTTAGGTGGCTCTAGAACGTTCTAACGTCCGAGGCCATGGCTTTCTTTCCCGGGTCCACAGGCGAGGCAAGCCTCAGCGCCGGACCAGTGGGAGCCGTCTTCCTAAGAGAACCAGACCCAGAGACAGGAGAACACTGTCCTGGAGCAAGACGAAGGGAGACGATTAGAATTTGAACTTGAATACTTGAGAGGCGAATGCTAGACTCCACACTCAATACAAAGATTCATTATTAGTTGAACTTTATAAACACAATGAACCTATGCAAACCATCAAGCAAGATAAATAACACAACACTCAGTCATAAAATTTCCTAAAAATTATTAGAAATAAAATGACTGAAAACTTTTTCTCTCCATACTTAACATCAGAAGACACCTGAAGAACGAGTGAAGTCTGTTGAACAACAACAGGAATACCTGATCCTGAATCCAAACCCTGTGGTGAGGGAAGAATGCGGAAAAGTTACTTCTTATGGTAGTAATTCCCTCTGCAAACTCATAATAAATTATATGGACCCAGAAAACCAAGTATAGAATATTGTTCAAATAAAGGATACTGTCAGAAATCAGCTAAGTGTATCTGAAAATACAAAGCACAACATGCGCTAGCTAATATATAGGCATCCCCAAAAAGCGCTAGCCTAATAGAGACGTATCCACGAGTTACCACGAATCCCGGATATACCATCCGAGTCAACACGCAAATTTTTTATCAATAAATTTACTAAAGAACACCTGATGGCTAGGACCGGGAGCATCCTCCGTGACTTGGCAGCGTCAGACATATTAGAACAAGTCAAAATCAAGTTGCAGAACAACATAAAGCTTCAAAAAGATCAAAAGCAAAAGCAAAACTAGAAAGCGTGTTGCAATGGCAGGTCAATAATTTGAGAAGAGAAAGACAGCCGCAAGTTTGAGCCGCAAATCCCGTGGGAGAGACAGCGCGAGTTTGGGCCGCACATCCCCTGGACTGTCAGTTGAGTAACCTTCCCAGTGGGGGCGGTTTCTTTTTAATTCTGAGTCTTATTGAAACTAGGTCGATATTTGGGAAATATCATAGAGTATCAGGGTGGTAAGTATATTCTTGATATGAAATTGCCTAGTCTCCCATGCTTGGAAGAATAGACAGATCTCATTGTAGACATTTGGTTTTTTGGGGAGAAAATATGGTCAAGAACATCACAATTTGTGCTCAGTGAATGTTTATTTGCAGGCCACGAGATTATTTTTGAAAATTTACCACCGGCCATTTCATTCATGGTAATATTTCAAAATCATCTTCTCTTGACCAGCAAATGAACATTTCTCAAGACCAGTGCAGATGGCGGATTTGGCTGACTTTACCATTAATAGGTTAAGATGGGTTGTCACAAGACCAACTGTATTACGGAACAGTTATCATTTGGCCACAAATGCTACTGACTATAGCAAATGAGGTATATTAAGTGACCACCGGTCATGAGAATGTATCCGTTATAGACACGTTTGACTGTATGTATAAGGGAATCGATGCTGTTACCTGTTGATAAGCAGTGGCTGAGATTAATGGAACAGATCTAAGCAAATTCTCCAGCAAACTTCTAACTACGACTAACAGCAACTCACCATCTGCAACGCTGAAATGAAGAGAAACTGGCATGATGATAAAAATATTGCAAAATAAGAGCCATCAGAGATTGCAGACCATTGCCATCCAATTTTGGTAACAATTGTTTTAAATTCCAGATTTTCAGGATTTTTCTCAGATTTCTAAGTCTGTCTGTCTGTTAAATTGCTGGACATTCATGACAAGGCTGCTTATTTAGCATGTCACACTTGTCTCAGATAAAGACCAAAGTTGGGGAATCCTCATTTACTTGAAAAGCTGGGCTAGTGTTAATTTGAGACAAATTAGTTTTCAAGCTATCCATAGATCCAGAATCTGATCCAGGTTTTTAAATCTGAATCATGGCAAAAGTCCACAATTTACAGCAACAACCTTTTTAGATGTGGAACAGAGATCTTTAAAGCTTGCTCATGTTCTTGTTTTTTTGTTGTTCTTGGTGTGGACATTTTGTTTCTTTTTACTACTTCAAATTCAGTTCTCATCCAATCTCGCTGAAACTTCACAGACCCATTCTAGGGGCAAGTACTGACATCAGTACTGATTTTCACTGCCCTGCTGGGTTTTAGAAGGGTAGGTCACCATTAAATTTTTAAATCGCTACTCCTCCATTATTAATGACCGGATATTGAGGGGGTATTTTAGTGGTAAACTATTTACCTCTTAACAGAGCCGATATTCAAGTCACCTATCATGTGGTTAGAAGGATGTGCACCAATAAATTTTTTAATCTCTATACAGGTTGCGGAACGTTTCTGATCTTAGCTCGCACAACCTTTTTTGTCTTTGTGCTAAGATTAGCGACAAATCAGATCAGTAGTTTCTGTGATGCTGTTTATGGACAGACAAAAAGACACAGCGACTTGAATGCCCCTTCCCCTTATGAACAAGCTTAACTCAGTCACTTAGTAGTGTTTGGCAATATCCCCTTCCACTTACGGATAATAACAAGCGTAACTCAACTCATTCACTTAGAAGTATTTGGCAATATCACCTTCCCCTTACTGGTAATCACCAACTTAACTCAGTCACTTAGTAGTATTTGGCAATATCATCTTCCCCTTACTGGTAATAACAAAATTAACTCAGTCACTTAGTAGTATTTGGCAATATCACCTTCCCCTTACTGGTAATAACAAAATTAACTCAGTCACTTAGTAGTATTTGGCAATATCATCTTGCCCTTACTGGTAATAACAAAATTAACTCAGTCACTTAGTAGTATTTGGCAATATCACCTTCCCCTTACTGGTAATAACAAAATTAACTCAGTCACTTAGTAGTGTTTGGCAATATCACCTTCCCCTTACTGGTAATAACAAAATTAACTCAGTCACTTAGTAGTGTTTGGCATATACTGTCCACACACACACACACACCTGCAATTTATTTTAACATTAATCATTTAATGGTTACAAAAAATCAAAATGTGAACGCTAAGTGAAAATCAATTTACAGAACCACAAAGGTTATTTCTTTTTAAATGTACAAGTGGAATGGCTGGCTTGGTTACCGAGTCAATCATTCTAGTTGGAAACTTAAAAGACATAACCAACTTTTGGCCTGAAAATGGACAGCTCAGAAGATCACTAGCGCCTGCTTTGGCCAGAGTGGCCATTAACCCATACCACTGTCAAGATTTTTATATTTCAAATTAAACTAAAGAATGATCTGGTTTTCAATTGTTGAAAAATGTTGACCAATTTCTATGCTATTGACACAATAAAAGATAGAATATTGACATCGGAGTGATAAGGATTAAAGGTTTAAAACGACATGTTGCAGCTTAACTCTTAGCACTCTGGTGTCAAAAATTTTAAATTTTCAAATTAAACTAAAAGATGAATTGGTGTTCATTTTTCGACAAATTTGGTGGGAGATGGTGCCATCGTAGACAGCAACATCTTTCCATCAAAATTGTTGAATAATGTACACCAGTTTCTTTGATATTGACACAATAAAAGATAGAATATCGACATTAGAGTGGTAAGGGTCAACCACACGCACATGCACAAGCATACTTACCACACATGTGCGCGCGCGCACGCACACACGCACGCACACATGCACGCACACGCACACACACACACACACACACCAATATATGATTGTACACAGAAATGCATGCAGACACAAACACATGAATCGCATGTACATAAATACATGCACAGCCAAATGAATACATACACACACAAGAAAGTTAACTATGAAACACAATATCAGACATAGTCATATTATACCGGCCAAGTTTTCCAATTGTGAGAAGAATTGTTTCTTGCATGCGTATATTACTCTGTGCCCTCGACATGGCAAGACTTTCTTTAAGATGAGATACCAACTGTTGCTCTACATTTGTTACTCCATCACGACTGCTGCCATCAGATGCTATAAGAAGGCCGATCTTTTCACTGAGTGAGAGAGAAGACAGAGTATAAGTACATGTGTTTTACACTAATCTCCTAAACTTCATCACACTGGTGTCAAAAGATGTACTGTTCGAGACTAAGCAGAATGGAAGCAGTACATATTGACATCACCATTGTTTCCAACAATGAATACTAGAAATCAAATGAAATGGCACACAATTTTAGAGTTACGCTCTGGCAAAGATTTTAAATCAGTTTTATGGTTCACAGAGGATAACTCGAGTGAATAAAGACAATTTCTGTGTAACTGCAATCCACCTGAGCTGTATTCTCACAAGGGTTAATGGATGTTTCAACTTTATCCATCCATCATGACGTAATAATCAACTACGTGACGTATTAAACGAAATCACGGATTTCTTTTTTCACGAGAGTTGATACTTACCACCCTGATACTCTATGATATTTCCTAAATATCGACCTAGCTTCAATAAAACTCAGAATTAAAAAGAAACTGCCCTCACTGAGCAGGTTACTCAACTGACAGATCAGTGGATGTGCAGCCCAACTCGCGCATGCACGGGGCTGTCTCTTTCTATTCCAAAATATTGGCTGAAATAATTGCAACATAAAACGCCGAAAGATCGAGCCTCTGAGCGGCTGAGAGGCCGGGATCATATCAGGGTGGTAAATATCAACTCTCTCGTGAAAAAAGAAATCTGTGATTTCATTTATTTCACATCAAGAGTATACTTACCACCCTGATACTCTATGATATAGCAAGAATTCGTAAGAGAATTCGGCGGGAGGGAGGCGAAGGTCAGAAGACCGGCTCATCCCTGGAAGAGCAAGCTCTTTTGCTTTTGGAGCACCAAAAACATCTGAAATTGCGTATGTAAACGCAATCAGGAAATGATTTGGACATCGGATAACATGACCGATATTGAGAGTAATGACCGTTTAACATTCGCTCCCCCCCCCCTCTTTTAAAGAGGGAGCACTGACCCCAATGTCCTATACGCTCTCTATGTACTCATGCTAAAGTACTATAAGACATCGGACGAAAGCTTCATTTCGTATACTCTCAGATGGAACCACAAAGAACACAAACCATCACCATTTTAGTAAGTAAAATGAACGTGAAAAAAAATAACCATCACCAAATCTAGGACTAACCTATTTTGACGTAATTCCCTCTAATCACCGCTGCCGATGATAAGTACAGTACGGAAAAGCGGGGATTTCCCCACTAAATTGCACTGTGTGTGAGTCAACAGCCTTATGTACAATATTTACAAAAATATATACAGTTTAACGTTTATATAAAATCGATAAGGCAAGCGGATTAGACGTGTCACTGAGGCAATGATCTGTAAAACTAGACTCACTGTGCCATTGTGCTACCGACATAATGTCATCCACTGGCACTCTGTTAAACAGTCATGGATGCCACTACGCCACGGACACTATGAGCCTTGGCCATGTCAACTTGTTTTCCTGTGACGGCTTTGTGGCAATGCTGGATGCATTGCACAATCCAGCTAGAAATGCTCCCATGGGGATCAATGTAAGATAGCCATAAAGCACTAGGGTCTGCCCGCCATTCCTCTGTATGCTGTTTATAACGTGTTAATGCACGGACAGGACACCAAGCCTTTGAATTAGGATCAAACCTAGTCAAAGCGGGTAAAACAATAGGCTGACCAGGATATTTTAGACTGGTTTTTCACCATAAAGTTAACTCTAGGTAGAAGCCTGAGGCCTTCCCCTGTAACCACAAAACAGTCTGGCTCTGCTGACAAAGCATGTATTTCACTTCTTCGTCTGGCTGAAGCTGCAGCAATCAGAAAAACTGTTTTAAGCATCACCATTTTCATGGAAATGGAGCTTATTGGTTCAAAGGGTTTATCTGCTAATACCTGAAGTACTACTAACGATAAACTCAAAGACGGAATCACTGGCGCATTCCTTGATCTAAGATTACCCATGCCTTTGATTAAAGTATTTAGATTACATACTTCATCACTTCCCCTATTAGCCAAGCAAGGGAAAACTGACATTAAAGCTGACTTGTAGCCAGCAATAGAGTTAGGCTTGAGGCTATAGGCATCAAAGAGGTGACAGAGGAAATCGGCTACTACCTGAATAGATGCATCCAATGGATTAATACATCTTTTTGAGCACCATTCAGCAAATCTGTTGACTTTATAATTATATGCTCTGGAGGTTGATCCCCCTCCTGGCTTTAGCCATAAACATGGCTGCTTGCCCAAACAAGCCCTCCTTAACTGCTGATTCCTTGACAACTCCCACGCAGTCAATTGGAACATTGACGGGTTGATGTGCAAGGCCTTGCCCTGGAAGATTATGTTGTCCATCTGAGGCAGAGGAACAGGATTGCAGACCAGAAGGTCCAGCAGATCCGCACACCTGCTTAGCCAATTTTGGGCGATCAGAAGCACCTGGCTTTCCTACTGCCCGATTTTCTGGAGAACTTTTGGAATCAGGATTGCTGGTGGGAATGCGTATGCATACATTCCCTCCCAGCTGATAGCTAGCGCATCTATTGCGATAGCGCTCCGATCTGGAATCGGAGAGATGTACGTCGTCATGTTCGCATTCTTGTTTATTGCGAATAAATCTATGTTGGGCGTGCCCCAGTGGTTTAACAGACGGTCCGCTACACATTGATTTGGTTGCCATTCCGTGGGAAGAATGCTCATCCTTCGGCTCAATGAGTCTGCTAATAGATTTAGCCTGTCCCAGAATATGAACTGCTTTCAGGGAAATCCCATGATCTAGGCACCAGCGAAGCAGTTTCCATGTCATCATACAGACTGGGCGACTTGGTTCCGCCCTGGCGGTTTATGTAAATCACTACTGTTGTATTGTCTGATCGAACCAGAACACTCTTGCCCTTCACCTCTCTAGGAAGTGTTCCATGGCTAAGACTACTGCTCGCATTTTCAGCAGATTGATATGTTCTCTTGACTGATCCAGATTCCAAAGCCCTGATACTTTGTTTTCTTCCAGGCAAGCTCCCCATCCCTCCATCGTTAACTGAGGGTGGGGAGGTGACAACGTCACCCCCGCCAGGAGATTTTCTCTCTTCATCCACCATTGAAGGTGGTGAATAAGAGGTTCCAACACTGACGCCTTTGAGTCCAGGAAACCCGTACTCTGGGTCCACTGTGTCATGAGAAATAACTGGATCGGCCGCCGGCGTAAGGCTGCCTGAGGAATGACTGGTTCCAAAGAAACCATCAACCCCAACATTCTCAAGTAGACCCGTGCCAGGACATGATGACTGTTGCACACTGACTGTATGACTGAGATGAGTATTTCTACTCTCTCTTGAGATGGATAAACATATCCTATCTCTAGATCGAAGAACATGCCCAGGTAAACAAACTTCTGGGAAGGAGTCGGCTCTGATTTTTGAAAGTTGATTATCCAGCCTAGATCTGTAAGCGGTTTCAAAATTATCTCCAGATTTGCCGATGGACTCTTGATTGTGTGCTTTTAACAGCCAGTCGTCTATGTACGTGTGGATTGCTGTGTCTCCTGCGGAGGTATGACATCAGAGATTGGACCACCCGAGTGAAGACCCGAGGAGCCATGGATATACAAAGTGGGGGAACCCTGAATTCCCATTGGCGGCCCTGGAATGCAAATCTCAGGAACCGACGAACGATCTTCGCAATGGGAAGGTGAAAATAGGCATCTTTTCGATCTATTGATGCTGTACACATTCCCTTCCTCAATCCTGCTAACACCGATCTTACAGTTTCCATTTTGAAACTTGGTGAGGATAAACCTGTTGAGAGGTTTGAGGTTGAGAATTGGTCTCCACCCTCCAGTGCTTTATGTCACTAGGAACACGGTTGAATAATAACCTGGACATTTTTGTGCCGGTTGAATTGCGTGTTTTAGAGGGATTAAATTTCTTTCTCCATACACAACCGTCGATCTGGATCTCTTGGATTTTGAGTCTGGATCAGAATCAGAGACAGGCGTGATGGCTGGTTTGAAATCCAGTCTGGATAGTAACCGACTGAAAGCCATCGCAAGACTGAGCACTCCTGAGTAACCCGCTCTCACTCTTGCACGTGGAAGGCCAGACGGCCTCCCACGGGTGCACCTAAGGATTGAGGTGGACCCGAGAAGTGCAAGAGAAGCCCTGTCTCTGGTGGCTGTCATAGCAGCACTGGTGTGATCTTTGTGAGAGCCGACCCATCAGGTTCGGTTCCCACGACCAGAAGCCCGCACTCCTTTACCAGCGCCACACGCACCTCGATACGCGGGCTGCTTGGCGGGTTGCGCTGAAGGAGCCTGCGCTCCCTCCCTAGCTGGCCAACGCTGGCGTTGCCATGGCCGACGCTGCGTAGGTGGTTGGCCTCTGACAAGGCCACCACCACCTCTAGCCTGCTGATGATGGAAGGCAGATGGTGCTGCTTGAACACGCTCCCTGCGGAGCACTTCAAACTGCTCTTGCAGCGCCCTCTGGTTGTTCACTAGGTTTACGGTTTGTTGGAGGTGCAGGCATCCTTCACCTTCAAACAACCCTGGACCTGCCATCAGTGTCCGAAGAAGCTGAGTGTACAGGTCCTGCGAGGGGCACAAATTGTCAAGGGCAAATGTGCGCCTCGCCCGTAAACTCCTGGTTACGGATCTCGTCATGCAGTCCAGAGCCAGATTAATGCTGTCCTGGATGGCTCTCTGGACTGAAAGAGGAGAAGCACGGATGCTGCTACTAACCCCTGTAGCAGCTGGGAACCGTGTGAGAGAGCTGAGATGGCTCCTCTCGTATTTTCCTCCGTGTCCCGCAGTGCGGAATTTGCGTTGCGCAGGGCTCTAGCGCACAAGGGTCCCGTGTCAGACTGGGACCCAGACCGTGTGTCTTCACCCAAAGCTGTACGGTCATCCGTGCAAGTCTTTGGGACGACTCCATACTTCTGATACAGATAGGAACTGATATGGCAGTGCCGTGCCACCTCATGAGGGGCCTTTGCAAGGCGTCCCTTCGGCTGAATGGACGTCTCAGCCGCAGCAAACATATCAACAATATGCTCCGCATACGGCAAAGATGGCATGGTGCTCGTCACAGGCTTCCCTCCCAACCATGGGTGCTGGTTATGCTGGGAGGCCGGTGGATCCACCTGGAGTTCCGCCTTGATGCTCACCAGCCATTGGCAAGCATCCAGTCAGTCCTCCTCTGTGGCCACCTGTGAATGTTCGACGAGCCTAGGGCCTTCGTCGTCCTCAACCAGATTCACTGGTGGGGTAATGGCCGGAGCTGAAGACACTCCTGGATAGCAAGGGAAGCCATACAGACCCGCAACGGCCGACATGGCTTGCACCGTGGCTATTCCAGGAGCCGGATCTACGGCGTCATGGGGGGGCTAAATGCATGACATCATAGTCCGGGCCTTCCTCATGGTAACTCTCGGCAAGCCGAGGGATACGGTATGGATGGCCATCGGCTCCTAGCCACCCTAGCCGTTGAGCCATGAAACCTACTCCCGAAGAAGTAGTTCCATGGAAAAAGTCACCATCGGCTCATTGGCAGGCCATAACACTGTCTTCTTCCTGCCCAGAAAGATTAGATGCCAAGCTTGAAAAGGGATTAAACTCGGCCTGGACAGGAGGGGTATCGCGTAAGGTGCTGATACCCTTAGCCTTAGGCTTCTCTAGAGCGCTCGATACGCGAGCGCCCAAGGCCATGGCTTTCGCTCCCGGGTCCACGGGTGAGGCAAGCCTCAGCGCCGGACCAACGGGTGCCATCTCTGGGTTTATAACGAAAACTGGCTTACTAAGAGAACCAGACCCAGAGACGGGAACACTCTGTCCCGGAGCAAATGAAGAAGACAATGACGAACCTGAACCGGGAAGCAAGCTGCGAAGCAACTCCGGGACAAGATTCGTGATTCTCTTCTTCATTTCTCCCATCATTTCAAGACGGAAGGCCTTCATGTCTGGCATGGATGCCTTCCTCTTCTTACCACACTCTTTTTCCAGACGCCCCTTCTCGTCTGCCGCCCGGTCCTTCACCTGCTGATTAAAAAATCAGTCATAACCTCCACCGGCCATGACTAAAACGCATGGCAATTTAGAAGGGGCCCGCACATACTGCACCTAGTGCAGTCATGAGGGAAAAAGCGGGCTTTCACGAAACGGTGGCAGGAAGGGCATTTGTTCTCAATTACCCTCTGAAATGACACAAATGGAAACAGTTAGTCTTTAGTTATGACGAACCAAAAAACCAATTGCAGAAGGCTAATAAGTTCCATAAGGAAAACTTTGACCATCAGATGATAAAATAAGCCAGGGTCATAGAGAAAACTATTGGCCTGACTGAAGGTAAACAAATCCTAAAAACTTCTTATTCTTCTTTAAGAAGACAAGGGGGACATTAGAATTTGAACTTGAATACTTGAGAGGCGATTTTAGACTCCACAGCTCAATACAAAGATTCATTAGTAGTTGAACTTTATAAACACAATGAACCTGTGAAAACCATCAAGAGAGATAAATAATTCAACACTCACTCATAAAATCTCTAAAAAAAATTTTAGAAGTAAAATGACTGAAAATTTTCCTCTCTCAAAAATAAACCTCAGATGACTCCTGAAGAACGAGTGAAGTCTGATGAGCAGCAACAGGAATACCTGATCCTGAATCAAAAACCCTGTGGTGGGGGGAGAATGCGGAAAAATTACTTCTTATGGTAATAATTCCCTCTGCAAACTCATAATAAATTAGATGGGCCCAGAAAACAAGTATAAATATTGTTCAAATAAAGGATACACTTCAGAAATCAGCTCATGTGTCTGAAAATACAAAGCACAGCATGCGTTAGCTAATATATAAGCCTCCCCCATAAGAGCTAGCCTAATAAAGACGTATCCACAAGTTAGCGTGAATCACGGAAATACCATCCGAATCAACACGCAAATTTTTTATCAATAAATTCACTAAAGTACACCTGATGGCTTGGACCAGGAGCATCCTCTGGCGACTTGGCAGCATCAGACATACCAATAATTAAGTTGCAAAACAACTTAAAGCTTCAAAAAGATCAAAAGCAAAAGCAAGGCTAGAAAGCGTGTTGCAATGGCAGGTCAATGTTTTAGGAAGAGTATGAGACAGACCCGCGCATGCGCAAGTTTGGGCCGCACATCCGCTGATCCGTCAGTTGAGTAAGCTGCCCAGTGGGGGCAGTTTCTTTTTAATTCTGAGTATTATTGAAGCTAGGTCGATATTTAGGAAATATCATAGAGTATCAGGGTAGTAAGTATACTCTTGATGTGAAAAGAATGACATCACAATCAATGACGTCATTATGATAGTTGAAGACGGATTATGGGGCATTGTACGAAATGTCTTTACTATTTAATAAATATCCTGTTGAATATTTTGAAACTACCGTAAAAATTTGACTAAAGGACGCAGTTTTTTTGGTCAAATTACATGTTCTAGGACGGGGGGGTGCATCCTATAATTGAGAACATTCCTTGAGCACATTTTTGGGTCCAAATTTTTCTTAAAAAGTCAAAGATTATACAACGGAAATTTAACTAAATTTTACACTAGACAATTCGTGCCACCTGACGACTGTGTTTAATGTATACTCCAAAAACACCAAGCGGAAGTGAAATTATTAGATTGAGGCACCTAAATATTGCTTATTCGTTAATAAATATCACTTATTACATCAAAATTAATCCAGAATTTGACGTAAAATTGCGTCGAGAAAAGATACATGTATAAATCACGTGATTCGCCTCCAATCGCAAAAGATCTTTATTTTAATTAGAGCGAGTACTCGGATCTAAATATTCTGGACTCGGAAATTGCTATATATCATCATTGCGCGATAGGAACTGAATGCTCCCTTACCCGTTTGATAACCAACTCCCATTAGCGCATAAGATTACACAGCGCCTCCAATCGCAAGAGCCAGATAACTAACTCCCTTTAGCGCATAAGATCACACAGCGCCACCAAATGCAAAAAAGCCATTACATTCTGTTTCTGTCACATGATTTCTATATTTTCAAGGAGACATTTTATGCCAAAATTAGATTGATTTTGATGTAATAAACAATTTTTATTGAAGATACACAATATTTAGGCGGTCCTATTTAATAATTTCTCTTCCACCATGATAACTTTTAGTCATACATTAAACATAGTGCTGAGTGATGGTAATTTTTGGGACAGCGTCCTATGTTCGAGAGCGGCCTTTAGTCGAGAAATCATGGTAATTTGTCAAATTAGTTATAAAATATTCAACAACTGTATCATTTTCAGGAAATTCATAGTCAGGGCATTCACGGATCCCAAAACGGCGAAGTGTGGGTGGAGCTAGGCTAGGTGGGCGAGGCATAGCTAAAACTTGGAAAGGTGAATTATGTTGTTTGTTAATGCACCTCTTTATCTATGGTAGTAAAACCTTTGGGGGGACTCACAATTAGTATAGGTCAGTCTGTCAGTCAGTCATGTTTTTTTAATTTTTTGCCAAAGCCGCCTACGTCACAACAATAGTGTCGCGCTCACACTTATTTAGTAAAGATGCGTGTTAAGCAGTTGATGCCATATGACCAGATATTACAGATATTTTACTATGTAGGAAATATTTTGCTGAATATTTTCAAATTAATTTGTTTGGAAGCTGTTGTAGCTTAACCCTTTAATGGTCAAAATTGGTGAAGAAAATCACAAATTTCTTTTAGAAAATGTCCATTTTGCAGGCCAAGAGACCTTTTTTTAATTTACCAATTCCAGTGATAAATTTTCAAACCTAGTCTTCTCGTGGCCTGCAAAACAGACATTTCCCAGGACCGCTGCAGAGGCCGGTTTTGGCTGGCTTGACCATTAAAGGGTTAATTATGTTCAACGTATTCAGCTAAATCCCCTGTATGGTTGCCCTGAAATTGATGAAACACCTAACTCTGTGAGGCACGCAGTGTGATTACCTATGTACTATACTTTACAATCTTAGTAATGTCAACAGATAATCACCTGAATTTTATTCGAATTGACCCATCAGAATCTTCTATCAGATTTAAACAGACAGTGATGAGCTCTTTCACTTCAGGTGTCTGTGTTCCTAAATCTAGATGTTGTAACATGCAGTGTAAGTTATCCACAAAGGCTGAGGAAAAACAGAAAATAAACAAGGCATGGAGAAAGATTATAACCTGTAATGTGAATGTAATGCAAACACCAAGCTGACTTGATTGATACACTTCTACAATGAATGTTATTTGAAGAAAGCTAACTATTACTTTCAACATTAAAAATTTATAATGATGCACTCTACTCCACACGTTTGCTCCTGTAGAAAGATCAAAGGTTACCAGTCTGATCGATTATATTATGCTCAAAGATGACAACGACATTAAGGTGGAGTCAGTAGAAGTGACCGAACTTAACATAAGTTTATCAGATCACAAATCAGTCACAGTTATGTTCAACACAGGTGTAATTCATTATGGAGCTACTAAATCAAGCCAGCAGTTGTTGAGTAAACTTAATTGGCAGAGAGCTGATGTGGAGCAATATGAAAGAAACATGCAGGTGGTTGCTGAGTTGGTAGATAGGGAACTGTGTACAAGTCTGGACGTGGAACTGTTTGTTGGTGACCTGATTGAAGGGCTGCTGGAGGCTGAGTCGGGCGCAGTAAAAAGAGCTGGTCTGAGGTTATCTGGGATGAAGCCCAAGCCAGCTATGGTGGTTACACCACAGAAAGAAGCTAAGTCAGCTTTCAGAGTATGGAAGGATATGAGACAGCCCAAGGAAGTCTTATGCTATGAGGAAATGAAAAGAAGGAAGAAAGAGCTACGCTCACTTAATAAACAACTAGTAGCTAGCCAAAGGGACAATGATCTACAGGAAATAATGAATGCATCTGCACACAATAGAGTGCTATTTGATAAGTTGGTGGCGAAGCAACATGGTGAGGGTGTTCCAGGCACAGCTATTCTGGAGTACAAAGGCAACTCATACAACACTGTTGAAGGTCATATTCAGATCTGGCAGAAGCATTTTCAGGATCTGGCTACTCCGGGGCAGGAGGCTGAATGTGACAGGGTACATGACGAGCTGATCAAAACAGATATGAGTATGGTGGAAGAGTTACAACATTCAGGGGAAGTGGCACCATTCACAGAAGACGAGGTGGGAAGATGTGTGTGCCAACTTAAGAAGAATAAGGCTGCAGACAAGTTTGGTCTGACGTCAAAGCATGTTATGTTAGCGGATCAAGGCATTATTAAGCTGCTCACTATCCTGTTTAATGTTATCCCGAAAAACCGGCTCATACCAGCCATGTTCAAAGAAGGCCTACTAATACCTCTAGCGAAGAAAAAGAAATCAGAGAGACTACAATAAAACTATCGCGGAATTACCATTATTAGTGTCAATGGGAAGATCTTAGAATTTGTGATGTTGCGCAAAGTCAATCATCTATATCTTCAGGCTCAGCACCCACTACAAAGAGGTTTCACCCGCAGTGTCTCGCCTATGTTCGTGGCCCTGATCCTGACAGAAGTAGTCCAGGAGTACGCAGATAGAGGTGAAGAGCTGGCTGTCATGCTACTAGATGTGGAAAAGGCATTTGACCGAGTATGGCATCAGGGGCTGTTCAGGAAATTGAAGCTGCTTGGACTGCCGGGCGACATATTTTAGCTGATGGCCAATTGGTATAATGGATTTACGAGTCACATTAAGTGGAGAGGGCATTTATCCGAAGCCATCCACTTGAAGCAAAATAACACACAAGGCAGCGGAATCTCACCAACGAAATTCAAGATGGTAAACCGAGAAATTCTGCAAGAAGTGCAAAATAGTGGACATGGTGCTGTGGTAGGGACAGTAGACTGCACTGCTCCTACATGGCAGATGACCTAGCCCTTGTTACTCCAGTGAATGGGGTGTCAGAGTACGTTGTGACCAAGATCACAGAATATAGGTTCAACAAAGACCGTATTAAAATCAATGGCAGCAAGTCGGTGGCCCTGTTGTATGACAATTCTAAGAGCGGACTCTGCAAAGATGTGGTATTGGAAATGAACTCTCAGACGGTGAGGATAGAGGAACACCAGGTGCACACCTAGGAATTAACCAAGGACCAATCCAGAATATTAATAAGATCAGAGTGGCAGAAATGATCAAGTCAGCAACTACTGGGCTGTTCCAATTAATGGGAGCAGGGTGTCATGGGCGTAATGGTCTTAATCCTGCAGCGATACAAGTTCTATGGCGTACATATAGTTCCCCTCGACTTTTGTATGGGATCGAGATCTCGATACTGAACAACAGCCAAATTCTTCAGTTTGAGCTCAAATGCAACGCCTGCAATATCTCAACAGCTAACATGGCAACACTAGGCTTGATGGGAATGTTACCAGTGGAGGCGGAAGTGGACAAGAGAATCCTGTCACTGCTTAGAAACTGTCTTCAAGACGAAAACAGTTGTAGAGTACAAAATTCAATTTTGACAGCTCGCAGTGAAGCCCTCAAATTCATCAACCTGGTTCATGCACGTGAACAACGTTCTGCAGAAGTACAGCCTGCCGCCTGCTCAAGATATACAAAGGTGTACTCTGCCCAGAGTCGAATGGAAAAGGACTTTTAAAGGAGCTGTACACACATCATATACTGGATTATAGCTCTGTGGCATATGTGTGGCTTAGCTCCTTGCACTCGGTACAGGACACTAAGAAGGCCAGGATTAGGGAGAAAGTCATGTGCGGCATTCTACGGCTACAAACCTTTGAAGCTAAGGTCAGGAACCCATCTCCTACATGCAGATTGTGCAGAGATGAGGTGGAGAATCGGGAACACTTTCTTCTATATTGTGAAGAGTTCGAAAGAGTTAGGGAGATCCACCTGCAGAAGTTGAAAGATCTGTTAATGGACTATGACCTGGTATCAGTAACAGTAATGGAAAACCAATCCAGCCATATTTAAATCCTGCTTGATGTCACACATGAAAGTCTCCCCCTTATAATACATACGGAACCATTACAGCAGCAGATTGAGAAGGTAGGCAGAGACCTAATATTCTCACTCTATCACAAGCGACTCAATAGACTAAACGAACTGGATAGTCAGGGCACGGATGGTGGGACGGGGGATACAATGAAGCAACAGACACAAACAAGTATTAATAGAAGTCTACAAGGCGTAGGAAGCATGTCAGTACGATCGGATTCACCATACGGACAATTCGGTTTATATATTTTTAATGCGATAAAGATGGACTCATCCGACTCAACTAAAGTCACAACCTCAACCTTGCAACAAGGTTGCTTCCACTTAAAGGAGGCACTTCCGATCTAAGAAGATGCCAGATGAATGTACACATTGCATTGAACAATGATGCAATGGTATGGTGAAATAAGACATAGATCTTTAGCAATCGATCCCTGAATTTCCTGACTATCAATTTCCAGAATGCTATACAGGTAAACTGTTGAATATTTTGAAACTAATTTGACTGGGTGCTGTTGCTGCCATAGTCCAGTCAAATTAGTTTCAAAATATTTAACAGTACGTTTATTAAATAGTAAATACATAGAATTTGTACAACAACGCGTAGTCCATTATCAATTACGCATTCGTGACGAACTTAGCATTGTCATTTATGACGTATTTGATTATGACATCATCCTACACATCAAGTAGTTGATTACGATGTCATATGAAATTAAACTAGAATTGTCCATTAAATCACCATTAACCCTTTAACACTCATATCAGCCAAAAACTGCAGCAGTAGTCTTGAGAGATGTCCATTTAGAGACAAAGAGAAGACATTTTAAATTTTCTTGAACAGATTCGAGGGATAAAGGTTTAAAAACAGATGACACTGATCCCTGCAAAATATATATGACAAAATCCGGTAAATAAGGGAAAATCCAAGCTGAATTGACAAAACACTCTATGGTGAACGTACATGGCAGAAATGTGCATAAAAATTAAATGTAAATGTCCATGAGCATGAAATGGTGTTATAAAACCACATCAGACATATTCTATAAATTATGGTGTTATAAGACCACATCTGTCATATTCTATAAGTTATGGTGTTATAAGACCACATCAGACATATTCTATAAATTATGGCGTTATAAAACCACATCAGATATATTCTATAAGTTATGGTGTTATAAGACCACATCAGTCATATTCTATAAGGTATGGTGTTATAAGACCACATCAGTCATCTTCTGTAAGGTATGGTGTTATAAGACCACATCTGTCATATTCTATAAGTTATGGTGTTATAAGACCACATCCGTCATATTCCATAAGTTATGGTGTTATAAAACCACATCAGATATATTCTATAAGTTATGGAGTTATAAGACCACATCTGTCATATTCTATAAGGTATGGTGTTATAAGACCACATCAGTCATATTCTATAAGGTATGGTGTTATAAGACCACATCAGTCATATTCTATAAGGTATGGTGTTATAAGACCACATCAGTCATCTTCTATAAGGTATGGTGTTATAAGACCACATCAGTCATATTCTATAAGGTATGGTGTTATAAAACCACATCCGTCATATTCCATAAGTTAATGATGCGTCAGATAATCCTGATTTCTATTTAACCCTTTAATGTTCGAGATTGGTCGAGAAGATTTTCATTCATTTTTGGTTATTGAGTGTCCAGTTACTGGCCAAGAGAACACTTTTTTGGAAATTTACTCCTGGAATGACTGTCTGGATTTCCGGTGATTAATTTTCAAACATAGTCTTTTCATAGCCGGCAAATGGCCATTCCTTAACCCTTACCACTCTGATGTCAATATTTTATCTTTTTCTGCGTCAATAGCAACGAAACTGGTGTAGCTTTTCAAGAATTTTGGTGGACGATTAAAAAAAGCATCCGCTTTTGTTTCTACGAGAATTCTTAATGCTTACCAGATGTACTATTATGATAATGTCTATTATCTAGTCTAGCGCAAAACAAACAATTAAAAACTCTGCACTCTCCTGGTCCTGCCCATACAGTGTCCGGGAATTACCATAGCCCCAGGTACCGAGTCAATTCCCAATCAATCAGATTCGTCTTATGTTGCCTTGAGAAACAGCGAAAGCAGCTCAGCCTCACCTCAGCGGGGCGGCTGAGGCGGGGGGGGCCATAGTACATCTGGTAGGTATTAAGAATTCTCATAAAAACAAAAGCGGATGCTTTTTTGATTCTACTTCGAATAATACTTACCAGATGTACTATTATGATAAACTCCGGATTTCGACAGCCAAGAAATACCGGTGGGAGGAGGTGAGGCTCGAACCAGCACTCAACTACCATCCGACAGAGAAGGTTGTGAAGAGACTAGAACTCTGGCATACGCTTGGGTTCTGACATCTGACTCATAGAGTGCTAAACTTCCATGGTCTAGACCGCGCTCCCCCCTCATTTGTCCGCACAAATTCCAGAGGGCTGTCAAAAAGGGGACCAACACCCACCAGACCCGTGTCAGCCCCTAGTCTCAGCTAGGGCAGTCCAGTAGAGTGCAAAGAAGCTACTACAACTTCTAATTTTGAAAAACGCTATCAGTATATCGAAAAGATTTTCAAATTGGAATGAG
>CM067360.1:74854163-75179163 GCA_034401795.1 Chaetoderma sp. LZ-2023a | reverse complement strand
TTTAAGCTTGTTATTTTCTTTGTATACCATTGTGTCCAAATATGGGATTTTTCCCGTTGAATATTCCAAGTCAAATTTTATTGTGGGATGCTCTTTATTCATGTGTGCGTGAAATTCAAGTAGTTCGTTCTCACTGGTGTTCCAAATGAAAAATATGTCATCTATGTATCTAACTAAGTGAGATGGAGTGCTGCCCATCCATGTTGATAACATTCTGCTTACTATGGTGTGCACGTAAATGTTAGCATATTTGACAGCAAACTTGGCGCCCGATTGTATCCAACTGATTAAACAGAGAACACTACTGGATCAAAGAACTCAAAACGATTCACCCGTTCGGAATAAACAAAAAAGCATAACACACTCACTCACTCACTCACACACCCACCCACCCACCCGCCCACCCACCCACCCGCCCACCCACCCACCCACTCACCCACCCACCCACCCACTCACTCACTCACTCACTCACTCGCTCGCTCGCTCACTCGCTCGCTCGCTCGCTCGCTCGCTCACTAACTCACTCCCTCACTCACTCACTCACTCCCTCACACACTCACTCACTCACCCACCCACCCACTCCCTCCCTCCCTCCCTCCCTCACTCACTCACTCACTCACTCACTCACTCACTCACTCACTCACTCACTCACTCACTCACTCACTCACTCACTCACTCACTCACTCACTCACTCACTCACTCACTCACTCACTCACTCACTCACTCACTCACTCACTCATAGGAGGTTTGACGGAAGTTTGCAGACTGGCAGGTATGCATAGGTAACTATGTAAATACCTGGGTCGGCGTTTTTAAATAATTAGTCATCGTCCTCCCGTGACTACCGTGAGCAATGTACCGGCAGCAAGACGTGAAACCCTACCCGCAGCCACGTCGGGGAGCGCTATGCCACTACCAGTCACTACATCAACACCGGTCCTGAAGTGGAGTAAGAAGCGAAAGTCCTCCACAGAATCCAGTCCGGCAGCACCCGCACCAGTAATCAGCCATCAAACTACAGCCACTACACCCGCACCTGTAGTGTCTGAAGCAATTTCAGCTAGTCAGCCGATATCGGTAGTCATCATGACACCTGCGGGAATGGAATTCCAAGTTACCCACAGTCACCATCTACTCCTGACCTTAACATAGACGAGGGACCGGGACCGTCACAGACTGCGTCGATTAGCATAACTCCAACTCATGGTATCCAGCATCCGCCTCCTAGCCTTTCTGACCCAGCCATCAGGAAGGGAACCACACCGGAACGACCATATGTGGGAAAGAGACATATCGCCCACACGCAGGACATTCAGCCTGTACCCAATGTTACCGTGAATCGTCTGGTGAAATATGCTAAGTCTCGGAAGATGTTATCTCCTACCATATCGGCTCCCGCATCATTGCCTCAGCCTATGATTCAGCTCACCGCCATCACCACGACAGCCACCGCAGCCACCACGACGATCACAACGACAACAGCATCACCCACCTTGACAACCACTAGCATGACCGCTGCCTTACGGACAGATATTTTAGCACCTACCGTAATTGTGAGAGACATTATAGACGCTCATATTTCCGCCACCATCACTTCAGACATTTCCTAAAGTGCCAGTGATAGTGAACGCAACTCAGCAATGATAGTGCATCCACTGCGACCAACCACCATCAGTCTCGAGACCCAGACTCAGTGGGGAAATTTCGCAGCAGATGTGTGATCATTTGTGATACAGCAGAAGTATCAGTGGTGCGATTCATGGAAGCGTATTAATTATTACTTTATTTTTTAAATACTTCTTTTTATTATATATGTTAGATCAATTGAATCCCATCCCTAGGATGACTACGGTTATCCGACACAGCCGCACACTTCAGTGCCCAGCTGTGTCCCACACAAAATGAGCACTGTGGACTCCGGTGTGGTAAGAACGTCGTGTGCGACGTAAAGAATACAACATCCTCCAGTGCAATAATGTCATAATCCTGTCATGCAGTCTCAGCTATGCTGGGGCTGCCTGATAAACTAGCTTTTTAAGTTATTATTATTATGTTCTGTTTTTCTTATTATTTTTCTTCCTGGCTTAGATGCCAGGATGGCTATGGGGTCAGCGAGAGCTGCCCGTTGCGGACCCGCTATAAGGGGCCACAAATATATATTTAAAACCAGTAATACGTGTTGGGTACCCCTTTATTTACCCAGGGTGCGCAAGTAATTCGGAAGTAATTTACTAGATACCCCATAAGGGTATGTTGCATGTAAATTTTATATTTCATATATACATACATATTTTATACTATTGTCTATTTAAAACTTGCGGTACGTTGGAGCTAGGGTGTTCTCTGCGGAGATAATGATTATCCGCACCCAGAGAGAACACCCATGCGAGCTATTGTTTAAGATCATTTACTAAATAAAGTTGCAGCACGCACCAAAATATTAAAAGAAAAAAGAAAAAAAGAAGAAAGAGCGTGGAAAAATAATTCCAGATCAAAAATTGAAAACTAAAAGTATGCCTACCATCTCCTCTTTGGCACCTCTATGTACTCTGTCTCTTGAATACGCGTCTATTGCGTCACTACGCCTCTCCGGCCACGCGCCTACCCAGGAAGTCTATAATTCCCACCTAGTGAACGTCCGTGCGTTGATCCGCAATGCGCAATCGTTTGCCACGGATGTCAAAATAGGAGCAGGTGGTGTAGTTCGGATCGACCGGGAGGGTACCGGCCGTACCAGCCAAGCTGGGTACGCGCCGCCCATCCTGGACTCGTTCCCTGAACACGGCCCCCTGGGTAGAGCCATAAGCATATATGAGCCTATGAGAGAGATCGTGTTGTAAAAACGACTAAGTCCGTTAAAGCGCATAGTGCGCATGCGCACGCCTACTTGCTATTTTAACAGACCACATAGTTTATGACCAAGATGGGATGACGCATTTAGTGTACCGAGATGGTACCTTGTAATCCTTTTTAATTACCTGTTCCCGCCGAATCAAGACCAGAATTCGACGGGCCTTTTAAATCTGTAAACCATTTCAAAATCGGTTAAGAAATGGCTGAGTTATCCACCAACACCCCCTTTTGATTATCTTCAAAATATTGCCATGACGTCATAACCACGTGGACGCAGAACTTCCAGGATGTTGTAGAACATTCGACTGCGCTATTATTAGCCACACGCTAATTGGCTGTTGCTCGGCCGATGATTAGTTGGAGCTTGCGCCTATGACGTCACGAGTAGTATAAAAGGAGACGCGATCCAGAGATCGAGAGCATCATTGGCCAGGGGCCGAATAGGTTGGACCTGTTCCAGCTATGATTAGCACGACATTACGCAGATCTCTTTGCCTTCTGTCAGTTTCTCTCCCGTAGCCAACAGTACTCCAGCCCACCACACTAAAAGCAATTTTGTAACTCCCGTCCTTGCGGGAGCATTTTGGAACTTTCTAGTTATTGTTCACGAATATATCAAGAGCTACTTCAGAACACGAACTTGCGGTGAGGGCTTTATGGCCTGAAAATCTGATTCCACAGATGTAGAGGCAGCGATGTTCTTTGGTGGATGAATCGCCGGATCTGCCAGCCATGCCAAAAAGTGGATATTTAACAGTCCCCGCACTGATGTCGTGCAGGATCTTCTAAACCTTCGACCGCAGCAAGTAAACTTTGCCCGGTACGTCTTCAGAGCTGGTTGATGTACCCCGCACCGTTAAGCTTAGTTTTGTATCTTCATCTGCATCTTACAACCCCCACTTATGATCGGGTTGTTATCAACATACATTTGTACCATCGGTGTACGGGAACTTTCTTCCCAGCAGCAGTGCTATTGCTGACTACTCGTTAGACATTCTATATTGTGATTACAGTCCTGAGTTCAATCCGCTTCCGTCATGAGCTGCTTGCAGGAATCCTGTTTGCGGGAACCAACCTGCGGGAACTTCCAACTTCCTGAGAATGCATCAACTCATGTTAAACTAAGAATGGCGTATCAATTTCAGTAACACAATAGCCAGACTTAAGAATGGCTACCGATTATTCAAGTAACTATACTTAACATTTTAATTATTCCGTTAAATGTATTTTTCTTAAATTATATCGTACCCGTATAAACGGTCCCGATTACTAAAAGTTACCATAACGGTCTTAGGACCGCTAGTTATAATTTCTGTATATATTTATAGTTATTCTCATTTTCTGTAAGGTGTTTTCACTAACCGCACCGTAGCAGGTTCGTTAACCTGTACTAAGATATATAATTCTGATCATTCTACACTGTATTTATTGTTCTGGTTAGTTTAAATATATATATGGCCAGTGGCCATCAGTTCATATGTTTTGTTTAGTTGTAGAAAATATAGGACTGCAGTGCACATAGGAAACACTATACAGCAACACTTATATATGCAGCACTTTCTCTCGCAACCAACAATTTTTCACTGATGTCGCTGTCCGTGCTATAACTCTGTTTAGCCCGCCATGCTACCGACTAAAACCTTTTCTATTCAGCTCGATAGAATAGGTTTAATATGATTAGAGACAATTTCTTCATTAGGAAATCTGTCGTATACGCCTCTTTCCCGGTAGTTGCGATAATTTAACCCCACACTCCGGCAAGATTCATATCTCTAAGACAATTGTCTCTCTTCATGTTCTACTAAGCTGTGTGGCTTCTTAATTGTTTGGATGTCCCTATCCGCACCATAGGCTGATCCGACCCTGGGAAACTTTTGGGGTTTCCGAGTGGTGATGGCCAGGGTGTGGGATCACATACATTCCCTCCGTATCTTCGGCTGCTTAGTAGTTAGCACTTCTGCCAATGTAGGAAAGCACTGCACAAACATCTTAATTATTATTTCTCTTTCTTCTTTTCGATTGCTGGTATCACACTTGGAGAGCCGTTCTCAAGATGAAATCTGTGGTTTTCTGCAGTTCTTCCACAGGCCCATACAGCTTTTCAAGAAAAGAGGTTGACAAAGGCCAGATCTCTTCTCTCAGCAGCTGATACGTACTGCAACATTGAAGTATGTGCTCTGTGGTCTGTTCTGCTTCTCCACAAGGACAAGCGGGTGATGCCGTAAGGTGGAACCGCCTGTACATGTGTTGGTTTAGTCTGTTATGTCCAGTTCTGAGACGAAAAATGGTCACTTGCTCTGGCCTCGAGAGATGATGGTAGGCATCTTCTGATTGAGGTGTTCTATAGAGTGACTTGATGATAGTCTTCATCTCTGTATGCGTAACCATGTTTTCTGTCTGATTCTCTTCTGTACCCACCTTTGCCATCTTGTCTGCTTCCTCATTTCCTTGGACTCCACAGTGTGAGGGGATCCACTGCAGTGCTATCCGAAAGCATTTGATGGTTTGTAGTGCTTCTTCAAGTTGTGGCAGCTTACCTTTGGTGATAGCCTCAAGGACGGAGCGGGCATCAGATAAAAAGACAATCTGTGCAATAGGGTCTGCTGTTCTGCTGATGGTATTAGCTGCATTGACCAGTGCTTCGACTTCAGCTCTGTAGTTTGTGCAGTGTTTGCATGTCGGTATTGCAGCTGACTCACGTTGTCCGTTTGGATACTGTATGTGCAGTCCGGCACCTCCGCTCCTAATTGCATCTTTGGCTGATCCATCTGTGTAGATCCTTATCCATGTCTCCTGAGGGTACATTTCTTCCAGCATGGCTATGGTCAGGGCCTTCTTGCTCACATCACTGTGCTCATCTTTGGTTGTGAGATGAGGTACTGTGTTGTGAATAGCTATGCTCTCTAGTTTGTTTTCCCAGGGTGGAGGATCAAGGGTGTGGTTTGGGTCTTCTATTTGTGCTGGCAACATTTCTTGGTGGTTCCTTTGAAATGCTTCTGTCTCTTTCACAAAACTTGATCTTTTAAGTCTTCCTGATGACAGCTGTGCTTGCCTGATCATCATCGGGTGGTTGTTGAACGATTTGAACTTTGCAGCTTGGATCAGTGCTTTGCATTCCCTTCCTTTACTAAGTGGGGGGCTGCCTGCTGTCTGCTCCATTTTTTCTATTGGTGTTGATCTCATTCCAACAGTGATAATGCGCAGTGCCTGGTTTTGTACTCTGTCGAGGTTCTGTTGATGAGATTTAGCTGCTGTCATCCATGAGCTGGATCCATACTCAAGGTGTGGTCGTACGGCACCTAGGTAGATGGTCTTGAGGATCCTTTCATTGGCACCCCACTTTGTACCTGCCAGCTTCCTCATGATGTTTAACTTTCTTCTGGCCTTTGCCTCTGCGTTCTGGATGTGCTCCTTCCATGTTAATCTTCTGTCATAGGTGACTCCCAGGTATGTCTGCTGGTCCTCGTACTCGAGTGGAGTACCGCCCAGTGTCAGATTGCCAACCTTGGTTTTGGTGGACAGTGAGAATAGCATGGCTGATGATTTTTCTTTGTTGATGGTAATACACCAGCGATTGGTCCAAGCTGTAATTCTGTCCAAGGCGAGCTGCATTCTGTACGTGGCAGTCGTTGTGTACTCCTCGGTGCACCAGAGGACGAGGTCATCTGCATAGAGGGCTGCTTGGATCCCATTGGACAGCTCTGCTACAATGTCATTAATGAAGAGTATGAACAGAGTTGGTGATAATACTCCGCCTTGTGGTACCACTTGTCTCAGCAATACATTATGTCCAGATTGTCCATCCACCAGCACCCTAGCTCTGCGATTGTGTAGGTATGACTTGGCTCATCGGAACATGTTGCCACCGATGCCTGTGCGCCGGAGCTTCACGAGGAGGCCATCCTTCCACACCTTGTCAAATGCCTTCTGCAAATCAATAAAGGTAGCTAGAATCACCTTCTTGGCTTGAAAAGTGTCCTCTATGACCTGTGCAAGATGTGTTGTTTGATCTTCTGTGCTCCTGTATCTTCTGAAGCCAGCCTGCTCTGAATCTATAGTGTTCTCCGACTCCAGGTACCACTGCAACCGCTGGTTGACGATGCGCTCCATGGCCTTGCATATGCAGCTTGTAAGACTGATAGGACGGTAGCTCAGCACTTTCGTCTTGTTCTTCCCTTTTTTCAGAATAGGAGTCATTCTGGCTTCCTTCCAGCACTGAGGAACCTCTCCATTGGTCCAACTGAGATTAAAGATATCTGGCAACTTGCGGAGAGATGCATTACCAAGGTGTTGGATCATTTCATTCGTAGTGCCATCTGGCCCGGGAGATTTCTTCTTCTTCAATTGGCGGATAGACTTCTTCAGTTCTGCTAAACTAATGTAAACTTTCATTGCATCGTGAGTGTTGGTGACCGTTCTTTCCTTTTGCTCTTTTCTAACCTCTTTTTGACGCATTCGTGGTATAGAAATGTTGCTTTCTTTTGCATATGCCTTCGCAAAGGCATCTGCAGCCATCTTTCCTGACAGTGTTTGTCCATCTTCTTCAAGAGTAATCTTCTTTCCCCCGAGACCCTCATCATTCAGTGCTTTAGTTAGTCTCCATAGCTTTGTTGTGTCTCTCTCTAAATTAAACCCTGCCGTCTTTTCCCTCCAGCTTCTTCTTTTGGCCGCCAGCTTGGTCTTTAGATACCTGGCTTTAGTTTGTTGTAGTGTGAAGTGGTTTTCATGACAGGAATTACCCTCTGCATCTTCGCTGGCCTTGTCTAGTTTATCATGTGCTGCTTGCAGTTCTGTTGTCCAGCAGGGGCTGTAGTTTTTCCTGAACCCTCGAGGAATCGCTTCGTTGGCAGCCTTGAGGATACTTGAATTAAATTCTTTGACCGCATTGTTGATGTTTCTCCCTTCTACTGCTAAATTTTGGGTAAGCTCATTGGAACGAATGCCGAATAGACTCCAATTTGCCTTTTTGTAGTTCCACCTTGGATGTTGAGGTGAACTTGTTGAAATACTTCCAGAAAGAGAGAGTAGGACTGGGCGGTGGTCGCTTCCTCCTAACTGCGATCCGACCACTCTACTGAGGTTTCTGTGAATGTCTTCTGTACAAAATGCCAAGTCCGGCGTTGTTGTCGAGTGCCACCGGTACGAGTAGAAGGTAGGCTGATCTGTGGGATCGTTGACAAGTAAAAGGTGCTTTTCATCTTGCCATGCTTCAATGTCTTCTCCTCGTTTATCAAGTGTTCTGTATCCCCAGCTCTGAGACTGGCTATTAAAGTCTCCCGCAATGAGGAAGTGGCAGTCCGGGACCTGGATTGTGTCAAGTGAGAGATTCTTGTCATTAGGGCAGTAATAATTGACAATGTCGATCACAGAGTTGCTGGTTGTTACCTTGATCTTGATATATTCTGCCTCTTCCATAAAGGTTTTGATCTGGCTGGCGTTCACGCTGTTTCGGACGAAGGTGATCACCCCGCCTTTCTTTCTTCCTCTTCGATCACACCGGAAAATCTGGTAACCTCTGACCTTAAATGGTTTTCCTTCTTGCAGGTGTGTCTCTTGGATGCAGCAGATATCAATGTTGTTTTCGTACAGGAACTGTTCGAGCTCTGATTTCTTGTTGGTAACCCCTTCTGCGTTCCAGTGCATGATGTTGATACTGGGGTTCTCTTTGGGTTTGGTCTTCTCTTTCGTTTGGCAGGTAGCTCTCCATCCTCGTCTCCTGGCTCCACAAGACGAGTTGATGGGACCTCCAGTAGCTGAGGGTGGGCTCCTTCGAGGCGTGGAGCCCGGCGCTGCTCCTGCCTGGCGGATCCTCACAGGGCGAGCACCATTTCGTTTGATTCGATCTCCAAGTGTCATTCATTTGCGTTGTGCATAATGCTCTGGTTAGCCCCTCCAAATGTCTGGATTGACACCCAGTGGGTTACACCCCTGCGCCACGTTGAGGCCGAGCATATAGTCTTAAACAGGGGATTTTTCTTTTATTTGCTGAACAATCTTCCCGCACTGCAGTGCAAAACTGGGCAACTTGTATTTAAACCTAATGACAGGTTAAACGGTTAGTTCCATAGGACCAGTTGATGGGTGAGATGCGCATTCCCACCGAATTCTGTAAGAATGTCTGCTCACGATATTTCTAGATCTGCCATGCCCTCATGGGAAGGACATTTACGGTGGGTATTCGTCTCTCTTACCACCACCATAACGATAGATCAGTTGCCTAAACTGCTTTTGTGAAAAGTAACCCATGTCTTGTGACGTTTTATGTGGTTACGGAGCGAGATGTCCGGATTCTTATCCAGTTCGGAGATCTTACTAAGTAACATGTATGAGCACTGTCTTCAGTATTGATGTCTTAAGGCATCCGTTCTCAATGACAGCCGTATCTAACAGCTAGGTAGACACCCGCCATTTGCGGCCTAAAATAATTCTTGTCACTAAAAACTAAAAGTAAGATAAGCATAGAAGAAGGCCCGCATAAATAAAGTGGCAACTACTAAACCAGCATACTAAGAATTACATAAGACGGTGATGTGGGAACCCTTTGGGAATCATTCGTCCCGTCTTCATGTAAAACAGCACGCAACCCTATAGTGATAATCTCACTAGGTATGGTCTTTTCTTTTCAGCATTTTGGTTAAATATTAGAGTGGGCCCATTTTTGCCTACTATTCTTCTCCCGCTTTAAGCAGTGGTGACATCTTCACATGATGGAGGCCCACGCCAAGAACTTGCTTCTCGCAAGGATTCAGCGACGACGGTCCATGCGAAGATAATACTTTTCACTCAAACTAGCACTAGGAGTAGTGACCGCATGAGGCACATGCTTTTTCGTCACTACAGAGACAATTTTCTTTCCTTTCAGCTTAGAGGTATAATAGCTTATATTAAGTTAATTAGCAAAGTCTCGTGTATGGGAGCCTCCCTTGCGGGGATACCTCTGTGGACCTACGAGTCTGTGTGGTACCTCCGGGAGCCCCATGTTTAAAAGTTCATCTGGCTGTCTGTATGTCTTGTATTTTCGTATGCTCCTCATTTTATCTAGCATACTCGACAGTCTGTTTAGGTAAAATCATTGTATAGACTTATTTTTAATTAGGTCACCAAAATCAAATCTTGTAAGTCCATGGATTACTAAATTGCTATGGGCAGGCATACTGGTGACACAAACTCTTGGGATGAGACTGTTGTGTTTAATGTTCATGGCAATGGTCGCACGGCACCACCGGAACAATTGAGTTCCACCGGCCTTAGGAGCCGGTCTTTGTTACCCATAGGGCAGTCTCGTACAGGATCCATCACCCCGAGACCGGAAGCTAACCAACGTCATCATTCGTCGTGCACTTGCAGCATGGCGAGTCGACATCATACACCGGAATGGCCCAACACTACCCTGCGAACTACAGTAAGCGACTTGCCTCCCAAACGCTAGGTGGAAGGTGTCTCAGAATTGCCTGAGTTTGAACCCAACTCGGGTCGAAAACTGAAAAATGAAAAAATTGCATTCCTATTATGACATAGCTATATCCTGCTGCTGCTACTGCTGCTGCCAATGCTACTGTTACTGCATCATGTGTTTTCTCATTGGGGTAAAGAAGGACATCATGTTCCAATTTTTCCAAGACATGCGGTAAAATGTCAAATTTATTCATAAAATAATTGTTCATTTTTTTTCGAATTTCTATTTCTTCTAACTTGTATTTAATTATTCCTGTAAAGCGGCTAGCATGGAATGTGATTGACCATAACCTGGGCATAGGTCTTAAACAATAAGAAATACAATGGTTTGTTCATAAGTGGCCCGTCTTGCCCTGTCTTTCCCTAATAATATTTGTAATCTGACTTCTCCCGTCTCAGATACGGAAAATTAGCATTAGCATTAGCAGCCACTCGGATTTCTGTAAAACAGTTTACAAAAAATGCCATTCCGATTCAAAAAATTAACAGGAAACCTGTTTTATAACAATTTTAAATTACAGATTAGTAATAAAAAGCATGAAAATAAATGCTTTATACTGCAGGATTTTCTGTACTTTAAGATAGCGTCCAGCTGATCGAATGGCTTTGTGAACCAGCATTGACTGTGACATGACACCTATTGATGTATATATTAACACGTGATATGGTTAGCTATTACGTTCCATTAACATAGGTTCGGCTGTAACTATATTATATCCAAACATTTATCGCCTGGAGACATTTCATTGGGATCTGCTAATAAAAATGAGTCAGTGTAATTTGTAACAGGTTCTTAAAAGTAAATAGTCCATGGCAAATTCTGGCTTAATATTTAAGTAGTCCAGCTGAGGATGGCGCCGTCAACTGATGAGGAAATGCGGCTCGTCATCTCTACTAAACTCCCTAAACAAAGCTAATTTAATAACTCTGGATATAGTTTAAAGGGATCGATACATATCTCTCAATTGACTCTTTGTCACTGGTTAGATGGACGTCACGAGACGGTAATTCACATTCGTCATGTTGTTTTGTATGGCGGCAACAACTTTTTGCCAAATACATCTCTTGCATGTATTGAATGCGTGCGATTGAACAACTTGGAAGAAAGGTTTAAGAATCATGAAACACTGATTTTATTATTGATCAAGTAACACCATAAATATAAAATGAATATACGGGGAAATGATGATAAATGGAAAAGAGAGTTTTAAACCATAACACAATGGATGGATGAGTTAGCAATCACATTTGTAGAACACGCGTGGCGCCGGTGATGATATACACGATGCTATCAAAACAATTGCCTTTTGATTAATTGAATTAATTCTATATCAATTTGAGTTATGTATGATGAATAATCTCACATCGTACGCAGATGTCTTAATTAACAGATATCTGAGACACAGTATCGTAAGCCAGAGAACAAAGTCTTTCTGATAAAAATCACTCCTTGGTAGGAGAGAGCGGAACTTGAGCTTCTTCAATTATATCCAGAGCGATAATCATGACCATCGGCCATTAATTAGATGCTCTTTAACCATCTAACCCTGAAATTCCGATGCATTAATTTGAACATAACTATGCTGGAAAGCGTCTGAATATTTTGAAACTAATTAACCAATTTAACTGGAACCTGTGGGTGCCAAGGCATACACAGGTTCCAGTCAAATTAGTTTTAAAATACTCAACAGACTGTTCGATATGTCATAAAGACCATTTTATTTCTGGTCTTTGATCATCAAAGCATTAACTATGTATCAAATTAAATACCGTTCCCGGGTGTATAGGTTCCTCGCGATCTTATGAGAGCCACTCACTGAGTGGCACTGCTCTGCGGTGTATCAGTCTGTGATCGAAGTGTTTCATTTCATTATATCTTTGTTCATTCTCTATGCTCTGTATGCGCTCATTCATGTATAGTTGTGGGTGTACGTGGACCTCGTCTCATTTCTCTTTCAACTCGCGCACATTTTGTACATGCTTGGGCGTATGTCCTGCCGCAATGAAGCAGGACCTACCATACAAATGGGAACATACAGCGTTTACAACTATCAATATTTCTATCAATTGTTATGCATTAGCAAGCAGAAATAGTTTGTAAAATTATGCGCCATGACAGAAAATAAAGAGGCAGCTCATATAAAATAGTTGATCTCCGCTCACCGAAATTGTGGATATTACTTACAGTTATCACGACTGAAATAAAATATCATCGATCTGCATCTGGAAAGGCGGGTATACAGCATAAAGACATGGCATTTGATGATAATGAGATATCATATCTGCGACATCCATGCACAATAATTGACAGCTACGTCACATAACAGTTATCTAAACTAGCGTCCCTTAGGCCATTGCCACACTATAAACTTAATCCGGAGTAATGTCATACTTCAGCATGGTGTTTCTCCTGATTAGCTCTCTAGTGTGAACATGTATAATGTGTGGTTTTAAGCTTTACTGTCTCACCACATGGACTAATAAGGTCTGCGGATGCAATGTGAACACTGAATTGTTTTCGCATATTTCATCCTGGTTATCGCGGTACTTACTTTGATAGTTACCTGAATCATGTTCCTCATCATTAATTTTTGTTATCACGTAACTTGTGACATGTTTCTGAGGTCGAGTTTGATTATACGAGTTAAATCTGGTAAGATAATTTCATTGAATCTGTCATGTGCAGGGAAAAGCAAAGGGTATGTTTATTTTGAAAATAGAGGAAATACGTTGTTTCTCTAATGCCGTGTTCATACTAAAATGTTACTCCGGGGTAACGATATACTGAAGTATGGTGTTACTCCGGGTTAAAGCTTTACGACATAACTGATATGATAATAACACTTTAAAGATAACATTTCTCTGAGCGGGCTGTCTGTCTCTCTGTCCGTCTATGCAGAACAACCATTGCAATGTAGCTCCTCCGAAACCGGTGGGTGTATTTCAGCGAAATTTGGTACATGTGTTGCCCATAAGAGTGCGGAGTGCATGAGCATGTTTACATTTGGTTCCGGAGAGTGAGCATCGGAGTTGCGGGCACTGGTCAATAGGCAAAATTGATCATAACACAGCTCCTCCGAAACCGGTGGACAGAATTCAACCAAATTTGAGGTATGAGTTATTCATATGATTGCGGAGTGTAAGAGCCCATATACATTTGGCACCGCCCCAAGGGGGTGACATACTGGTAAAAAAAATCAAACTTTAATGTGCCAAAATTGATTATAACGCATCTCTTCTGAAACCTTTTAACATAATTAAATTAAATTTAGTATGTGAGTTGCCCATATGATTGCGAAGTGCGAGAATATATTTACATTAGGCTCCACCTCCATCGGTGATGGGGATGTGCTCAAAAGTTCAGGAAATTGATTGTAATTGCAACTCCTCCAAACCGTTCGACGGAATTCAAATTTAGTTTGCCAGTTCCCGATATGATTATGGACTGCAAAAGGACATGCACATTTGGCTTAGGGTCAAAGGTCAAGAAATTGATTGCAATGCATCTCCTCCGAAACCGCTTGATGGAATTCAACCAAATTTGGAATGTGAGCTACCCATATGATTGCGGTGTGCAAGACAACATTGGCATTTGGCTCCATCCACTGTGGGGATGTTGAAAATTCTCTGATAATTCAAGATGGTTGCTGAAAAGATGGACGAATCAAAATACTGGATGGATGTTCTGTAGTCTATCACCATAGGAGTCTCACAATCAAATTTGATTAAACCAGACACGTGCTTTCAAAGATACGTTTTAAAGGATTTCGAGAAAATCCTAGATGGCCTCAAGAAATGAACCAATCAAAATCTTGTTCGAAGTGTTGAAGCCTGCTGCCATAGGACTGTTCCACCCTAGGTCATTGAAATCGGGCCGTAAATTAATGCGTAGCGTAGTAAATGATTTGGTAAATTTTTCGAAGAATCTAAGATGGGCGCAAAACAAATTTACCAATCAAAATTCTGAAAAGAAGTATTTGCGCCTAGCACTATAGGATCCTTCCACCAAAATTTCGTTAAAATCGGGCCTGCGGTTTAGGAGATACATTTTAAAGTAAAGTTGCCAGGCCGGCGGATGGTCACCATGGCATAAGTTCACTTTACAATTCCGGCCAGGTGAGCTAAAATGAATACCCTCTGGATGGCAGTTTTATTTGCGAGCACAAACTACCTGTCATGTTTAAACACTGAATAATCCAATAAAGCAACATTCCCATGGGCTTTTAAGAACAAAAGAGTCGATAAATGAAATTAGATTTATTACGAATATTGATCATATTATGACATTATATAATACACAGCTTTGCTCTTCTCGTTAAGTTCTCGGGGCATTAGACCTATGGGCACCCCGAATTACACACAACACGACCTTCTATTGACAGCATCGACTTTGTGCCAATCAGGATAGATGAACGCGAAAATCAACAAATGGAACATCAACTTTAACAAGAATTCTGTCCTCTTTATCGTAATGAATTTGACCTTTGACCCAATGACGTCACTATTAGCATGGTGCTTCCTATCAGCGTGGGCACCATGTGTGCTTTAGTTCCAACATGGTCAACTAAACCCGAGATATAGCTTGTAATCTAAGACACGGCAATTTGCTACCGAGAAACTTAACGCTGCTGGTGATGTGTGCGTGAGTGCGTTCGTGTGTGCGTGTATGCATGCACGCGTGCCTGCGTGTGCGTAACACCTCTTCTTCCCAGGAAAGAGAAAGATATGTGTACTTAGATAGTATGATATAAAACTAATATTACATGTAAATTTAACAAAAATTATAAAAGGAACAAATTTCCTTGGTGCCAACAAAACAGAATGTAATCCCTTAAGAAATTAATCAATATCAGACATAGTCAAATAATGATCTAGCCAGAAAATGTGTTTGCTATGCAACCAGTTAGCTCACTCAAGATGTAATTCTACCAACAGAATTCTTTTTAAATTTAGACGAGAGATTTTGTGGGAATCCGATTATGTCACGTTTAGCGGCATTCCCATTCGTGGTATTCCGTATCACACTGCTGATTTGCCAAATCTGATAGCATTTAGCAATATGACCCGAACGCAACACAGGACTTTAACTTCGAAAAAGGGACACATTAAAACAAACCGATTTATAGACTCGGTTGACATTAACCATACATGCCTGTTAAAGTACCTTGAACTATATGGCTTGGTGTCTGGTGCAGCACTAAAGAGGCTTCAACACGCACATTGGTGGCAGTAATCTAAAACAGACAATACACAATACTGGACTAAATAATAATAATAATAATAATAATAATAATAATAATAATAATAATAATAATAATAATAATAATAACTTTCCAAAATTACAAAATCCCATGACCCAGTGAAGGACAAATATTTCAATTCCTGAAAATTTGTTTAACCTTTTGAACACCAAATACCAATTTTTTTATTAAACATCATTTACAATTTAATAACTAGATAGATCTGCCGAAGGCGTTGAATCGCAAATAACCACTTTCTTTTCACTGCTTTGACTGTTTAACGTCACCCACCCCATGGGGGCACAGGCAAACGATGTCGTCCTAAATTTCAAACCAATACGGGTAACTCACATACCAAATTTGGTCAAATTCTGCCCAATTGTTTTGTAGAAGTTGTATTATAATAATTTTTCTACCCTTTGACTCCCACATCACTCCTGGGGGAGGGAGCGGGCGAAAGCAAATCTAAATGTCGTCTGGCAGAATGCAATCATATGGGTAGTTCACAAACCAAATTTGGTTGAATTCCGTCCAATGATTTCGGAAGAGGTAGTGAGACCGACAGACAGACAAATGGATGGACAGGCGGACGTTTGCGATTTCAATATCTCCAACATTTTTTTAAACCGGGAATGGGGTGGAGTGTGTTTGTGTGTGGTAACTACCATGTTGAATCGTTTGAATATAATTTGACTGCGAAATGTTGCTTCCTAAGGCAGCAACAGTTTCCAGTCAAATTATTTTCAAAATATTAACAGCTTACTTATGAATGACTGTTTGGAAATTGAGATGCTGGGCCTTCAAAGTTCCAAGGTTTAATTTTACAGGGTAGAAATAAAAAATGTGTTCTACAAACACACGGTGCATCTAAAATTGGGATTCTACCCACACAGCAGAAAGTCGTCTTACAGATAAATTGGCAATATAGCATATCAGCCATAAATGTAGAAATTTACATGTACCAGCAATTTTTGTACCAACATTGTGCATGTAAAGAGGCCTTATTTCAACCCCTGCATTTTTGCGTTCTTGTTTATGACTGATGAGAAAAAGTATTGATTTTCCAGGATTTCGATGCCTTGATTTTATATTTCAGATTCCATGATGTTGCAGGATTTACTATGCCCAGCACGAACTCTGATCCAGTGCCGCGTTTTCTCAAATATTATTCACATGGCCTAGAAATGATGATTTTTCATGACAAGCGTATGTACTACTCAAACAAAAACTACTTAGCCTGAATATTACAGTATTCTTAAATATATGTACAGTATACTGTGGTAAAAATTAGACATTTGACAAAAATCATACACGCACCCTTGGATTGAAGAAAATAGAATTTCACTGTTGTAGAATCTTTATTTTTATATGTACTGGATGCTACCTGTTTGTAGCGTAAGCAAGATCTGATCCAGACTTTGTCTACATCGTATCGTGTTTCAAATCTTCCCACAACCAACATTTTGATCTTTTATTGGTTAATTCGTCTTTCTCACAATCCAAAATAACATATATGTTGCATGATGTTTTTAATTCTTTGCCTTCTGATTGTATAACCCAGACATCCCAGTCATTCTGCAAGCCACACCTCCTAGGGGGCAGACGTGGTCAGATGTTTTAGCACTAAATTTGTGCAAAATACTTAGCATAGAATATCATGCTGTAAATCACTCTGCAGCACATTACTGCATTATTTACAGTGATATACATGATAAAATACAGTTACATTTTACAATGTAGAGTTATCACTACTGAAATAAGATATCACCCATCTGCATCAGTATACAGCATATAGACATGGAATTTGATGATAATGAGATATGATATCTGCGACATCCATGGACAACAATTGACACCTATGTCACATAACTGTTACCTAAACTAGGGTCCCTTAGGCCGTGGCCACACTAGAGACTTAATCCGGAGTAACTCCATACTTCAGTATGGCATTACTCTTGATTAACTGTCTAGCGTGAACATGTATAGTGTGTGGTTTACTGTCTCACCACATAGACTAATAAGGTCTGAGGATGCAATGCGAACACTTTGAATTGTTTTCGCATATTTCATCCTGGTTACCGTGGTCCTTACTTTGATAGTGACCTGAATTACGTTGGTCATTAATTTCTGTAATCGCATGACTTGTGACATGTTTCTGAGGCCGAGTTTGATTATACGAGTTAAATCTGGTAAGATAATTGCATTCAATCTATCATGTGCTAGGAAAAGCAAGGGACATTTTTGTTTGAAAAATGAGGAAATACGTTGTTTCTCTAATGCCGTGTTCGTACTAGAGTGTTACTCCGAAGTAACAATATACTGAAGTATGGTGTTACTCCGTGTTAATGCTTTACTGTGAGCACGACATAACTGATATGATAATAACTCGTTAAAGATAACCTTTCTCTGAGCACACCAGTCTGTGTCTAGAATGTATGTGTCATTATCACAACGTTTTCCGAAGTGGATATTATGCCCTGCAACTCATGAACCGTCTGCCTGTCTGTATGTCTGTCTGTCGGTCTGTCGGTCGCTCTGTGCAGAAAATCGATTGTAATGCATCTCCTCCGAAACCGTTGGGGCTTGTAGCACATAAGTAACGCCAATCATGGTGCAATATAGTCAAAATTTGAAAGTTGGTCTAATTAATTTTCGCGGGTGTCAAATTGAATCCATGGAACTGTAGTTGAATGTTACCAGATTCCAGACCGTAACGATAACTATTTTTCATTTTTCACTTTATTCATGTAATGAGCTACGAAAAGCATAAAATTCAGCAAAAGGCTAAATTCCCTAAGAATAGGAACTAAATACATAAGATATCTCAGCGAATTATTTATTTTCTACTCAGTGGTTTTCAATATTAGTCTTATTAACTCATTAACGATAATAAATCATCTCATATAGAAAGATATTCAAAATTATAACACGATTTCATCAAATAATTTCAAAAGAACTGTACGTAAATGAAAAATATCAAGTAATTCATGTGTAAGCTATCTATTTCACACTAAACAAACATGTAAGACAATAATTTGATTAATGAAACCAATTTAATTGATATTATTACCGTTTCACTAGTGTAATTAATCATATTACTATAGTTACTAAAACGTCACGTACAGCTGGAAAATCTCTTTGACACTGTAAATTTATAGGGTGTCGATTTCTTTCTAGTATTTTATGCCAAAAAGTAGATTTCATGAGACTATACAAAAGGCATATTAATAACAATTTTAAGTAGTATATTCTTAAGAGCAGCATTCATTAAAACAAAACGTAATGTACAGACGGAATTTGAACGTGATGTACAGCCGGAATTTGGGGCACCATTTTTGTGTCATTTGCCAGAACCTGAACATCATATTACTTTTACAAAAGTATGGTCTTGAATTACTCATGGCATATTAATCTACAAAATATTGTTATTAAATGCACCAATATACTTCATATATATTAACATACAGATGCCTTTTATATAGACCATGCTTTCATATCATAAAATCTTTAATTAGACCAATTTTCAGCTATTTGCTAACCTATATGCACATGTGAAGATAAAATACGCAATGCATATATTAAATTAAAGCTCACAATTGTGGCTTGCACTTAGGCCACTTTATTTAAGGGAACTTCTATGTCTTTTGTAAATCTGAAGACATATGCAAACACAATTTTTGGCTTTGCACCATGAAAAATCACATATTTTCCTCTTCTTTCTATTTCAAATTAATGTACCACAGGTTATTCTCAACAAAATATGGTAAACCTATATATTTTAAGGTTCCTTGCATATCGTAGCTTCAGTAAACACAAACAGTGAGTTCACTAAAGTGCACATAAATGCACTAAACTTGTCAAGCTAACTCATACTATGAAAAAATTGGGTTAGCCCAACTTAGATACCACAAGCCTTTGGTAGAATTCAACGAAATTTGGTATGTGTGTTACCAATAAGAGTATGGGATGCAAAAGTGCTAGGTAGGCGGTGGTCAAAAGGTCAAATTGATTATAACGCAACTCCTCAGAAATCATTGGACAGAATTCAACCAAATTTCAGATATGAGTTATCCATATGGTTGTGGAGTGCAAGAGGCCATTCACATTTGGCAGTCACCCAAGGGTGACTTAGTGGCCAAAAGTTCAAAATTTAAATGTGCCGAAATCGATTGTAAGGTTATCTCCTCTGAAACCGTATGAAAGAATTCAATCAAATTTAGTATGTGAGTTACTCATGAGATTACGTAGTGCGAGAGGGCATGCACATTTGGATCCGGCCCTAGAGGTGGGTGGGTGTTAAAGGTCCAGAAATTGATTGTAATGCAACTCCTCTGAAACCGTTTGATGGAATTCAAACAAATTTAGTATGTGAGTTCCGCACATGATTGCGGAGGGCAAGAAGTCATTTACATTTGGCTCTATCCCAGGGGTAGGTGATTGGGGTCCAAAGATAAAAAATTATTGCAATGCAACACCTCCGACAGCGTTGGACAGAATTCAACCAAATTTGGTCTGTGAGTTGCCCATATGATTGTGGCATGCAAGACAACATTTACATTTGGCGCCGTCCCCATGGGGCGGGGGTAAAAATGTCAAAACCGTGAACGTGTGGATTTGCGATGATGCGTGATCTGCCAAGCATTCTAGTTACACTAAAATCAGATGCAGTCAAGATACAACATGGGCGTTGCTTAGTGCGAGAATATGTTAGATCATTAACCCTGTAAAGCTTGCAATGCTACTGTCCCAGTTTCACGATAATTATAACGAAATATGTTGAATATTTTAAAACTAATTGAGAGCCATTTTTAGCTAAGCTACGCCCATTTCTAGCTAAGCTACGCCCATTTCTATCTAAGCTACGCCCATTTCTAGCTAGCTACGCCCATTTCTAGCTAAGCTGCATCCATTTTGTACGCATGATTTAATCGATTTAACTCTTTCAACAAAGAATACAAAAAAACCATGATTTCAGGCAATTATACAAATACGTTGTTGAATATTTTGAAAATAATTTGATTCACGATATTCAACAGAATGTTTTTTAAATTGTAAATTCAGCAAATACATACAATTTGTACATTTAAGTGACGGACATTTCGATCTCTGTGATAGAGCTTTGTCTTTTGATTATGACATCACATAATAAATGCAGTAACATTGTAAAGAATTTTCAAAATATTCAACATAATCTTTCTTACCTCAGAAGGATTTGTAGTTTTGGTTTATAAGTGTTAAATAGTTAACATAGTTGTAAGTGGTCAACACGCTAGCATGGATTTTGACCATCAGCCTGTGCCACTAATAGACAGTCCTTATTGCAACTAACCCTATCTGTGTACACACAGTTTAGTAGTGCCCACTTTTTGCACTAAAATTGTATTCATTCACACATGTTTAGCTGAATCCGAATTAGTTTCACCAATAAAATGATTAGATTTTGTAATTTGAGAATATCTCTCTTTTGCTTTGATTTATTCCTCATCATAGTTGCCGAGGAACACCCTTTAAGGCACGTGCAATAACTTGACACTAAGGGCTGTGTGAATGTGGGATCGTTTTATGTTTTATCAGTCATAAATTTAAAAGCGATTCTGATTATGGATAACACTTCAGCAGACGTATAAAAGATATTTATTGAGTACTGCTAACAGAGAGCGATTGTGTAGTTTGCTGACTAGGCAAGTCATTACGCAGCACAAACACTTCAGGGCATGTTCACCGAGTGAAATATGAAACTCACAACATAACTCTAAGTTGCTTGATATTGTTTGAACGGGCCGACAAATTGGGCTTTATTTGCTTAGAATATTTCACGCCGATTGGAACCAGAATGTTAGATGATATTCATCATCCTGTGTTGCATGGAGACAACTGATTAAATTTAGCCAATTAAATCTCGTAATTTAATCTTCGATTGCTGACATGTATCGATTGTTTGTGTGAATGTAAAGGTCAGGAAAACCACTGATTGGATTCTTGATCAAGCAACGTATTGTAAATATGGGATTGTCTTGTGGGAAGTCATGACCCCACTGGATGTCTTATAATTTACGCAAGACCCAAAAGAAACTAAGTTTTGAAAATACCAGGTGAGATAAAAGTCCAGGTGAGCTAAAGATGGATGCTGTAGCATTGCATCAGTAGGATTTATGTACATACGAGTTTGGAAAGTTATGATGACTAAGTGTACCGTGGCTGAGTCGACCACCTGGTATTTATAAATATGTGTCAATCATTGGTATGGTGGAAAGTCGAGCCAGCCAGGTCATCTCTTTATATGTAATAGAAGTGTACTAATGTTACATGGATAGGATTCTGTTCATGGCATTGCATAACCAGCAGATGAGATTAATATGATAATGTTAGAAATGGATGATTTAATTGGAAAGGATTCTATGATTCTGAGTTGATGTGTGTTTGAGAATGATTTAGATAAAAGTTGTTGCTGCTTAGCCGGCATTCACTTTTATGATATTCAGCAGTTATTGGTAGTTGTAGTTTGGGAACTAATTAATGTTTAGTGGTAAGTGTTGGGATCATGAATTATGAGAATAAATTGAACGTGACTAACTGACACAGTTGATGACGTAAGCACTCTAGTATTTGATCGTGGGCTAGAACAACACTATCTGGTAATGAATCAACCAGCACGTGTGCATAGCACCCTAGGATTCTAGAGACTTCTCCATTAGTACGCAATGGACAGGACATGTACATTGTAGCGTCCTTTAGGAATTCATAACAGAAACGAAATTTATTGATAAACTATATGCCACTCATTTTATGGTATGCAACAACAACACATACCATAATGTTGTTAGTTAGCTGACAGATCACATCAAATCAGAACCGGTTCCCACTGCTTTTTCTATGTGAGGCACACTCTTCTATGGAGGATTGAGCAGAGTATGATTGGTCGGAATGACGTCATAACCAATCAGTATCAATCAGACTCTGCAGTAAAGAATCATAAAGGATAGAGTTGTGTGCCAGGAAAGTGAGGGAGGAATCACTGATTGGTTGAAAGGACCAATCAGTTATCAGGTCATAACTTCTAGGAAGAGATAAGCAGAAATTGATAGGTGACTTTATTGTTCGGCCAATCAAAGTGTGCTTATCGGGTACCTGGAAGAGTTGTAAGAATAGATTATGAGAGTAGTTGTACATTTCTGGGAAATGAATGGAAGATTGGAAAGTCCAAATTGGGGCTATAAAAGAAGGTACTTCTCTCAGAATAGGTTACTCTCTGATTCACCAAGCAATCGCAAACATTGCTGATTGGTTTAAGCTGTGGCTGTTATGCCTAACGAAGCTTGCTGTAGGATAAGTTAGAAGTAGACTTAGATTGGTTTAGCCTGATAGTTTATGTACATCGTATTGTACCAAGTATTCTTTGTATGAGCGATTTTGCTCGACCATTTAAACAATTTATATTAATAGTGTAAATAAAGTCTTTTATCTTATGTATATGTAAGACCAGTAGTTTGTCAGTTTGTTAGGAATCTAGCTGAGCTGGGAGACACACCCGGTCCTTACTAGGGTCTTGATCAGTCAGATTAGGCCCAGCAGACAGAAACAAATATCGTCAATTTACCATCAGTCCGACGAGATGAGCCGACTGCAGCTACTTCGCCCCTCCTCACTACCGGCGACATTGTCGCAGCAACACTGAAAAGTTTCCAGTAGCGAAGCGGGAGTGCCAAACTCTATCGACGACGATCTTAGTAAGTTCCGGTTCAACAGTTCTTGAAGGCCACGCCCACCCCAAAATCTTCAGTATGTGCCAGACTAAGATATAGAATGAATACGCTAATAAATGATCCAGAAATGATGACAATTGAAAAAGACAGATAACCATAATGGAATGGCTGAGTGTTCTGGTTCTGGTGTCTGTTGTCGACGAGTGATGACGCTGGTTAGCTCCCAGTCTCTGGGTTACGGATCCCGTGCGACACTGCCCTACGCATAACAAAGACCAGCTCCTAAGGCCGGAGGAATTCAATCGCTCTGGTGGGGCCGTGCGACCATCGTCGCGAACATTAAACACAACAGTATCATCCCATGAATTGGTGTCACCGGTATGCCTGTCCATAGCTATTTTGAGAGCTATGGACGTACCAGATTTGATGGTGACCTAACCTAAATAAGCCTATACAATTAGTTTACCTAAAACAGACTGTCAAGTTTGCTAGATACAATGAGCATACGAAAGTACGAGACATAGAGACAGCCTGATGAACTTTTAAACGTGGGACCACTGGAGGTGCCACACAGACTCGCAGGTCCGCAGAGGTACCCCTGCAAAGGAGGTTCCCGCATACGAGATCACTAATTAACTTAATAAAGTTATTGTACCTCTAAGCTGAAAAGGAAAAAGGAAAACATCCTTTATTGTTGTGAGAGGCTATGCGCCTCATGTGGGCATTACTTCTGATGCTGTATTTCTGGGTGAGAACTAGTAGCCTTGTGCAGGCCGCCTTCACTGGATCCTTGCGAGAGGCAAGTGCCTCACGTGGGCCTCTGTCACAGGAAAATGCCACCACCGCTTAAAGCGGGAGATGAGTATTGGCCAGAAAGGGCCACTCTTATATTCAACCAAAGTGCTGTAAAGAAAAGCTCATCCAAGTGAAACTACAACTAAACTGTTGCGTGTTGTTTTATGTGAGGACGGGGCGGCGATTCCCGAGGGATTCCAACGTCACCATCTTAGGTAGGTTCAAGATACTGAATTAGTTGGTGCCACTTGTATTTCTGCGGGCCTTGTTCTATGCCTAACTTACCATTTAAGTTTTAAAGACAAGAACTATTTAGGCCGCAACTGGTGCAGTTTCCTACCTATCTTTCAACATGGCTGTCCGAAGGTGCCGATGCCCCGCCTCCCATGAGAAGCCTTGGAAAGCATCTACCTCCAAGGACCGCGTGCGTACATGCTACTAGGTAAGACAGCCCACGTCACCGTATTATGTAGCTCCAAGATACTGAATTAGTTGGTACTGCTTGTATTTCTGCAGGCCTTCTTCTATGCCTAAATTACCATTTAGGTTTTAAAGACAAGAACTATTTTAGGCCGCAACTGGCGGGGTTTCCTACCTATTTTTGGACATGGCTGTCCGGGGGTGCAGACGCCCCGCCTCCCGTGAGAAGCCTTGGAAAGCATCTACCTCAAAGGACAGCATGCGTACATGTTACTAGGTAAGACATCCGAGCTTGGTGAAAATCCGGATTCCCTACTTCGTAACCACATAAAACGTCACAGTACAATGGCTACTTTTCACATAAGCAAATTTAAGCAACTAAGCCATCGTTGGAGGGGGTTTGAGAGACGAATATCCACCGTGAATGTCCTTCCTGAGAGGGCGTGGCAGATTCAAACATCTTGCCCAGACATTCTTACAGAATTCGGCGGAGATGCACATCTCGCCCGTCACCAAGTCCTACGGAGCTAAACTTTTGACCTGATGTTAGGTTTATACACAAGTTGCCCAATATGCACTGCGGTACCAGAAAGATCTCTTAAGGGATGTAAAGGATCAATAATTATAATAATATTTTCACAATGCTTCCTACACTGGCAAGGATAATTAACTACTAGGTATCAGAAGATACATGGGAGGTGTGTGTGACACCATACCTTGGCCATCACCGCTCGTCAACCTCCAATAGTTTCCCAGGGTCGGATCAGTCCATGGTGCAGATAGGGATATCCAAACAATTAAGAAGCCATAAGGCTTAGTGGAACATGAAGAGAGACAATAACTTTATAAATGTGAGGCCTTATAGGTAAGTTGGCCAACTTTACACAACCTTGCCAGCCTGCAGGGCTAGATTACCGCAACAACTGGAAAAGAGGTGTACACTATATGTCTCCTAATGAAGAAATTGTCTCTAGTCATGTTAAACCTATCCTATCAAGCTGAATAATCAGGTTTAGTTGGTAGCATGCTGGGGTAAACAAAGTTATAGCGCGGACAGCGACCGTAGTGAAATGTGTTGGTATGCGGGAGAAAATGATGCATAATGCTGCTGCAGAGTATTACTTAAATGCACTGTGGTCCTAATTTTTCTGTAAATAAACAAAACATATCAACGGATGGCTACTAGCCATATACTAAACTAACCAAATACAAGCAATAACAATGTGAAATGATCAGGATAATAATAATAATAGTACAGGTTGATAGACCTATTACGGTGCGGTTAGTGAAAACACCTTGCAGTAAATAAAAATAACTATGAACAGATAAAGAAATTATAACTAGGGGTCCTAAGACCGTTACGGTGGCTTTTAGTCATCGGGACCATTTACTAAGATAAAAATACAATCATTAAAGTTGTAATTAATGGATGAGTTAAGGATGTTATGTAAAGTTACTTGAATACTCGGTAGCCATTCTTAAGGATGGGCCATCTTGTTACTGAAATTGAGACATCACCGTGGGAGTGACGTGAGTTGACACGTTCTCTAGAAGCTGGAAAGATTCTGCATGTAGATTCCCGCAGACAGGATTCCCGCATGCTGATCCATGATGGGAGCGGTGCGAACTCAGGATGGTAATCACAATATAAGAATGTCTAATGAATGGTTAGTAAGTTCTACCACAACATTACTGTTATGAGAAAGGTTCCGTTCAATGACGGTAGGATGAAAGTTAAGAACAACCCATTATCGTGGGGTATGTCAGGTAGCTCTTACGACGTACCGGGCAATGTTTACTTGCTGCGGTCACAAAGTTAAAAGAGACACACACACGACATGCAGTGGTTGAATATTAACATTTTGGCATGGCCAGCAGATCCAGCGAGTCATCCACCCAAGAACATTGCTGCCTCTACATCTGTAGAATCACATTTTTAGGCCGTGGAAGGCCCCAATGCAATATTGTTCCTTTATGGTTCTTAATTAAATGTGAACAATATTATTCAAAGTTCTAATACTGCCCCCGAACGACCGTCCGGGAGCTTACAAAAGTTAGGTTGCGGTGGGTGGGAAACTGCTGTGGTACCACGGGAGAGAATTCGGCCGAAACAGAGGTGAATGATTAATGACTGTATTGCTGGTGGGCGCTGCAGGCAGATCCCGACTGCTCGGCCCCTGGCCGACGATGCTCTCGATTTACTGAAATCGTCCATTTTTATACTCGCTGAAACATCAGGACTGGCTGCCTCAACCAATCAAAATTAGCTGAACCAACCAATCAGCGGGCTAGAAACTCGTGACGTGTACACGATTATCTAATTATCGCGATATATATAGATGCGTGCTATGACGTCAGGGGTCACGTGCACACAAATCACTTATTATCTAGATACGTATTTACGATGTTATTTCTATATTTCGAGTATATTTTGAAAGGGGAAAACGGCGATAACTCAGCCATTTCTGGACCGATTTTAAAACGGTTTACATATTTGAAAAGCTCGTCGAATTCTACTCTTGATTAATGCGGTTAATATTAAGAATTACCAAGCACCTGCTCGGTACACTAAAAGCGCCACTCGCTCTTGGCCATGCTATACGCGCTCTGCCAACACAGTGACAGGCGTGTGCATGTGCGCTATGCGTTTTAACGAACTTAGTTGTTTTGATAACGAAATCTCTCTCATAGGCTCATACACGCGTATTGCTCTACCCAGGGGTCGTTCTTATAGGAACAAATCCAGGACGATCCACGCTACACCGTCGTTCATCAATTGTGGCACGTGTTGGCATTTGTTGATGGAATAAAATCAAATTTGGAGATGTGCTCTTTTCCGTAATATCTGTTAGGCTATACATATGAAATTCACATGCCTTCAATGACGAATGTTATGGCCATTGTTAGATGCTTCTTCGAGATCTGGACCGGACAAGAAAGTTTTGAAGAATTTGAGCTTTTCATGGGAGATAACTCGTGCAATTATGGGCAGATTTTGCCGAAACTAAATCACTGAATTTCGTCTATCGCTAACACGCCTGCTGAAAAAATCTTTAATGTAGGTTCAAAACTCTTCGAGATCTGGTCCGGACAAGAAAACTTTTACGAATTTTAGCATTTCAGGGGAGATAACTCGAGCGAATATGGGCGGATTTTGCCGAAACGAAATCACTGCACTTCATCTATCCCTAACACATCAGCTGAAAACAATTGTTAGTGTAGGTTCAAAACTCTTCGAGATCTGGTCCAGACAAGAAAATTTTGATGAATTTTAGCATTTCAGTGGAGATAGCTCAGGAAATTATGGGCGGATTTTGCCAAAATTAAATCAGTGCACTTTGTCTATCGCTAACACATCTGCTGTAAGAAAATCTTTAATGTAGGTTCAAAACTCTTCGAGATCTGGTCCTGACAAGAAAACTTTTACGAATTTTAGCATTTCAGGGCAGATAACTCGAGCAAATATGGGCGGATTTTGCCGAAACGAAATCACTGCACTTCATCTATCCTTAACACATATGCTGAAAAAGATTTTTTAGTGTAGGTCCGGGTCCGGGCAAAAAATCAGATGGACGAATGGACAGACGGATGGATGCAAGGCAAGATGCACACATGGATGGATGGATGGATGGATGGTGAGCGTCATCACATAATATGACCCCGCTTATGCTGGCGTATAAAAATGATCCAATGAAAACTGGAGAAATAGGAAGAAGCCCATGTAGTATTTGATCAATATAATGTAGAAATGTCTTTAATGAAAGCTACCGGTGAACATCAGAGCAAGAGACCTAGTTCTACATACTACATTTGCAATGACTCTATGCCTCTGTGTACCTCATTTTGGACTTCAGCAATTCCAAAACAAAGCAAAGCTTAATTATTATTTACTTGTCTGAAAAGATCCATCGATCATACGAACTGTTACAAAGACATGTCAGGATGCCAACAATCGAAGGGAGTGACACCTGTGGATCATTCTATGGAAAGGGTAAACTTAGTTGCTGGAATCTTCCTTCAAAATCATCATCAGGTGTAGTCAATGCATTTAGTGAGTTGGATAAATGGTGCGGGCGCAAGCATCAGCACAAAGAGTAACATTCCTGGAAGAGTATGTGTGTGAACTATGCAGACCACAAGGTTCAAACCATAAGGGTATCGGATAGTGGCTGATGTTTACATAACCACAGCATGCGAACCAACGTCTACTGACAACACAAGATGCAATAAAGCATCATATTCTACAAACCCAATGCCAAGCTATGATTTGGTGGTTGGCTACAGTAACAAAGTCAAAGCAGTATGCTTGGGGAAAACCCGTGAGGATTATCAACCAGTGAGTACAACTCTAGAACCGACTCCGAAGGGTGTGAGAATTTGTAAGATCGAACCGCGGTGCCAGTAAATGTGCAGCATGGTGTGTACTAATCTATACAAATGCAGGACAGCCAATTCAGAGTGATAATTCAGAGCTATAAGTTAAACTCCAAGAAATAAATATCCTTAAGTTGACACTGACAGTTATGCAGGTGACTCGATCATAATGTAAGAGCATAATTTAGAAACAGACACTCAACTGATTCTCCTTGATTATTACTTTATATATAGCATGCTGATGATGTACATTGTCATAATCCTGTATTAGTTATCTAAACAATCAGAGATCCTAACAGCAACAGCATTATTAAAAAATTTCACGGATTCTTCACATTTTCTATTTAATTGCTTCGGATTCTTCACAGCTGCTTCGGTACATCAAGCCCAATGTTAGGATATCATAGTTTACAGAAACAACAATTCTTGTGTTAAAATTGGAGTCGCTGGATAGACAAACAAATAAAAGTAGCAACAAATCACACAAATGGATAGACTGACAGACAGACGAGCGGACAGAGTCGAATACAACACTTTCTTTCCCCTGCAGTGTTATTGTTATTATCATTAGGTTATAATCTGTTAAATATTTAACTTCTGACATGATACATTATTTTTATTGGTGATAATTTGTGAGTTTCTGTAAAATTATGCACTGTAAACCTGTTTGGGTTGACCACCTGTGTGATGTGAAAGTATAAAAGATATGTTATTTACTGCTTTATTGAACGCCATATCATGCATTGGACTAGATATATGTATTATATATTCAGCAGAATAATGTATTAATGAATCATAGCAATAAACGGAATAATATGGCAATTTTGTAGCTCTAGCTTCATGTTTTAAGGTATGGCCTTTATTTGATCTTTAAATGACCTTGAAAGTGGAAAAAAAGGTGCCTGCAGGGATGTTAATTTGAACATACACCCTCACTCTAGGGAGTGAGATCAGAAGATTTCATCATCTACAAGTTGAGACATTGTAGGTACAGAGGCAACTATCATGCTTCATGTTACACGAACTATACAAGATGCAAAATAAAGAGGGATTGGGCAAGGACAGTAACAGACAAACGACACCAACTGGTAGAAGCAACGGCTTATAAAGAACATTGCATCCAAACTGTCATCATACCCAATAAACTCACTGTCATGATCACTTCACTGACAGCTAAATTGGAATCTCTTATGCAGTCCAGTGGATTTGAACTATTACATGATCCAACTAAAACACATTCGTAGGAAACGGGAATATAGAGCTTTGAGAATCCATTCATATTTTCACAGACGAAAAGGGAAAGTTGTTTGATATTCCAAACAATGTCACATCTTAGAAAATCAGATTTTGCAATCAGAATTTAGTTTAGAAAACAACTGCCAACATGGTCATTGATCAGGCATCGTCACATATTCGATCTGTCATAATGCATGAGATAAGAACAATTCCATGTCCTTACCATCCTTCTGAGGTACACAAAGAATCATTCATGGTAACAGATTATCTTGAATGGTTTCTCATAGGGATACTATGATTTTGATCAGCAAGAAAGACAAAATGCAGTTGTAATGCAGCTGACGACGGCTGCATAATACGACGCTTTGCCTGTAAGGGCTGGAAGCATAACAGCTGTACACTCCTACCGCCTTATATGCTTACTGTCTTGACATCATTGAAGATATACATTCTTCGAGTGTGCAGTCATCTCCTACCACATAACAGAGTTTGAAGAATGACACTTGAATCCGCACGATATTGTGCATGAAGTTCATCGATCAACTTCATCATAACTCCAGACAAACACTACTGATAGTGACAGAACCATGGCACCAACGTGCAAACTAATACTGGAGACTGGCAGCACATGCCCAACATACACACAGTTAACAGCGACACTGAAGACCTACCAGATAAATCCACAAATAAGTCCCCAAGCAGGACACTACAGAACCTGCCGCACTGTATACTCCTACTTTAAGCTATGCATCTGAAAACATAAGCTTAGCAGTGAGCGCCAGCGACGGTATACTCAGTGATACCACCCTTGAAGAACATCATACAGACCAGGCTCCGTATCCATCCAATGAAATTCTGGTAGAGGTTCTACAAGAGATACAAAAAATGAGAAAAGACTACAATGCTCTCCGAACAGAAGTACACGACCTGCAACTTGCAAAGTTTATGGAGATCAACAGTGCTAACCAACATAGAATAACTTCAGGACAAGCGACCAATCAAGGTACCCAACCACCCATCCCAAACAAGGAGCACAACTGTCTTACCACACAGCACAAAGCAACCAGTGAAATTAAAACTGCAGGAGACAATCAGAACAGAAAGCCTCAATGACCCAAAGATCAAAGGCCAACAGCTACAGGCCTAGGAAAAATGGAACGTATACATAAAGGGATGCAATTAGAAAACCAACAGATGGTAGTCTATCAAACTCTCGTCCAGAGAGAAGTTCCACCTGCAACAGCCGACAGGCAGCACACCCAACAAATCTGCCAAATAGAGACTTTGCTTATCGGCAGGTCCACCGTTAAACCTTAGCAGGTGCTATATGTCTGCTGAAGACATGAACATAATCATAAGATCCTTCAGTGGGTCAAGGATAGCATAAATTTAAGACATGCTGGAACTACTTCTAAAGACGGAACAGTATGATGCCATAGTTGCCCATATCGGGACTAATGATATTGGCAGGGACAAATTAGAGGAGATGATCAGAAATTATTGTGAACTGATAGAACCAATACAAAGTATGACACCCAGTACTGAGCTCTGTCTCATCCATCCTACCGTGAACAAACAACAAATGTGACAACAACTTGGTAGATGTCTTTAATGCAATGCTGTGGTCCCTCACAAATTTGCGCATGGCTTACTTCATTAACAACACTGAGATATTCAGTGAGCCAAATGATGAACCACATAGCAACATCTTCTGGGATGACGTCCATCGTAGCGATGAACGTCTATGCTTACTGGTAGAAAGCATCAGCCATTACTCAGCAATGAACACTGCCACAGAATCGCTCGATTATTACTATACACAAGCAGCACAATGGAGAAGATAAACCAAGCTACAAATCAGTTCAAAAATCACACAATAGCTTCTCATCTGTCAAACCGATACACAGTACTAGAGTATGGAATTTTAGATATGCCTAATAATGAACCACTGAAGTACCCTATCAATCCTAATCAAAACATAACAACACGTTTATGCATCAAGGAACACATGGAAGAAAACAAAACAGAACAGAACAAAACAAAAACACAAGCATGCTAGTCATAACAAACAGGTACCACCACAAGACCATTATCAAAGCATCTCCAAATAAGAAACAGTAGAAATTTTAAAGCCCTAACCAACACATGTATATACACTAATGCAGATAGTTTAATTAATAAAAAGCTAAACTTGAAACTCTTGTACACAAGAGTCGCCCTGCCACACTACTAATCACAGACGTCTTACCGAAAGACATAAACATAAACATTAGTCAACTGCAGATTGATGAGTGCAACCTCTGGCTGAATAGTAACCATCAAGAAGAGTCATTATCTATACCCACGTGGTTGACACAACAAAGGGAATGAATTCTAATCGGTTGCATCTACAGGAACCCCAACTCAGACAGCCCAAATAATAACAATCTGTTAAATCTGTGAAACGGTTCATGCTGACCACATTCTTATTGAAGGGGATTTTAACTTTCCAACAATTAACTGGAGAACTCGAGTTTCGTCAAATGAAGAAGTGCATTTCTTAACACAATCAGGGATAGTTTCCTACAGCGACTAGTTATTAATGCGACACGACATAGAATAAATCGTTTAGACCTAGTTTTAACAAACAACCAAAATATTATCCCCGAAATAACACATATATCCCCACTAGGTAAAAGAGCCCACAACGTTTTACAAATATTACTGCATCCCAACATCCTAAGCACCAGCGAATATGCAACTAAGCCAAACATACTGTTGAACAAAGGAAGGTATACTGAAAAGAGAGCGGACATAGAAACGACTGATTGGAAACATCTGCACGAACTAAACGCATCAGAAGCTTGGAATTTCCTCCATACAACTTTGATCACAATGAAAGAGTAGTATATTCCTACATCAAAACAAAATGGTAACTTTGGTAAGAAGAAATATCTCTGGCTCGATCTGATCACAACATAAGCACTCACAAATAAAAATTGTCCATGCAAAAATACAATGAAACAAAGAAAACCAATAAACAAAGAATAGCCAGAAATAAAGCTACAGTGGAGACCAGAAAAGCGAAACAGACATTTGAATGTAAAGTGGGAGGTGAAAGCAAGAAAACCCCAAAAGATTTTTGGAGCTATGTCAAGTTTTGCGTCTTTTTTACTGGGTGAAAGACTTGTCTAGAAATATAAATTTAATCTGTTTTGTCCTTTTTCATAGCTTCGACGAGTTGTGCGAAATTTACTGGGATGGCGATGACAGCCATACCGAGTGGAATATCGCTAGCTGAGTCATCGGTGACGACGACGACGCTGCCACCGAAGAACCTAATTTCAGAGGCTTGGACCTCTGGAATATTTTCGAGGTCGAGGCATAACGAACCTTCTGCAATGCAGGGTCCAGCACGTTCGTAGTTAAATGATGACTTGACGATGGATTCGGGTGAAACATTATACGAAACTAATTTGCATTCTCTAACATTGTCTAACCACTTTGGAAATCTTTGGAGATATTTTTAATTTTGATAGATTTGAAGAACAAAATATCTCCCAAGATCTTCAAAAAGTTTCTAATTCTAATACATTGCAACGTAATATTAATATTTTAATGCACAGTCTAAGTGATACTGAACTCTTAGCAACCGTTCATCATCATTATTACCATCCAGTAACCTAACTCATTACCCCTGCAGAAGCTCACCCCCTAAATTCACTTCCGCCAGCTAAACCCTTAAATGCGTCTGTAAAATTTTAGAGACCGTTTTAGTCTCAGAACTCCGATTCTGCCCATACTAACTCTACAACACCCCATCCCACCCTCACTAACTCTGACACATCCCACCCCGCCATTGCTAACTCTGCCGACCTGAAACACACCCATGCCAACACCCACCCCACCATTAACAACCCAACCCCGACGCTAGCAACGCTGTTAGCCCACCCTATACCACCGTTAAGAAAACTAGTAAAGATAATTATAACAATTGCAAAAAATAAATCGACTCGAGCTCGCGTGGAGCTAATTTAATTGAAAATAATGATATGGACATGGATGTTAATATTATTGCTGGAGGGGGGGGGGGGTGGGTGTCTAATATTTGTAGCCTCTATGCCTAGACCTAGCACACTTGACATAGCCAATATGTACTCTATACCATTCATGCACACCTTTGAGTCCCGGCGCTTTAATATTACAGAAAAATCTTACTCTGCCCAGTTTAATCCAGACACCATTATAAGAGAGAATTTGGTAGAGGTTTCAGAGCACATGCACTCGATATTCGAAAGAATATAAGATAGCTTTTACACTAGCGTTAATGCTGCACCTCAAGATTATAGCAGGGTCACGATAAATCACCCTGTTCTAAACACCCCGATCCATGTGAACTTTGTGCAAGTCCGACATCTGACAGCTACAGAGATAACGAACACAATTTCTGAAGTGGGTCAATCCCAAAGATAGATTTCTTGATGGTGACTTTTGTATGTAGATATTTCACGTAGAAATGCATATAGCGGGTCGGAGTGGAATAATAATCTTGTCAAATTATATCTTCGTTGCCACGTTGAAAAAGGTTGTATCACCATTAGGTATCTAGATAATATGTGTATGGGCTGATGTATAGAGATCATGCGATGTTATCTAAATTCATCGGCATTGAAAGCCGAGCACAAGCATATTAGAAGACCTGCTAAATCCATAGCTAGTGGAGACTTGGGTGATAATCAACATCAACGTATTAAAGCTCAAGCGCTGCAAGGTCAGGCCGGTGTACCAACTGACATAGCTTGCGAACCTGATGCTTGCAATGCATTACAAAACATTTTGGTCCAGCATGGCATTTCGTTAAGAGTGTATAGCAAGGCTGAGAATAAACGCTGCATACACAGGTTGGGGGCAGGTGGGTGGGTGCGGATAATTGCGCTCAGATTCTGACCCTGTATCTGTATAATGAGCAGTACGCTTACATAACCAATGTTAAGTTCTAAAGTTTGCAGATATTACTGGGACGCTTGCGACATTGCTTACTCGCACCATGATCAAAACTCCTGCATACAACACTGTCGTTTATGTAAAGACGCTCCACCCTGAAAGCAGATTGTCAACCGCTATTGTGAAGATTGTCGCAGATGGTTTAAGAGTGAGCAAGCTGCTACAACAATCATGTCAATTCTGGAATGTGCGCAATGCGTAAGTCTTGCAGAGACTGCAACAAACTTCTAGAAGATCCTTGCTCTAGACATCATTGCGGGCAGGGGAAATATCCTAGTTGCAAGGATGAAGTTGATTTATGAGACCATGTTTGTTATATGCAGAATTATAACGAAGACCATATTGAAGATTTTATGTTGTTTCTTCACGGCTCCTACTTCTTCTTACACTAAGATCTACGATGATGATGGATCCCGCTTCACTACCAGTAACTTGAAAGTGTTGCTGCGACAACGTCGCCGGTGGTGATACAGGAAACTGACGGTCTGCAGTCGGCTCGCCTCGTCTGACAGATAGTGAATTAGATGATATTTATCTTTGACTGCTGGGCCTAATCTGACTGATACTATGGACTGGGTGTTGCTCCCAGTTCGGCTAGATTCCTACTCTAATCAATTGACAAAGACTTGTCTTACATATACGTAAGATTAAAACTTTATTTACAGAATATAATAAGTTTTGTGGTTCAGAGCAAAATCGCTCACAATAAACACTTAGTACAATTCGTTGTACAAAACTAACAATAGCTAATTATCCTAAGTCCAATCCTATTCTAAACTGACAAAGCTTCATTAGGCATAAGAGCCGCAGCTTTTCGAACTGAACAAGCAAGAGATGCGCAGTGAATCACAGATGGTGGTTGATTAAATTATTCTGAGAGAAGTGCCCCTTTTATAGTCTAAATTCATGCTTCTATGCATTTTGCAGAAATGTACAACTTCTCTCAGAATCTATTCCAATCTATTCCTACAACTCTTCTAGGTATTCCATAAGCACATTTTGACTGGCTGAACAATCAGTCCACCAATCAACCTCTGCTTATTTCTTCCTAGAGGTTCAACCTGATAACTGATTGGCCCTTTCAACCAATCAGCAATTCCTCACTCACTTTGCCTGGCTCATAACTCTATTCTTTATGACTCTTTACTGCAGAGTCTGATTGATCTTAATTGGTTATGACGTCATTCCAACCAATCATACTGTGTCCAATTTTTCCATGAAGATTGCCCCTCACATAGACAAAGCAGTGGGGACCGGTTCTGATTTGATGCGATCTGTCAGCTAACTAACAACATTGCGGAATGTGTTGTTCTTGCATGCCATCAAATGAGTGGCATATCGTTTATCAATAAATTCCGATTCTGTTATGAATTCCTAAAGGACGCTACAATATCCATGTCCTGTCCATTGCATACTAATGGAGAAGTCTCGAGACTGCTAGGGTGCTAGGCACACGTGCTGGATGATTCATTACCAGATGGTGTTGTTCTAGCCCACTGTGAAATACTAGAGTACTTACGTCATCAACTAAGTCAGTTTGTCACATTCAATTTATTCTCATAATTCATGATCCCAACACTGACTACTAAACAATGATTAATTCCAAAACTACAATCACCAACAACTGCTGAATATTATAAAAGTGAATGTCGGCTAAGCAGCAACAACTTTTATCTATGCTATTCTCAAATACACATCAACTCAGAACCATAGAATCTTTTCCAATTAATTCATCCATTTCTAAGATTATTATATCAAACTCATCTACTGGTTATGTAACACTATAAACAGCATCCTATTCAATTAGCATTGGTGTACTTCTATTACATACAAAGAGATGACCTGGCTAGCTCGACTTTCCACCGTCCCAATGATTGACACATTTATAAATAACAAGTAGTCGAACCAGCCATGGTACACTTAGTCATCCGGCACCTGGACTTCTAGCTCACCTGGTATTTTCAAAACATAATTTCTTTTGGGTCTTACGTGAATTATAAGACATCATGTGGGGTCATGACTTCCCACAAGACAATCCCATATTTACACATGCCCACCAACCAAAGCTAATTAACCATCTCTTAGGTGCCTAAGAATTGTTAATTAACTCGTTGTGCAATATCAACAACTAAACACATCTATACCAGGGCTCTCCAAGTGAAATCAGCCAAAGTAAACCTAAATCATAGATAGCAATAAATTAATCCAAAGAAATCATTAAACAACAATACAATAATAAACCAAATTAAAAGAAACAACAAACAGTAATACGATGCCAATCAAATAAAGGAAAATGAAACAATGTCAACCAATAATCAACAATAAACTAAATTAAAGAGAAACAGTTAAAAACCATACAAACAGTAGCCACAGCGGTATAGCGATCTCACGCTACACATAATTAAAACATAATGTTCACCTAGATAATAGGAGATAAAATAAATCAACAATGTTTATAACGGTATTTCAGAGAGATCCGGAATGATCTCCATACCTGTCCGGTAAGACGCCGTGGGTGACGTCATGCCACTGGTTATGGTTGACTGGTCCCCAGCGTTAGGCTTCGCCGCTGGTCGTTGCGACCAACGAGCCCAGGCAGATCCGAATCATGGAATCCTCCCCGTGGGCGTCTTTCGTGATAGGCACATCCGCACATGGTTAAGAATCGCACACTTATAACATACACATGTTAGCACAATTAGTGCGATGGCAGAAGCCACCAAATATAACAACAAGGATCCAGTACCAATGCTTTCGACCATCACTGGGTCGACCTCGGATAATAGCGCTAAAGGAACATACTTAGTTTTCTGTAAATGGTTCCATTCTTCCACCTTCAAATGGTTAACAATTAAAGATTGATTTAGTACACCGGTCACATCCAATCTTGGTACGTCAATGGCTAAACTGACTCGAACATACGACCGTCTATAGGTCCGTATGGGTCCGAATCTTCATCCAGTACCACTATGGTCGCACTTATTCAACATTAGTGCATTCATTCCATTCGACAACTCACAACGTTCAGTCAACATTCCTCCGCAGTGTACTTCCACACGTTCACCAAACGTCTGCAGTACCACACCAATCTCTTTATGGGCAAACAGCTTGCTAGCAGTATTATTCGATTGTGACAACTTAACAGTACACATACTATCAGTTAAATTGGTCAATAAACTTACAATGCTTGGTACATGAGTCCTGTCGACTCGTAACTGACTGTGACACACTCGAGGGTCAACTCCTCAACATTCAGATGGGGTAAAGTACCAACCAGTCTTAGTGTCCAATCCGATACTGGTCCGGGCAATGATTACTTGCATATAATGTCCCACTATATTCAAAGGTTCGGGCCAAGAATGCATACCGTATTCAATGTAATTTCCACTATCAATCAGTGGTAAGGTCGCCACATAATGTAATTGTGAGTCATCCTTCCACAACGGAGATACAACGACATTTCAATAATACCACTGATATGGTTTGATCAACTCGTATCCTATGCTAACTTGTTTCGCAACCTCTGACAAATCGGATGGGCTAAACAATTCTTCGGCTAATCTTCCTAATTCGAGAGAAGCAGTCTGCCTATGAAATTGCGCAGACAACTTTTGATAACTGTACACAAGGTGTCGGCTGAATCAATTATACCTAAACACACACAGTCCATATAAATCGGCTTGACGTGAGGCTTGTTGTTTAAATAATTTACTCACATTCCTGGTCAGACTGACCAAACTGTCTGTGACCTCATTAATCCTATTAGCGTTGACATTAATCTCCTCGAAAGCGTGTTTCACATGAGATGATAAGTCGTTGGAAAAGTGAACCAGTCTATTCATATTTTTCATAGCTATTTTAACTACGTTCTGAAGTGCTTCAATGTCGCCGGATGTCGCTACTCCAAACAAGGATGACGCAACATCACCGATAAAGTTGAATAGTCCTCGCTTCTGTCATCTGCCTATACGATGTAACATTGCCTGTTGAGTTCTTACAGCAATCTTCTTAATGAGGCTGATCCAGTGCTGAAGTCCAAAAATGTCATTGTTACTAAGTTTTACTGCCTATGTCGGCAACTAACACACGAAATTGATTCAAACGGTCAATAAAGTTAGATGGTAAGTACGGATGGTTAATAGGAACCGAAATTTGTTGATGATCAGTGGTCATCACACCATTCTGTAATTTATGAATATTCGAATTTTTACAAAGTCCACAAACTATGTTAACAAACATTAGCACTACACAGAAACGTACGGTATACATGATTCGTATCTGATAAGTACGATGCTATCGTTAAGAGTATCAAATGGTAATTAATGCTTTTTCATACCACGTCGACTTATAACAGCCTCAATGCATTCAACAAAGTCAGCAAATCTCGGCTAGCCAAATGCGCCAATCCTAGCGTTTTTATTGGCTGATGATTCAGAATAAGAGTTATGACTGCGCTTGCGCAGATTATAGGAGTGCGATGGTAATACTTCCATTGGTTCATTGACAGGCTCAGGTATATTCTCTGATGTATCCATTAGTGCTTCATCACCAGGAGTTTCTGACGTATCCATCGGTGACTCATAGTTAAGATCACTACTCATACCCAGCTGATCGATATACATGTCAACTTCCTTGCATACATCCGGTACCTTTGCGGGTACTGGTCGCCTTCTACGAGCTACCTTACTAGGTGTTGGTGTGGCTTCAGGTAGATCTGGTACCTTTGCAAACATTGGTGTAGACTCCGGTAGAGGTGTTATCCTCGGAAGATGACTTGCTTTGGTACCTTTAACAGGGTTTCTAATAGGGCATGGTCTCACCTTGTCCCAGCACATCTCTGAATCGACTATGCATAATTTGGAGATGTTCAGATTGCGTAACCTTTCCAGATCTTTGATGTTGGACATGAGCCATGGGTCCATTAATTTTGAAAATTTCGTATTCAGGGTCACTACGAGAGGTCAACTTCGTCCTCTCCTCAGCTTTTACGACCACTGAGTCACCAACCTTGTACTCACCAGCGTTTGCACGCTTATTGATCTGTTCACGATGGTGTTCTCATGACTTGGCTGTCTCCCCATGAACATGCAATAAGGCATTGTTAAGACATGTAAGTCTCTCAACCAAGTCATGCACTGCATTGAGTGGAATAGCTAATGGCAGTTTCGCTCGTTGACCATACGTCAGATAGAATGGCGTATATCCGGTCGTAGCATGGCAAGTGTTGTGATATGCTGTCAAAACTGCGCTCAACTCGTCTTCCCATGCTCGAGACTCGTTATTGACACCTTTCTGTATCAATTCTTTCAATGTTCTGTTGAATCTCTCCATCCTTCCGTTCATCTGTGGGTGATACAGACTTGTTCTTCGATGGTCAATACCATGCTCAGCATAGCTCTGCTCAAGTGAGTTCGAACAGAACTCCTTTCCTTGATCAGTAATAAGGATTTCCGGTATGCCATGATGAGCTACGTATTCATTGAAGAATTTGTCTTCCACATTCTGTGACGTCTTAGCTGAGATCGGGTAGGCTTCCGCCCATGCAGAACAATAATCAACAATCGTCATTATATAGACATTGCCTTTATTGGACTCTAAAAGTGGACCGATTAGATCCATTCCAATTATCTGACCGGGATAATTGGCCATTTCAGTATACCTGGGTTGGGTTGTGAAAGGTCGGTTGACCTGGCATGTCGTACACCTATCTAACATGTGGACCACATCCTTCCTCAAGGATGGCCATACAAAAGAATCTCTTCTTCTTCTTTTCGTTCGCTGATCATACCGCCAGTCCTGTAAGTGACTATCGACATGATCATAAGCGTTAAGTGCGTGGATCCATGGTTTATTAGAGTGCGCCGTGCGGCCTGGAACCACCGTCTTCAGCACTCGAGGTTTCTGTCAGGGTTACCTCACCCTTACCTCCTTTAGTCGCCTCTTACGACACGCAGAGGATACGGAAGGTGTATTCTAAGCCCCACCTACAGGGCAAAGAATCTCTTACCATACCAATTGTTTTCGTAAGACCTTGGTGACCGGCTCGTTCATGAGCCTTCCGGAGCACTTTCTCACAGAATTTACTAGGTAACAATATTTGGGGGTACTCAGCATCCAATGCCGAGGGTGGAATTAACGAATACAAAATACAATTGTTAACCATGTACTCCTCCGGTGTGTTCTTAAACAACTCTGGAAATTCCTTGGTTTGCTCTGTACATAACATGGCATAAGGTACGTCGTATACCTCCAAATGAACATGAGGTAAGACACCTTCTTCCACTTCTGGTATGACATAGTCACCAGTATCTAACGTGGCAACTTCAACAGGACGATGTAACCTGGATAATATATCCACTCAGATATTCTTAGAACCCTGGATGTACTCTAACTTACATCCATATTCAGCAATTAATACTGCCTAGCACTGCACTTTAGTGTTCTTAACCTCGCCCACAAACAAACTCTTAAGAGGTTTGTAGTCGGTATACACAGTGAACTGAGCGCCAAATAGATAAGGATGAAGCTTCTTCAGTGCATAAATCACAGCGTAAGCTTCCTTCTCTATTACGGGCCAAATTAACTGACTATCTTTCAGGGTTGAGCTGACATATTGAATTACACACTCAATACCATTATCATCAACCTGTACCAAAATTGCACCTATCGCATAACTCGATGCAGCTGTGTACAATTTATATGGCTTATTTAAATTTGGATAAGTGAGAACGGTCTCACTACACAGCAAGTTCTTCAATTTCTCAAATGCTTTCTGTTCATGTTTTCCCCATTCAAATCGTTTATATTTCTTAGTTAACTCAATCAAAGGTTTCACAATTTCAGCATAACCATTTACACAAGATCGATAATAGCCAGTAGCTCTGAGAAAACTCCGAATTTCTCGTATGACTTTGACCTTTCGACTCTGAGGAGCTACTCCTTGGCTTGAAATGTGATAGCCTAATAAGTCCACAGACTTGCTTGCAAAGTCACATTTCTTTTTCTTCAATTGCAAATTATACTCTCGAATTTTCCCCATAACCAGACGTAAATGACGTGCATGTTCAGTTGGACTTCGTGAATACACGACTACATCATCGACGAAAACATGCATGAATTTCCCTACAAAATCACAGAAAATATCATTCATTGCACGTTGAAATACTGCACCTGAGTTGCAAAATCCAAAGGTCATCCGAATCCATTCGAAAAGCCCTTCTGTGCAAGCGAACGCCGTCTTCTCAATGTCTTGGCTAGCCATGGGTATCTGCCAATAGCCAGACTTCAAGTCCATTGTAGAAAACAGTGTCGCACCTCTCATCGAATCAAAAATATCTGAGATATTAACCAAAGGATAATTATCCTTATGCCATACTGAATTCAATTTCCTGAGATCTACCCAGAAACGTGTGTCACCATCTTTCTTGGGTACCAAGGTTATAGGTGACGCCCAAGGTGATGACGATGGTCTTATGACGCCAGCTGCTAACATTTCTTTGACCTGATTTTTGACCAAGTATGCTTTTGCTAAAGGTATTCGGTATGCCTTCTGTCGAATGGGAGGGTGGTCTCCCATTGGAATTGTACATTTCACCTGGGGCATACATCCAAGAGTGTTGGGATGAGCCGTATCGAAATTATTGGTAAAGTCGCTTAATACTTTGTCAATAACTGCATATCCAGTCATTTCTTTGCAACTCGCATAAACATAATCATTTTGAGATCTAAATGGTATTCTAAACGGATATTTCTTTCCAAAGCATATTACTTCTTTAGTCACAAAATCAATCCTTGCTTTTCCCATATACAAAGCATCCGCACCAATCAAACATTCATGCCTCATGCTTTCCACAACCATACTTGGAATTGGCCTGGCATCTTTGAATTTAACTTGGGTTTCTCCCAAGACATTGATCGGTGAACCATTTACGGCTAACAAAGTCTTAGCCGTCTTTAATGGACAAGTACTCAAGATACTCCTCCATATGTCCTTCCTAACAAGGGAAGTGCTAGCACCAGTATCTACTAAAGCATCTAGGTACTCACCCTTGTCGTCTCCCTGACCACACGTTTCGACTTCGAGTCGGATGAGGAAACTTTCTGTCACTGGCTCCCTCCGAACTCATTTAACAAGCGTCTGCGCCCATCAATGGCTTTGGCGTATGATCGCCGATGTTCTACACCAGACAAGACTCCTCCGATACCATAAGAATAACGGCCATACTCGTCGGTGTTCACATCCATCAAAACAAATCCGTCACGGTCTTCGTACTCCCGGTCTCGATTCATGCGGTTGACTAAATCTCTCCTCGTGCTTCGCAGATAGGTACGCGTGATCATCCATTGCCACGAATCATAGGAATTATGATCATCAAAGTCGTTTTGATGATCCACCTCATCGATCTTCATTGGTGATTTGTGGTGATAACTTTCATTATCGAGCTGTCGCAGTCATTTCATCACGCATCGGGGTTGACTTGACTGCTGATTGAGCGGCAGTCACTCTGATAGTGTCCAATTTTCTGGCATTTATAGCACGTCATGGATCGCTTCGGTGGCGTTGGCGTGGTCGGTGCAACATAGCATTCGGTCACCATATGTCCTAACTTGCCACAGTTGAAGCAAGTGATGGGCGGTCGTTGTACGCGTAGTGTACGTGTTGCATGTGGGGCTGACTGTCAGTTCGGTGCTGGTTGAACTGCCTGGGTGCAGTCCCGTTTCATCTGCCCCTTTCGCCTGCAATTGAAGCAAGTTGGTGGTTCTCGCTTCTTGGCCACTGCTTTTGCTGGTGCTCTAGCGCATGGCTGTTTGGGCGGTGCTACTGGTACAGACTGCATCTGTTCGATCACCTACCACAATTTCTCAATCATGTGGCGATGCTGGGCAACCTGATTTTTCAGATCCCGTATGATTGTCCAAAGGTCCTTCCCCTTGGCTCGAGTGATAGCGTCAATTTCCATCTCACGGTCTCTCCTAACCGGAATCTTCATGGCCTGCAACAGGTCATTCCAGCATGCCTCATCCTTGGTGATTGCTATCGCCTCATCGAGCATCTTCACTTTTCTTCTAACAATTCGTCTCCCCATACCAGTGTCATAGAGAGCGTGGATATACGCTGATAGTACTAGGCGTCTGGCGTCATCGTTGCTGGTTGGGTATGCCCTCTTGGCCAACTCTCTGTATCTTCGGCTAAAAGAAATAACCGTCTCCGCAGACTGTTGTTTTACTGCATCTAGGTCATATTTGACCCTCTCATCCTTGTTTGCCAAAATAAAGTTCAGTGAAACGGAATGTTCAATCTGCTCATAGTCACCTGATTTCTGGGTTTCCCGTAAACGAATTGATCGATAGCCTTCGACAGAGGTCCTCAGGATGCCCGGGTCATGATATAGACTGGTGTTCCCTCTAAAGTATTCTCTGTTGCTTGCCACACCCGTCGGGTCTCATCAAGGAACTGACGAACCTCCTCGGGATGTAACCCGTCCCAAGGTTTAATTCGCTAAGTCAACTCATGTACCTCCTGTCGATACACCCGGTTCACCTCGCTTCGATCTTCTTCCTTGGTTATCGTCTCCACCATCCATGTCACGATGATTTTCATCACATTCACAGACTCTGCAGACACCATTGTAGTAGCAGCATGAGTAGCCTTTCTTGTTGTTTGAACAATCAACAGTTCAAAGCTATTGATAATATAGTTGAAATAAAACTAGCTTCAATCTACGTTGATCTTCGCAATGTACGTCTATCGTTATCTTTACAATAGTACTCTCGCAGTATTCGCGATGCTAAACCACCTTAGGATCATCTGATAATTTGGATAATTCTATGAAGTGAGCTATCCTATCATTCAGGTCATTTAGTACGGAAATAACGGGCCTTTCTGGCGGAACATTCATGACTAAAAGAACTTACATAATTTTCACAGTCTAGCACTCCAGTGCGAATAATGAAAGTCCAAAAAGAATTTACCGCCATGATGAATCTAGATGAATCTGAATCCTGGCAGGCGAAGCCAATGAAGATTTTATGTTGTTTCTTCACGGGTCATCGGCGTCTGGAATTCCTACTTCTTCTTACACTAAGATCTACAATGATGATGGATCCCACTTCACTACGGGTAACTTGAAAGTGTTGCTGCAACAATGTTGCCAGTGGTGATACAGGAAACTGATGGTCTGCAGTCGGCTCGCCTCGTCTGACAGATAGTGAATTAGATGATATTTATCTTTGACTGCTGGGCCTAATCTGACTGATACTAAGATCTTGGTAAGGACTGGGTGTTGCTTCCAGTTCAGCTAGATTCCTACGCTAATCAATTGACAAAGACTTGTCTTACATATACGTAAGATTAAAACTTTATTTACAGAATGTAATAAGTTTTGTGGTCTAGAGCAAAATCGCTCACAATAAACACTTAGTACAATTTGTTGTACAAAACTAACTAGCTAATTATGCTAAGTCCAATCCTATTTTAAATTGACAAAGCTTCGTTAGGCATAAGAGCCACAGCTTTTCGAACTGAACAAGCAAGAGATGCTCAGTGAATCACAGATGGTGGTTGATTAAATTATCCTGAGAGAAGTGCCCTTTTTATAGTCTAAATTCATGCTTCTATGCATTTCGCAGAAATGTACAACTTCTCTCAGAATCTATTCCAATCTATTCCTACAACTCTTCTAGGTATTCCATAAGCACACTTTGACTGGCTGAACAATCAGTCCACCAATCAACCTCTGCTTATTTCTTCCTAGAAGTTCTAACCTGATAACTGATTGGTCCTTTCAACCAATCAGAAATTCCTCTCTCACTTTGCCTGGCTCATAACTCTATTCTTTATAACTCTTTACTGCAGAGTCCGATCGATCTTAATTGGTTATGACGTCATTCCAACCAATCATACTGTGCCCAATTCTTCCATGAAGATTGCGCTTCACATAGACAAAGTGGTGGGGACCGGTTCTGATTTGATGCGATCTATCAGCTAACTAACAACATTACGGAATGTGTTGTTGTTGCATGCCATCAAATGAGTGGCATATAGTTTATCAATAAATTTCGATTCTGTTATGAATTCCTAAAGGCTGCTACAATGTCCATGTCCTGTCCATTGCGTACTAATGGAGAAGTCTCGAGAATCCTAGGGTGCTAGGCACACATGCTGGATGATTCATTACCAGATAGTGTTGTTCTGGCCCACGATCAAATACTAGAGTGCTTACATCATCAACTGTGTCAGTTAGTCACGTTCAATTTATTCTCATAATTCATGATCCCAACACTTGCCACTAAACATTAATTATTTCCAAATCTACAACTATCAATAACTGCTGAATATCATAAAAGTGAATGCCGGCTAAGCAGCAACAACTTTTATCTAAATCATTCTCAAATACACATCAACTCAGAATCATAGAATCCTTTCCAATTAAATCATCCATTTCTAACATTATCATATTAATTTCACCTGCTGGTTATGTAATGCCATAAACAGCATCCTATCCATGTAACATTAGTACACTTCTATTACATATAAAGAGATGACCTGGCTGGCTCGACTTTCCACCATACCAATGATTGACACATATTTACAAATACCAGGTGGTCGACTCAGCCACGGTACACTTAGTCATCATAACTTTCCAAACTCGTATGTACATAAATCCTACTGATGCAATGTTACAGCATCCATCTGCAGCTCACCTGGACTTTTATCTCACCTGGTATTTTCAAAACTTATTTTCTTTTGGGTCTTGCGTAAATTATAAGACATCCCGCGGGGTCATGACTTCCCACAAGACAATCCCATATTTACAATACGTTGCTTGATCAAGAATCCAATCAGTGCTAATGGTGAAGTCTCGAGAATGCTAGGGTGCTAGGCACATGTGCTGGATGATTCATTACCAGATGGTGTTCTTCTAGCCCACAGTGAAATACTAAAGGGTTTACGTCATCAACTAAGTCACTTTGTCATGTTCAATTTATTCTCAAAATTCATGATCCCAATACTGACTACTAAACATTGATTATTTCCAAAACTACAATCACCAACAACTGCTGAATATTATAAAGGTGAATGCCGGCTAAGCAGCAGCAACTTTTATCTAAGCTATTCTCAAATACCCATCAACTCAGAACCATAGAATCTTTTCCAATTAATTCATCCATTTCTAACATTATTATATCAAACTCATCTACTGGTTATGTAACACTATAAACAGCATCCTATTCATTTAGCATTGGTGCACTTCTATTACATACAAAGAGATGGTCTGGCTAGCTCGACTTTCCACCATCCCAATGATTGACATATTTATAAATAACAAGTAGTCGTACCAGCCATGGTACACTTAGTCATCCGGCACCTGGACTTTTAGCTCACCTGGTATTTTCAAAACATAATTTCTTTTGGGTCTTACGTGAATTATAAGACATCATGCGGGGTCATGACTTCCCACAAGACAATCCCATATTTACAATATGGGCTTAACCACAAAGCATATGGCAGTGACCCTAAAAACATAAATAAACACTTATCATTCATACCTCAATGTTTCATCTTTTATGATTTTGAAACGAATCAAGTGGCAAAGCGCCATGGTGTTATTTATGTCGTCGCTCAGATAGTTTGCTCTGTGTGCATTGGCAAACCTCATGACGAGCATTGTTTGGAATGCGATGAACGTCGAAGAGAGGTTATCTTCGAAGGTGCTAATGCTCTAAGCACTTTGATGCGATGGTTATTACGTACAAAATCTGAGCGCAAGTGTACACATAAGGCTAATGTTCTACGCGTTCTGGACTACATCGCTATAACTCATAACAGTCACGGTTTCTTCCGTTTCAACTACGTCAACTACTGACAATATTCAATTTTTCCATATCTCCTAGACCCTAATGTATACTTTGATTACGTCGGAGCATACCCCGCGATTGACACTTATGGTGCCGACAGTGTGTCAGTGTTAGCGCATAAAGAATTTGATGCATTGTATGACACTGGGAAAGACGGCGTTTTCAAATTTAGGGATGCCATGAAGCTTTACTGCAGGTCTGACATAGATATTCTATGAATGGATTGCCGTAGGTTTCGTGAATTGTTTATCCATGAGACCAGGATACCGCCTTTCGTGTCATCTATGACGTTAGCATCATTATGTAAGGTGTTTAAGGCTAACTACTTAAATGAGAATAAGCTAATAGACCCACCTGTTAAATTGTACGTTAACATGTGTAACAAGAAACGCCACTCCGTAGAAGCATGTAAGTGGCTAGATTACCAGGCTCATTCTAAGAACATGTTCATTAAACACGCTCTAACAGGCCTTGAACCCAAAGCATTTAACAGATCGCTGGATGGGTACCCTCTAAGTGAACCAGAAGTAATTATTAGAGATTGTAAACTGGCAGATCAGTTAGACGCTTACTTCGACCTGATAAAGTCTATCTGCTTGCCTCCTAAGGATTTATTCTTTCCTGTCCCCCCATGCAGATGTAATGAGTAGTTGTTCTTTCCATGGTGTAGTAAATGAGCTAACTATTTGTAGTGTACTGAATGTAGGCATAGCGATAGCTAGCGAGCGCTACATGGAGTATGGACGTCTGTGTAGTTGATGGAGGTGGTGCATAAGGGGTACTGTATTTTACAGTTTATCGAGATATGGCACTACGAAGAGCGCACTGATATGCTTTTCAAGGGATACATAGATAACCTTTTGAAAATTAAGCAAGAAGCATCTGGGTATCCCATGGAGGCGGTCACCGATGCACATAAAGATACGGATGCACAGAAAGATACGGAGGTACAGGAATATTTTGAACATGAAGGGATTAAATTAGATAAGTCTTTCATCGCTCAAAATAATGGCCTTACAACCCTGGCAAAACAGGTGCTGAATTCTTTCTAGGGTTATTTCGCGCTCAACCCCTGCCCTAAGCACGAATACGTCCATTCATATTGTAGATATCGGATTGTCTTCTGGGGGGTCATGACCCCCGGGACATCTTATATTTGCAGTATAAGACCTCAGTGAATTACTATATTTGAATACCAGGCGAGCTAAGGAACAGATAACACAATGAGCAGGAATGTAATAGCGCGATCTAGTGTGTGCATCAAGTCGAAGCAAAACTGACGCGAAAATGTAGCTGAAACAATAAGTGAAATTGGAATAGAATAGACTAGGACTTAGGGCAGTAAGCTGATGGAGTCTGTCGGTGGTTAAAAGACGAAAGTTGTTGCTGCAGTCGCGGCATAACCGTTTAGAGTATTCAGCAGATAGTTTTCTAAATATTCAAGCGAGAGCGTCGGTAGGGTGCTACGGACAGAGTGTACGTAGCACAGACTGAATGACTCATAGAATGACGTAGTAACGTGGCGACGACCGACTTACCATAGGACCGTGATAATGTGACCGAGTTTCTATATTTCTATAGAGGCGACCCACGACACCAGATACGACACCAGATGTTGGTGAATCAGATGGGCCACATGGTCACTACGTCATGGCACCCTTGTAAAATGCAGGCGCAAGCCTAATAAGCAAGGGGCGGACGAGGACGTAGTAGCGTCTGGCGCCAAGAAGATTAGAAAACCAGACGAAAAGTTGACAGAAGACGTCTGTCAGAATAAGATATTGAGAAAAGATTAACAATGATTGTCGAAGCAATATCCATCACTGTCAGTTTAGGGGGCGTTATCCGACAGATTCCATGACTCAGGAATCGGCCAAACCACAGATGCTAGGAAGAAAAGTCGGTGTCGTGATTGGTCGAAATGATGTCATAATCCAATGGGAACCAAGAGCAACCTCCGGCGGTACGAAACCAAGATGGAGGGAGAACACAAAAAAAATAGTACATAAGGGGGACTTTAACTTTAATCGAGAGTCCGGTCCGCCTCGTACCTTGTAACAAAGTTCTAGCTGAGTATATTTTCAGTAGGCAAGAGATAGCTTGGATAGTATAGCAAACCAGAGTAGCTGGGAGTAATACTAGTTCATTAAGAAAGATAGGAAACGTTAGAATAAGTTATCATATTTGTCGTAAACTGGTAACAGTAAAAGTTATCGTATTTGTCGTAAACCAGTAACAGTAAAAGTTATCGTATTTGTCGTAAACTGGTAACAGTAAAAGTTATCGTATTTGTCGTAAACCGGTAACAGTAAAAGTTATCGTATTTGTCGTAAACCGGTAACAGTAAAATTCATCATATTTATCGTAAACTGGTAACAGTAAAAGTTACCCACTGTGTAGATTAATTATAAAGTTAATAAATCTCATCACCTTGTATAATATTCAAGGCAATAGTTTGGTTTATTGTGTTCCTGGTTAGCTCTGAATTGCATGGAGAAACACCGTGCCGAATCATCAAATCTTGTTGGTCCAGTCAGATCAGGCCCAGATACGAAAACAAATATCGTCTAGTACATCTTTAGACGAGGCGAGCTCGTATCACTCTCTTCCATCCTCGGTAAGACAGGTTGTCGCAGCAACCTCACATACAAGTCTTGCCGAAGTGGGAAGAGAATCAACTTACAAGAACCCGAAGATCAGAAATCTTCATTGGCTTCAGTCTGCCAGGATTCAGAGTATTCAACCGTGAGTAAATAGTATATGGCCCAACAAGGAACGCCGCTCACTAATTCGGCAAGAGTACTGACCGACGTCGCTGACCATGTACGAGCGTTCCTAGACACAGCAAAATTATCAGACAGTACCAAAATCACCCAACATCGCGAGTATCACGCGGGGTCGACCGTAGAAGTAACTACCGAGGTAGTTTGCCCAGACCAACCCCGGTTGCAGAGAGTTGTCATCGCGTTACATTACCAGTAACCAAAGAATGGCGATGGGACCCAAGAGAACAGCTGACCCAACTATGCCACCCATAGAAATACCGGTAGCGCACCAACTTCGACCAGAAACCATCGCCGCTATGCAGATGATGGGCGTAGCAATGGCGGGGGCCATTATAGAAAGCAGCAACCGTCAGGAAGTCGAGCGGGTGTACCGGAGGGAGATCCAAGACACGATTTACCACATTCAGCCCTGCGATGGAGTGGTACCAGAAGAGGTACGAACATTCTTAGATGAAACCCGAAGAGCGTGGGTCGCAAACGAGGGGAGACTAGAGGGTATACCAGCCTACGTCATCACCCGAGCGGCACGCGGCCAGCCATCAAGAGCCATCGATGGGTTCTTGGTATGCAAGGTTCTAGAAAACGTCACGTTCGACGAATTCTACCAGTACATCACCGTGAACTTTGTATCGGCCAATGAGGGCGAACGCATTAAGTACGATCTAGAGGGCATACGACAGCACAGGAACGAGACAGTCATAACCTTCAACCGACGATTCCGGGAGATGAGCACGCGCGCTTACCCAGCTGAGAACGCCGACAACCATCGGACAGTGCTGGGAATATATCTCAAGGGTCTATCTGACCATCGCCTTAGCAAGCGAATCGTACAAAAGAAGGCTACCACCTTGGCCCGGGTGATCGAAATTTCAGAGGAGGAGGCTACATGTGATGACCTGCTCCGAGCCATGAAAATCGAGCATCGCCAAGAGGAGAGCATGGAAGTAAACATGGTGGGTCCTGAGGAGGAGAAGGAGATCTTGAGCATGGTTAGCACGTTGAAGAGACAGATTACTCAACAGAGCAGAATGGTTGAGCAATTGTGTGGGTTGGTAAGCGACCTACAGCTAAGAGAGCAGCATCCGGCGACCAGGGCCGCCAAGCACGAGAAGAGAACCCCACCGCCGGCAAAACCACGTACGCCACCGTCGCCCAGACCAGTCAGGGCAGCGAATGACTTACAAAACGTTACCTGCTATAACTGTGGCCGGGTAGGCCACTACAAAAGCGACTGCCATCAGGCAATGCAGCTGCGAGAGGAAGTCACCCGGAAGCCTGCCCCGCGTCCCAGGCAACTGCGACGGCCACCGCCCGTGACATGTTTTAGTTGCGGAAGAGAAGGACACACGGCCCAGAATTGTTTTGGGGCGTACATGAGTCGGCAGACGACTCCTGCCGTAACGATAAAATGTTTCGGGTGTGGCAAAGACGGCCACTACGTGAAGGACTGTCTGTCGAGAGGTCCACCGCAGAATGGTTCCGCCTGGGGCCAGCAACAGAGCCCACCCGCACGAAGGGCCATCAAGCGACCACGCGCCGACGACATGGACGTCGGCGTCGTCGACCGACGGCAGCAAGAGAAAAACATAACACCCCGTGACTGCTCGCGAAACCTACGGAAAGACATGAACAATGCTAGACGCGACCGTGACGAATATGTCGATCGTGACGGATTCATGCTGACCGGTGAAGGGACGGATGAGCATGGCCGTTATTCATACGGTGTCGGACAGGACTCATCCTCCCATCAAGACAGTTACGCGGAGGTTGTTAGTGGACGAAGGATCCCTTCGTTAAACAAGGACAGAGGAGACCGTTGGTAAGCATACCGACCGAGCGATTTCTAATCCGTCTAAGATTGGATAAAAACGGTCCATCGGATCAGGGTAAGTACCTGCATGCCTTTGTGGATACTGGTGCTAGCACATCCTTGATTCGTAAGGATATATGGCGTAGCATGTTGAATGCTAGGCCATTGAAAAGAGCAAGAACGCTCTTAGCTGTAAATGGTTCCCCGATAAAGTTGTTGGGGGAAACACAAGTAAAATTCGAGAACGCCCGACCCATCCCTAGTACGATTGTGGCCAGAATGAGGCATGAATGTTTACTTGGAGCGGATGCTTTGCACCTGGGAAATGCAAAGATTGACTATCAGGCCAAAATTGTAGTATGGTTTGGCCAGGTATATCCCTTTGAATATCCGCATAGAGAACAGACAAATTATGTCTATGCAAGCTGTAAGGAAATGACCGGATATAAAGATATCGACAAAGTCATGGCGGACTTTGCAGATATTTTTGATACGGCTCGTCCAAACACTTTAGGATTGGTTCCCAAAGTCAAGTGTACGGTACCGACAGGGGATGCCTATCCTATTAGGCAGAAAGCGTACTGTCTACCGCTAGCCAAGCAATATATAGTCAAGAATCAAGTGGCTGAAATGCTGGCAGCGGGCGTCATAAGACCGTCGTCGTCCCCATGGGCGTCACCCATTACGTTGGTTCCTAAGAAGGACGGGGGGACGAGATTTTGTACTGACTATAGGAAATTGAACTCCGTTTGTCGTAAGGATGGCTATCCTTTGCCGAATATATCGGACATTTTTGATTCTATGGGCAGCGCTACGATCTTTTCGACTATGGACTTGAAGTCTGGCTATTGGCAGATACCAATGGACAGCCAAGACATAGCGAAAACAGCGTTCGTTTGCAGTCAAGGTTTGTTTGAATTTGTTCGGATGCCGTTCGGTTTTGCGAACTCAGGTGCCGTATTTCAGAGGGCAATGAACGATATTTTCCGAGAATTCGTGGGAAAATGTCTGCATGTTTTTGTCGACGATATAGTCATATATTCAAGAAACCCGGCTGAACATGCACAGCATTTGCGTACAGTTATGCGTAGAATTCAAGAATATAATTTGCAAGTTAAAAAATCGAAATGCGATTTCGCCCAACCATCAGTTGATTTGTTAGGATATCGTATTTCAGCACAGGGAGTGGCTCCTCAGGTCCAGAAGGTCAAGGTCATAAGAGAAATGTCACCGCCACGCGACGTGGGTGAGGTGAGAAGTTTCCTGGGCGCTATAGGGTATTACCGCTCTTGTGTGCAAGGCTATGCCAAAATTGCTAAGCCTTTGATAGAATTGACTAAGAAATATAAACGTTTTGAGTGGGGTCAGGAAGAACAGCAAGCGTTTAAGAAATTGCAAAACTTGCTGTGTAGTGAGACGGTTCTCACATATCCGAATTTGAATGCTCCGTATAGATTGTATACTGATGCGTCTAGCTATGCGATAGGTGCGATACTGGTACAGGTAGATGACAAGGGTATTGAGCGGGTGATTCAGTATGTCAGCTCTACTCTTAAAGACAGTCAGTTGAATTGGCCTGTGATAGAAAAGGAAGCTTATGCGGTAATATACGAGCTAAAGAAGCTTAGACCGTATCTATTTGGCGCGCAGTTTACCGTGTATACCGACCACAAACCCCTAAAGAGTTTGTTTGTGGGCGAAGTTAAAAACACGAAGGTGCAGCGCTGGGTGGTACTGATTGCCGAGTACGGATGTAAGATTGAATACATCCAGGGCTCGAAGAATATTCGAGCGGACATGTTGTCCAGATTACATCGTCTGGTGGAAGTCGCGACGTTAGACACGGGCGACTTTGTGATACCAGACGTCAACGAGGGAGTGTTACCTCACGTCCCTCTGGAAGCATTCGACATACCACATGATGAATTGTGTGCCGAGCAGACCAAGGAATACCCAGAGTTGTTCAAAAACACCCCGGAGGAGTATATGGTCAAGAATGGCATTTTGTATTCTTTAGTTACGCCTTCAGCGTTGGGCGCTGAGTACCCCCAGAATTGTCTTACCTACCCTGTTCCATGAGAAAGTGCTCCGGATGGCTCATGAACGAGCTGGTCACCAAGGTCTGCAGAAGACCATCGGTATGGTGAGGGATTCTTTTGTATGGACGTCTTTAAGAAAAGACGTAATTCGTATGCTTGAAACATGTACGAAATGCCAGGTCAACCGACCTGTCACTACCCGACCCAGGCATAGTGAAATGCCCATGGCCAATTATCCGAGTCAGATAATTGGAATGGATTTGATCGGTCCATTATTAGAATCAAACAAGGGTAATGTGTATATCATGACTGTGATTGATCACTGTTCTGCATGGGCGGAAGCATACCCAATCACGGCGAAGACATCTCAAAATGTGGAAGAAAAGTTCTTCAACGAGTATGTCGCACGTCATGGCATCCCTGAAATTGTGATAACCGATCGGGGTAAAGAATTTTGTTCTCATTCTCTAGAGGAGCGGTTCAAAGAACACGGTATCGACCATAGGCGGTCTAGCCCATACCATCCGCAGACCAATGGACGTACTGAAAGATTCAACCGCACTCTTAAAGAGTTGATCCAGAAAGGGGTGAATAATGCCTCGAGGGCGTGGGAGGACGAGTTGGGTGCGGCTTTGACAGCGTACCGCAGTACTCGTCATTCAACGACCGGGTATACGCCATTTTATTTGACGTATGGGCGACGGGCGAGATTGCCAAAAGCCATTCCCATCGATGCGTCGCAAGACCTTGGTGAGAAACTGACGTATCTCAACAACGCCTTGCTGCGTGCTCGTGAGGGGACAGCTAGATCTCGGGAGGTTCACAGGGAACAAGTTAATAAGCGTACGAACGCTGGTGAATTTAAAGTGTGGGACTCGGTGGTCGTAAAAGCTGAGAAGAGGATGAAGTTGACCTCTTGCAGTGACCCCGAGTATGAGATCTTTAAGATCAACGGACCTGTGGCGCACGTACGCCATCAGAGGTCTGGTAAGGTGCGTGTAGTCGACTCAGAAATGTGCTGGGACGCGATACGACCACGTCCCATTCGTAACCCTACCAGGGGGACGAAGGCTAGCCATCACCCCAGGGCGATGTTGCCAGAGCCAGAACCTATGGTCACCGACGCTGATACGACACCCCAGGCTCGTAAGAAGCGGCCAGCTTCGGATATGGAGCCAGAGGTGCGTACAGGGGGTAAGAGGGTTGACCGGAAAAAGGTTCAACCCAGTACGAGTCGCAATCAAAACCATGAGTCACTGAGTGATATCATAGGCCTATGGTGATTGACGCTCCGGAGGCGGCACCAGAGCTGCCCCCTGAACCAATGGAGACGCTTCCATCGCATCCTTATAGGCTGCGCAAGCGCAGACATATACCAGATGACGATTTTGACAGCAAGCAACTCCGGTTAGACTTGAAGCGAAAGCAAGGGTATAGGCGGGAGAACGAATCCGGTAACAAGCGACTCCGGATTGGCATGGTAGACTCCACCTCTTACGATGGCACGCTCCACGCTGATTTCATCAGTCGTATAAATGCCGTTATTCAGCGGCCCAACCGCCGATAGTGTGTTCAGCGGCACAACCGCAGATAGTGTGTATTGTATCGCTATACTTAACATCGCAAATAGCCAGTACGTAAAGTATCATAACAATTAAGACTAAATTCGTTCGCACGATACAAAAATGTATTCGTTTCAATTGTGTATAATGGCGTTGTGGTTTAGCGTGGTATTGGGTATGTGTAAAGACTCGAGTATACACCGCCTACCGAAAGGCGTCATGATAACCAAACCAGAGGTTGTGTCGGTAATACGGGCCGAATGGACAGTGATAGTATCCATCGACCATCCTTACCTACCCGCGGAGTTCCTGGGATGGTTGTCCCAAATGGCCAGTCTCGCCGCTAGCATGGGTACCAAAACATCCTTTTTGAGCGGAAACGATATATTCGGATTACAGCATCGAATACGTGGGGTAAGAAAGATGGCAAGCCAAACACAGCAAACCATGAGTAGTCGAAGTGGCACTAGGCAGAAGCGAGGGTTATTTAACTTTGTGGGCGACATCGCGTCATCGCTGTTCGGTACCGCTACATCTGGGGATATAAACGCCATACGAGGTGTGGTAAAGAGGGCGATGACGAGGATGAAAAAAGTGGTGCATTTTACCAACCAGTGGACGTCGCACGTCAAATTAGCTTTCCGAGATATTGGTATGAACACGGACCGTATTAACGAGTTAGGCGACAACTTGGCCACTGCAACGGGCAACATGAGCCGAGCGCTCAGGCAGCAGGGGATTCGATTGTTGGAACTCTATGCATTGGTACGGTTAGGACATGTTATAGACTCGGCTGAACATGTGGTCTATGACTACCAGAAGGCAGCCGAACAGTTCCATAGGCAAACGGCATCCTTGGAGTTGGGTCGTCTAACAGAAGAACTTTTTGGTCCCGATGATCTGACGTCCGTGGCAAAACAGGTTAATGCGGAATATAGGCTGGTGAAACCGTATCAGTGGTATTACAGAAATGTAGTGGTATATCCATTGTGGCGGGACGAGTTGAAGCTCCATTATGTGGCGACACTACCGTTAATTGACGGAGGACAATATATCGAATATGGACTACACTCATGGCCTGAACCACTGGCCAAGACAGGGTATTACATGCAAGTGATGCTGGCCTGTACCAGCAATTGGTCTAGATACCAAGACTGGGTGGTACTTTACCGCGTCGGAGTGTCGTGTTGCTGACCCTAGGGTGTGCCAGGGACAACTATGGGTCGACAAGACCCATGTGCCCTGTATTGTGAGTGTATTGACAAATGCGACTGGTAGCAACTGTAATATTCAACTAACGAAGTCGAACGTAACCACTAGTAAATTATTTGCCAATGAGAAAATCTGAGTAGTGTTGCAAACGTTCGGCGAGACGGTGGAAATCCATTGCGACGGACGACTGATGGACCGATGTAGGGTGAGTAATGGTGTGTATGCATTGATGTCTGGAGAATGCGGGCATAGTGGGAGGGGCTGGCGATTCGAGCCTGTAGCGTCTTATAGTCGGACGTACACTCGAATAGGCCTAGCCATTGAAATGCCCCACTTGGATGTGTCCGGCGTTCTAAATCAATCCATGATAGTTGACCATTTAAAGCTACAACCGTGGAACAATTTACAAAGTACGTGCCGCTAGCACCGTTACCCATGATCGACCCAGTGATGGGCGATGGCATTGGGGTACATTCTTTCGTATCATATTCAATGGGTTCCTTCGTAGTTGTGTTAGTAATTGTGCTTATATTATATAAATGTGGCGTGTTATCACACATGTGGAATGCGCTTAAATGCATGCCACGTGCGACCCATAAATGCAAGCCACGTGCGGCCCATAGTAGTGAACCGCATATCATTGCACCAACTATTCAGACCCAGCAGCCCCGGAGACCTGCAGCTCTACCGGAGCCGCTGCGGATGGCAGCCGGGTCATCGCCTAATGCTGATGCCAGGACTGAGATCGACCCGACGGCTGCCGAATGGATAGAGATGGAGACGTACGTTGACGTGGTGGATCCTAACATAAGCATAGACCGCTGGGAGGTATCACCATGACATTTTAGCACTAACTTTATATGTTTCCACTGGAACAGTAATTGGTGAATATTAAATGTTGTAGCACGAACGTTAGTATGGTGCCATGTTGGTACTGTATTATTTAATAGGAAAAATTCACATGATCTGTAATGATATTTGCACTGTAGGATTAAGGACTGACATTTATGGTGACGTCGTCACGATTACATGACGTCATTAGAGCAATTGATTGTGGTATATTATACTATTGTATTGCTTGATTGATCATATTGTTCTCTATGTTAAGTTACGCGTGAATCGAGGTTATCGACCACGGTTTAATGATGCTATTAATGTGTTTCTGGGGGCAGTCTTTTGCGCACGATATTCTGCTACCCGGACATGTATGTTTGTATAATTATCAACCATACACTAACGAATACTACTAATGTATTTCCGAGCATTCCGCTACTCGGACATGTATTGGTGTATAGTATATTGACCTGTAATGTTAAGTTGTTGATGATTGGACGACTATCGGGTGGTATCCGTTCAGGCTTCTGGTATATGTTTGGGTTGTTGATAGTCCACAACGAGTTAGTTGACACTCTCTTAAGGCCTTAAGAGAGATGGTCAATTAACTTTGGTTGAGGGGCATATGTAGATATCGGATTGTCTTCTGGGGGGTCATGACCCCGGGGACATCTTATATTTGCAGTATAAGACCTCAGTGAATTACTATATTTGAATACCAGGCGAGCTAAGGAACAGATAACACAATGAGCAGGAATGTATATAGCGCGATCTAGTGTGTGCATCAAGTCGATGCAAAACTGACGCGAAAATGTAGCTGAAACAATAAGTGAAATTGGAATAGAATAGACTAAGACTTAGGGCAGTAAGCTGATGGAGTCTGTCGGTGGTTAAAAGACGAAAGTTGTTGCTGCAGTCGCGGCATAACCGTTTATAGTATTCAGCAGAAGTTACGACCAATAGTTTTCTAAATATTCAAGCGAGAGCGTCGGTAGGGTGCTACGGACAGAGTGTACATAGCACAGACTGAATGACTCATAGAATGATGTAGTAACGTGGCGACGACCGACTTACCATAGGACCGTGATAATGTGACCGAGTTTCTATATTTCTATAGAGGCGACCCACGACACCAGATACGACACCAGATGTTGGTGAATCAGATGGGCCACATGGTCACTACGTCATGGCACCCTTGTAAAATGCAGGCACAAGCCTAATAAGCAAGGGGCCGGATGAGGACGTAGTAGCGTCTGGCGCCAAGAAGATTAGAAAACCAGACGAAAAGTTGACAGAAGACGTCCCTCAGAATAAGATATTGAGAAAAGATTAACAATGATTGTCGAAGCAATATCCATCACTGTCAGTTTAGGGGGCGTTATCCGACAGATTCCATGACTCAGGAATCGGCCAAACCACAGATGCTAGGAAGAAACGTCGGGGTCGTGATTGGTCGAAATGATGTCATAATCCAATGGGAACCAAGAGCAACCTCCGGCGGTACGAAACCAAAATGGAGGGAGAACACAATAAAAATAGTACATAAGGGGGACTTTAACTTTAATCGAGAGTCCGGTCCGCCTCGTACCTTGTAACAAAGTTCTAGCTGAGTATATTTTCAGTAGGCAAGAGATAGCTTGGATAGTATAGCAAACCAGAGTAGCTGGGAGTAATACTAGTTCATTAAGAAAGATAGGAAACGTTAGAATAAGTTATCGTATTTGTCGTAAACTGGTAACAGTAAAAGTTATCGTATTTGTCGTAAACCGGTAACAGTAAAAGTTATCGTATTTGTCGTAAACCGGTAACAGTAAAATTCATCGTATTTATCGTAAACTGGTAACAGTAAAAGTTACCCACTGTGTAGATTAATTATAAAGTTAATAAATCTCATCACCTTGTATAATATTCAAGGCAATAGTTTGGTTTATTGTGTTCCTGGTTAGCTCTGAATTGCACGGAGAAACACCATGCCGAATCATCAAATCTTGTTGGTCCAGTCAGATCAGGCCCGGATACGAAAACAAATATCGTCTAGTACATCTTTAGACGAGGCGAGCTCGTATCACTCTCTTCCATCCTCGGTAAGACAGGTTGTCGCAGCAACCTCACATACAAGTCTTGCCGAAGCGGGAAGAGAATCAACTTACAAGGACCCGAAGATCAGAAATCTTCAATATGGCACCATGTTGAAGTTGCTGACTGATAGAACAATTTCGCTCAAAGATATCAGGGTATGCAACAACAACACTCTGTTAATGCGATATCACGAGTTGGACCAATTCGTGCCAGGGATTAATCACACCAATGTTGTGGTCGCTGTGTTTGTCATGAGTCACACCAGTGTTCATTTGCTACAAAGTCTAGTAGCCATTCGGCGCGAGCTGCATCTATCATGATACAGATTCCATCGTGTATGTTAAAAAACGTGATAAACCTCGGCTAATTCCCGTTTACTATGACAGACTCGGTTATTTCATGGAAGAAGTTCCTTCCTGCAGCAAAATAACGGAGCTTGTCAGCACTGGCCCGGAGAGTTATGTGTACAGACACCTAGCCAGACAAATGGGGGATATCAAGAATGTCTGCAAAATTAAGGGCTTAACATTAAATTACAGGAGTAAGGGGTTGGGGATTGATACTCTATTAGCCCTGGTCAAAGACCATAATGTGGAAACGATCGCTCAGTATCCTAATACTATCATTAGAAATAAAGATCGTAGACTTTTGAGTAAGGATACTGAGAAACATTCCAGATTTACTTACAAAAATATGTATAATTTTTAATGAATATTATACTAAACTGTATGGCTTTCAGGGTATCCTTATGATCTAACTTTGTGAAAGCAGGGCAGGAATGCTGAGGGTGGGTGGATTGGGGGAGCAAGGGGTAGTTGAGTGTAAAAGGGGTTGTGGGGTGTTTGAGTTGGGAGAGCGAACGTTAAATGGGGCGGGTGGGGTGGGGGTTGAGAGACCGTTTGTATGGAGCAGAACGCAGAAAATCGCTAGCATACCCTTCATTGAGGGGGAGTAAGTAATCTTCTGCGTTATTATTGGTTAGAAATGAGTGGAGGTCGACACACAGTTATAGGGGTGTGGAAGGAACCCAGCTCGAATAAATTATGTTATATTCATCTGCTGAGTCAGTTTTGAAAATTTATTTAACCTATTTAAGATATACCCCCACACCTTACCCCCACGTTGACATAATATCTCCAAACCCTACCTCTATAAAATAAATCCCTACCCTATCTTTACACCCAACATGTTATACATTTAGTATCGCTTAGATCATTTCCAAATTTATTTAAATAATCTCTCTAAAATCAGTTTCGCATAATATCTCAAGCAATTCATTCTCAAGCAAATCATTCTCCAGGTCTATTGATTAACAGGTCGCTGGATCCCTGCTCGAAAACATACATACATTTATATTTTAATTAAATTATTGTTTTATTTTACATATAATTCGTTTTTATATTTTCGCTTCAATTCATCTGTATATTTGTATGTATATTTTATCACCTGTATATTTATCATCTGTATATTTATCATCTGTATTGTATTGCCTGTATATTTACTTTATTGTTATTTGCTGAGAATTTATTTTATAAAAATTGTGTAAAGTGAAATGACTTGTATTGTTTTTGAAAGCTGAAAAAACCATCGACTATAATAACTCTTCCAAACCCCTGAGTCAACTTAGGCCGGAATTACCCCCCAACACCCTCCTTCCAGCCCCCCCTCCCACCCCTCACCCCCGCAACCCCCCCCCCCACACACACAAATATTGCATGGCCATGTGAGGAACGTTAAAAATGCAACCAGGTGTTATTTGATTCACTGGATTTTGTATGATCGTTTACATGGGGTCAGGGTTGTTTTAAAGTGTGACTAGTTAATTTTAATCGGGTCGGAGTAAAAACTAACTGATTGTCCTTACGCGATAGATAGACCCTTATTCATTGTCACGCTTTAAAAGATCTGAGGTTCAAAAGTTTAACGATCAACCAATTAGACTAACTGATGCGTCTTCCACAATCACTCGACAATTGACCCTACGCAATATATTGACCATTTAGTATTATTCTCCAATGATTAAATGAGTTTCCAGAGTCCGGAAAAGGCGAGTCCAGACATGTACCACAGTCAATAATCATTACGCACCTGCGTTAACCCTTGTCAATCATCATTACACTAAGAGGCCTATAGGATGACAGGAGTCACGTGGTTTAATGAGAGAGAGGGGCTGATGACCCACCATCTACAGCTAACATCCAGTCAGAACAGAGAAGAGCTGGCTCCCTCAAAGAAAATGCCAACACAAAAGATTTTCACACCTCCGTTAACCCTTGTCAATCATCATTATGTGATAAAATTCTAAGAGGCCCATAGGATGACTTGTGTCACGTGATTTAATGAGGGGGAGGGACTTGTGGCCACGACCTCAACATCTAACATCCAATCAGAAACCAGCGGAGATCTGGCTGCTTAAACGGAAAGCCAACACAAAAGATTTTCACACCTGGGTGTCAAAATCATTTGTGTAAAAGGTGTGAAAATCCTTTATGACGTCATAGGCGGCTTTCATTTGATGTGGCCAAATCATCGCTTTTCTAGTTGTGCTTGAGCCCTTCATCACTCTCACCTCTCATAAAGTAATCTCTCGTCACATCTCCCTGACTTCTACGAACTGTCATAACTTTATGTCTCTGCTAATGACACCGTAGCAAACACTTGTCAGACCAGTCCTGTAGCTTAAACAAATCTTCTTGCCTCACCTTCTGGTCCTCCCTTTTGATCAGATGCAAGATCTTTGTAGCACCAGCGTACATGTAAGTTTCTGATGTCAGTCTCTGGGAGGTCATTTATGTATAAAGAGGACTGGTCCTAGCACACTGCCTTGGGGAATCCCGCTGATAACCGTATTCCATTCTGATGTGGAGATTTTTACTATAACTCTCTGCGATCCGTCTGATAAGAACACTCTGATCCATTGATGGGCTTGTCCTGCTATACCAAATCTCTTTAGCTTACTGAGAAGACGCTGATGTGGTACTGCATCGAGCGCTTTCATGAAATCAAGGTATATGTTTCTGCCTTCCTCTAATTTTTGTGTTCATCCATCTAGCACCTTCAACAACTGCAATGACATGGATCTGCCTGAAATGAAACCAAACTGCTTATCACTGAACATAGAGTTACACTTCATGTGTTCAATGATGCAGTCTCTGATGATTCATTCCATCACTTTAAATAATATGCATGTTAAGCTCACTGGCCTATAGTTGCTTGCTGCCTTCTGATTCACTTTCTTAAAAATAGCAGTTATATTAGCCGTCTTCCAATCTGTTGGTACCTTGCCTGTGCTGAGTGCTGTATTAAAAATTATTGCTAATGATCTCAATAAAACCGAATGCGTTTCTTTTAGGATTCTCGTATGTACTCCGTCAGGGCCTGGTGACTTGTCAGTTCTTATCATTGACAGCTTCTTCCTCACATTTTCTGCAATCTTACTGTCAGCCAGGTGTATGTCGCCTTCTCTCAATGTTTCTCGTCCATCTTCTAACTGCGGCTCCCTAGTGGCGAAGACGTCTGAAAGTACCTGAGCTTTCTCATCATCCGATGTGCTTAGTTCTTCTTTTTCACCTGCTTGAGACTTAACTATGTCCAATACTGCCTTTGTCGTCTTCAATTTACTCTTCACATATTTCCAAAACCGTTTGTGGTCTGTTCTGGCCTCGCGCTAGCTATCTACTTCTTTCTCCATATCTTTCTGTAATTTCCTAGTCAAGGCCCTCACCTTGTTTCTCTGTTTAGTGTATTCTCTGTATTTCTCTGGGTCTTGTGTCTCCATGTACCTCTACAAAAACCGCCAATTCTTCCTTATTTTCCTTATTGCATCTACCGTACCTCTGTCGAGTTTTGTGCTGTCCTTTCTTGCTTGGGGTAGTGGTGTAACAATCTTACTTGGTACACGTTTGTCCTCTGCGTTACGTAGGGCTTCCAGAAAAATCTGCCATTGGGTCTTCACATCATTATCACCTTGCTGCAGTGCATGCACCTAGTTAATGGACAGCTCTCTGCTGATTTCTGCATACTTTGATTTGTCGTAGAAATATTTCTTAAACGTCTTCTTATAACCATTATCATAGCAGTTGAAGTTGAAGGCTAGAAGGCAGTGGTCGCTGATGGCCACTGGTGCCCCAGTCGCCACATTACTTACCATCCCTTCTTCATATGGTAGAATCAGATCTAACAGATGAGGCTCATCTGATCCACGCCCACTAGTAGGCTCTGCCATATGCAGGAAAAGGTAATTATTTCTTAATGTCGCTATAAACTTGTACTCCTTATTTTCTGTTCACTCTTCCGGTGTCGTCCATGTAGTACGATCTATGCATGGGTAGTTAAACTCTCCAACAATAAGCACATGTGAATGGTTGATATCAACTGCTTCCCTGATCAAGTGTCTCATTTGTAGGTCATCAGCCTTGTTTCTGCCTGGGCTTCTGTGCACACATCCAATTAATACGTCTTCAGTCTCTCTAAGCTTAATGCTAACCCACGCTGATTCCTCAAATGCTGTGTTGAGCATTGTGTATCTGGCTTCAAGGCCCTGTCTGACATACATTACTATATCCCTGCTTCTTCCAGTATCTAGGTTTGTGGTGTAAATGTCATACCCATCTATTTTGACATCTGCTTCTGTCAGAACAAATCTTGCTGTTTTCAGTTTCGCTTCTGCTATAGCAATGACAGTGTGGTGCTGATGCGTGCTGCACACGGAATCATAATTCAGTCATTTTATTAGATAATGTTTCAGCATTTGCGTACCAACATCTCAGCTCCCACTCGCTCCCACATCTCTTACTCTTCTCCTTGTGCCTTTGACCTGTGACCGCAGACCCGATCCAATTCTGATGATGAAAATGATGAAAAGTAATAAGTGGACTTTCAATGTTTGTATTAACAGTTTTGTATGAAAATTAAATATGGAAAATATTCCAGAATACGCTAACATCGGAAGGTCTATTCCAAACATGCACGGCTTAGTGGTCTAGACATTACGTGGCGATGTGCCTCCAAACGGCGGAATCTAACCAAAACAAAATAAGAAGAAGGAAAATCCTTCAGGAATACAAATTACCATCTGCATATACAATGTTGGAAACCCCACCAGACAAATTATCATGGAAGAAAACAATCTCATCACATTAACACCTACTTGGAGAATAACCTTAAGGAGGAGGCTAAATACAGACAATTATAAAATCGGTACAGCACACATGACGTGGAGTAGCTGTGGAACAGATAAAACTTCAGTGTACAAAGCAACCATCAAAACCAAACTACCCGTGCAGAGATACCATCTATTTGATAATTTAACTAGAAACAGAAAGGCAATAACCAAATGTACACTATGTAGCAATAAAAAGGAAGATCTTCAGCACTTCCTCCTGGACTGTCTAGAGCTAGAGAATGTTAGAAGCCCAACTATGACAAAGATCAGAACATTGATGCAGCAACAAAATATTGTGACTACAGACGAATGCTGTATACAAATGATATTGGATTCAAGTAAGCTTAAGGATTCACACTTCGAGACATTCCAAAAACATGCAAGAGAACTATCTACATCAGCTAAGGCAGCAGTACTGACTGGTGGTGCGCCTAGACCAGGGAGGCGGGTTATACAGAACAAGTAACTGGTAGGTAACTATGCTTTGGTCTACATAAGAAACACTCTGGTCTACTCCAACTTAACCCTGATAGAAATTGTCTGTGAAACCAAATGATGTTAGGATTAATTGTAAATAACGTATAAAAAAAAAAAATATATATATATATATTGAAATCAGATAGGAATATACTCCATATTTGGAGGTTCGCCTGACGACGATTGCTATCATATGCTCGTAAGATCATACATAGCAATCACATTTCTATACAATCACGTTAGCTTATGCCACCCGCAACATACTTGGACTCCAAATCCGCTACAATATATGTAGACAGATTGTTATTCAGTCTTGCATGCTTTCTGGTTGAGTTAATGAAATAAAGTACTTCATGTCAATTATAAAAGCGTAGGGGATATTCGTAATCGAGATTTACATTTATACAAAATTTATATCAGTTAGAACTGAGATAATTGTATTTGTTATTATGATTAGGTTATAATCAATGTAGATTTCATTATTTATAAAATGTATGGAATCTCTATGGATTATTTGAGCAGTTATGTAGGAGTTACAAATCAACATGTCGTTGTATATCCGCGTGATCCAGACGGGTCACAATACATTGTGTGCATGTGTTAAAATCGGCACCTCAACAAGTATTCGGTGGTTGGCCTTCATGAGAGTTAGTTGCCCCTTAGCGAAGTTGTGATGTAGGCAGCCATCGACTCACGTGTATATATTTCTACATCGGCCATATACACCGGCGTGGCTGAGAGAATGTTTCCATTCTGAAGTTCAAATATCAAAATGAGTTTATCAGCAGTCCTCATACAGATTCGTAAATAGAGATGGGCGGCATCTCAGTTTAGGGCCCATTAACAGTTAATTCACGTTTGTCCGGTCAATATACGTTTTGATTTGTGGGCACAATTTGAACCTTCATCCAAGAATCTCTCCATGACTTTGGGTCATTAATATCAGCTATAGTCAGGTCTCCAGCTCCTGGTAATATCATCTGTAGCCAGGTCTCCAGCTCCTGGTAATATCATCTGTAGCCAGGTCTCCAGCTCCTGGTAATATCATGTGTAGCCAGGTTTCCAGCTCCTGGTAATATCATTTGTAATCAGGTCTCCAGCTCCTGGTAGTATCATCCATGACCAGGTCTCCAGCTCCTGGTAATATCATTTGTAATCAGGTCTCCAGCTCCTGGTAGTATCATCCATGACCAGATTTCCAGCTTCTAATAATATCGTGCGTAACCAGGTCTCCAGCTCCTAGTTAACGTGGTTGTGGGTCAGATAACCAGCTTCTGGCCATTCGCTAATCAATCACATCTTTAGCTTCTGGCGGCCCGTGGCCAGGCCTATTCAGCATTTCAGATCCCCCTACATCATAAGATAAATTCCGGTCGTTTATATTTTTGTGTTACGCGTTTGTCTGGGCGCACCCACATCTTTCCGTCGTCTTCAATACGATATCAGAATTCGTATTGTGATCATTCGTCCGCAGGACCGTTTCGTCTTCAAGCCACAAAGAATTTACAACAGCTATACTACATTCAGGTCGTATATTATTGATTTATTATATGAAAATTTTATATTGATTGTTGTCATAACTATTAACACATTAATTAGATTAATAATTTCAAGGTTAAACTCTGAACCAAGAACCGTTACGTCTTAAGTTTATCGACAAAAAATCATACATGCTGAATTTTGAGCATTTATGATTTCTGAAGTGAACTAAATCGTCTGTGATATTCTTTGAGGATTGATATAAATGACATCGGATCGAAAAATCGATTTGATGTGATTGTTATCAAAACTCAAAGAAAGAGCATGGATTGGATCAACCAGGATCAATCCGTTGGATCGATAATGGTCGTTTCGATCTAGATATGACTTCAAGGATTAGAGTTCTTGTTTTGGGTCAAATTAGTTTATGAATATTCAACGTAAGACATTGAGGGTTTCAGTAGTTATAATTTTGAAATCCTGCTTCAACAGAATCATTTTTATATTCATATAATCTATCAATTGTAACAATCATGTCAACTGTACAATACTGCTATAATTTTACAACAGATCAGAAAGTAGGCAAGAATGAATGAATATTATTTTTCAAATCTGTCTTTGTTTATTTCCTCTTAATTACCACCATATTGTGAATCAATAGGTTAAAGTTCAAATGCCAATGCAGATTACTCTTCCATACGTCGAGCCAAGATACGGAAGTATTGAAATTCACCTCAAATCGGTCCCATAAGCTTTCCTTCGAATAAAAGGGTAAATCATTGATAATGGAAATCATTTAGATACCCCTAGACATCTATTCTATCGTTTCTATTTTGGGTTGAGTATTTTGGCAAAATAAAATATCTGGTAATCGTTTGATTAATGACGTCATAATCATTACTGTGGTTTTGTCTTTTGGATAAAACGCATTGGTGTTTCACATCATACAGTAATCTAATCCACGCCAACGTCAGCTAATTCCCTTACAGAAAACTCCGAGAGGCAGAATTTACATAACAAGAACAGCAGTATATCTTCTTCTAGTTGTCATTTCGATTGAAGGACAGCTCCACAAGAGGATGTTGACACTGTTCATAAATATTTTACGCTAGGTCGACTCGACTCAATAGAGGTAAATGCCATCAGACGCCATCTTGCAGCAAAGGACTATACTTCCTATAGCTGGGTCATTGTAATAAGACAACTTCTGATTCAGTGTCAACTACCCTCTACTTTGAGCTTGTGAAACATCAACCTTCGAAACATGTCTGGAAGCAACAGCTGCATCAAATGATTGGCAGCTACTGGCGAAATCTTCTGATTCAAGAAACTTCATCCAAGATCACATTGACCTATCTGAACCTGCATTCTTTTACCATGGGAAGATGCCATCCTGCATGGGAAACGAATAGTACAGATCCTTTAACCGTCATTAAGGCCACCATAATGTCTAAACTACTGACTCAAAGATATAATCTATTTGGTGGCCATACACGAAACTGTGCCATAAACACATTGTCCTCTGTGCAATTCTGGAGCTGAAACTACAGAACACTTCCTGTTATGGTGTCCCAGCCTTGGGTCGTCACGAATGCCATTCATACCAAACTTATTCTTGACACAATGCATGTTTTTCCTACACAAACCCTTTATTAGCCGCCTTGGAGGAAGTCACACATAACTTCTGCTTGAACCTACACCACAGACGATCTTGTATCCTGATGGGCAAGTCCCAGTATATACTAGCCGAATCAAAAAGACATGGTATCACACTGAAACGACAAGAATATTTACGTTTAAAATCTACATCAATTAAGACAGCAGTACTGACATTCGTATCTCGTGAGATCTCCTTCAATACGAGATCGAGAAAAGTATCTCGTATGTATTGAGTAGACATTGGGGTAGTGATTTCCAATAGAATATGGTGGTAGAGAGAATTGAAACTTAAAATGACATGAGCGCTATTCTCTTCATACCAGACAATATTATTCCACGCAAAACGAGATCATATAAAGCTTATAGTAGCATGTGTGACAAGCAGTTAGCAGAAAAATGGTTCCTATTATTCGTCGTAAAATGTGGGGATTTATCCTGAATTAGATGCACGAGTTCAGTTTTCTTTTCTAGAGTGAACACATCAGCATTCGTATAGGAAACTAAAACTAATGTTTTCAGATCCAGTTGTAGTGTGAACTAACTTGTCAGGAATCTGTTCTTTTAGTTTATTAGTATTATGTCTATAGAAGGGGGAGAAAGTATTTACATGTATACCTGCACAAACAGACACATCTTGCCAAACTGCACAGTAATTATCTTTTGCTAGTATTTTGCCTTTTTGGATTTGTTGTTTTACTATTTTATTGAGGATCAGATTGGAACATATATTGACCACCATCAGTGTGCGTACATTCATCTAAAAATACGGAAACTGTATTTCCAGTTAGTATGGCTGAATTTGTGTCTAGTTTAGCTAGGCTAGGGGAACTATTTGCATTCATGTGGTGATGCAGTGCATTGGTATCTAGTTCTGATAGGCTAGAAAAACTATTTGTATTTATACATTTACGAACAGACTTGTCTAGGCAAGGTGTACAATAATTATCTTTTGCTAATTGTGATATGATGTACGGATCCTGTGTAACCTTCCATTGTAATGATGTTGATCAGAGGGCTGGAAGTAGGCTGGATAAATGTGTGGATGGGTAGGTTTGTGTCTGTATTGTAAAAGGTTTGGTGAGGGACTTAGATAGTTCATTATATTCTCAGATAAGAGTCTGGTGCCAATTACATTTGGATGAATATGGTCCCAGAACAAGTCCCGGTTGTTGAAGAGCTGAGAGTGGTCCACAAATGTTACATTTAGGGGTTCAGAAATGGTATAGAGCATACAGTTGAATTACGGTGTGAGGTTGTGGAGGTACTCGTTCTGTGGCCGAGGCAAGAGAGATGAGACAAAGATTTGTATGTGGGGTGAAATAGCTCGGATGTGTTGGATCAGGGTTGTATAATCTTCTATGATGTTTTCCGGGTTTCTGTTTAATATGTCATCGCTTCCACCATGGGTGACAATGGCATCATGACTGTTAGTAGAATGGTGTTTCTCTAACTGATTATTCACATCAGGTACTTGTGCCCCTCGCAGTGTTCGTATATTCGCATTGAGGTCACTATATCTGCCATTCAGTTTCCTGGGATTAGAGCCGCCTACAACCAGAGCCCTTTTTCTGGAGTCTTCTGTCTGGTTAAGTTTATCTAACGGATTGAAATATAACATGTTTGTATTGGGTGGTCTGCCTTTGGGTGTAAAGTTGGTCTGAGTTTTTTCTAGAGTTTGCCATGGTATTACTCCAGGAATTGTGGCTAGTAGCAGATGAGTATAACTTTGACTGTGATGAGGCTTTGGGTTGGGTATATCCTGAAGTTTGTTTGTGGGGAGCTGTATTTTACAGTGATGTTGTAGTGCTGCCACACCTAGTTAATGCTGATATTGACCTACTATCAGTTGGTGTGGCAGTGCCACTCTTGTTTGCACGATTAGTTATTGTTTTAGCTGGTTGCTGGTTTGTTTCAGTATGCCAGCTGACCTGATTGTTGCATATTGCATCATAGTAGGACGTAGTTGTCTGTGTGTGATCAGGTGATAAATTTGACTGTAGGTAATTTAATTTATTCTGCATTGTTTCGAAATGTAGATGCATGTGCTTCATCTGTGTTGTTAAGTCTTGCAACACAGATGTGTGAGATGTGGATGCTGCTATGTTCTGTGGATTGGCTGGTGTGCTCAGCAAGGAAGCAGGCAGGGTGTTTGTCTAGGTGGCTGAGGTCTCCTTGAATAGATTGTCATGCATATTGTTATGTAAAGCTGTGGTAGATGTGTGGGTAATGTGTAAATCAGTGTGTTTTACTGTGGTTCTGGGTACTGTATCAGTGGCAGATATCGGATTTTGAGCTGCAGTAGCAGTAGAGGTGGCTATGATTGTATCACATTAGGTTTCATTGTTAGATTGCTTAGGCTCAACAGCAGTAGCGGCAGCAATGGTTGTGTCACTTTGAATTACAACGTTGTTAGTTTGTTTAGCGTCTACCCATTCTAGATATTCTTCTATGTGTTTTGTTGCAACTGTGCAAGCACAGCAGGGGTATCTACGGCGTGTACTGGTTAGGTTTGAAAGCATGCATAGTGGGAGTTTAGTATACGCATAATGCTGCCATTTTTGCAGGTGTGACACATTAGCATGTACTTGTTATTTGGATTCTCATATGAACATAGGATGCGACCACTGAAAAAAATCACAATCTTGATTGGCATCTGCTAGGTCTAGGTTGGGTGTGTCTACTAAAGTGATGTCATTAAGTGCTGGTTTTGGCATGCTGTCTTGAGTGAATGCGCCTATTGGGGGAAATAGTGATGGATAGGTTGGCTCTTTTTGGCGATGTTGTTTGGTTTGGAGTGCTAACTGGAGGGTGTCTTGGCTCTTCATTACATGTGGCTACAGTGGCGCAGGTGCCTGGTGTGGGCTACTTGATGGGTGGCGTTTTTCACAACACTCATCACAAAGCATGTATTCACTTGGGCTGTTTGATAAATCTTTTTCAAGGCAGTCATAACAGTAGCCAATGGCCATCTTTTTCAAATTTAATTTGACATTTTATCTGTGTATATTTTTATATGACTACCATACACTGTAGTAGTCGGAATGTCGGGTTGTTTTTGAAAATTAGCTTGTCTGTTTGGATTGTGTGTCTTTTGGTTTGTTTATTCAAGTGCAGGACACCACAAAAAGGATATAGCCCTACTCGTTAGTAGAGATTTCGTAGTATTATGCTTTTTCCCTGCAGCGACTCAGGGAAAGTGGAGACATAAGGTGCCTTAAAGAAAGACAGCACATTTATATAGGTTGTTAGAATAGGTATAGCGGGGTGTAAAAGTGCAACAAACTGCAACTAATAAATAAGCAAATAAAACAAAAAGAGAGTTAGAACTAAAAATAAATGAATGAGACAGACACATCTGACTAACAAGGCTGAAATTTAAGGTCTCAGCATTTCAGTGTGTTGTCCTATATAAACATTGTGGCACAGGACGGAATCGAAAACTGGTTATTTTGCATCAACATCTCTACATGGGAGGTTCAAGAATTCTGTAAATGATAAATTGTACGTGTATATTCCTAAATAGATATTATCACAATGCTAGTTGTTTTGCAGGTGGCTATACTCAACTGCTATAGGCAACGGCGTTACAATCGTATACAATGAATTCCTAAGTCCTAATTCCTGTAAACATCTATCACTAATCTTATTTGCAGATGATACCAATGCTTTCTGCAGACGCAAGGATATAAACTCACTGTACAAAAATGTAAACAGCGAAATGGAAAAAATAACAGATTGGTTTAAAGTTGTAGTAATACTACTAGTACATTATAATAGGTTACTCACCCAACAGGGGTCACGAATCGCACAGGGAACCGCCGGCAGGTGCTCACGTTTCAGGTTCCAAGGTATGACTGCTGGGCGTCCGTAGAAATGGCGGGAATCAGCTAGCCCGACAGCCGCGAAATGCGAACTCTGGGATTGCGGGATAAAAACATGGTTATATAATTAAAGATTTTATCCAAAAATCTCAAATATTTAAAAATTTACACACCATAAAAAACACACAGGCATTGACGCTCAACTGCTTAATGTATAATTTAAAAAAGATTTGACCATAGTAGGTGTCGATCCATCCACAGCGAATGAGTTGCTAATGATAAAACAGATAGATCAACAGGCGCCGGACGAGAGGGGTTATCAGCAAGTTGAAATTCTGTTCCAAGGTCTAAAACCTCCTCAATCTCTGTGACAATACCAAGGTTGTGGTCTTGTTACAGAGTAATATATTGTGCCGACAGGTTCCTTAACAAAACAGGAATCGGCGAATCTTTGGTAGTGGCCACTGTATGAGGCGTTACCAGACCCTCCAGCTTAGACGAGGGCTGGAGCACAACATCATTCTGTACCTCCCGATCCAGAATGTTGTGGTCTTCATGGCCTCAAAAGGACCAACGACCACTTTCTGCTTCAATGTGACCCGAGCTATTTGGGATTCCTTCCCATGAGCTCTCAGCATTGATGCTTGAACCGGTTCTCCATTAATTGTCAGACACAGTCTAGTCAGATCAATGGTGGCCTTGTGTGCATTCAAGAAATCCAGCCCTAATATAATCGGATCATTAATATCGGCATCTCCGCCATATCCTTCCTAAGTTCTTCGACATGATTCTCTAACTTATCTATCCTGCTTTGAGCCGTTATGCCTCTCAACTGCTCAGGATTATCTTCCTCCATCAAACCAGAAGCATCGTCTGGAAAACGGACCTTTCGAACCTCAGGTCTTCTGGAACCCATGAACAATCTTTCTTTCATTATGGATAGCTGCATTGACCATTTGTACAGCCTCTTCCAGAGCAGCTCGTTTATGCTCAACACCCCATAGTAATGCATCAATGGCAATTGTCTCGCCCAAACTCTTTGAGGCATCAGGATAGCCATCTAAAGTGAGCTCCTGAATGGTATCTGCAAATTCTTCTAAAGAGTTACTCTCTTGTCGAATGTCTTGCATTTTTTTCCTAATGATGTGGGGCAGATCTTTCTTCCCGAATCGCAATCTTAATTTGTCGCATAAACTGAAGTAATCATTCTGGACTTGCACAGAACAGATGCAGTAAAACTTTAAGGACTTGTCCTTTAAAGCTGAGATGAGCATGTCTAATGTATATGTATCAGACCAACGAAACCGCCAGCACCACAAAGTGAATAAATTATCTATAAACGTTGACAAAACTAATTACATACTTTTCACAAAATCCTCGAAAGTAAGAAAAACTGCTCTCCCTATATTTCGCATAAATAATCAGGAAATTCAAGAAGCCGAATATGCCAAATTTTTAGGAGTATACCTGGATAAGAACCTAACTTGGGAGAAGCATATAGAAACAGTTATATCTAAGGTAGCAAAGAACATTTGTGTTCTGTGCAGAGTCAGGCCACACCTTCCACCAAATTTCATAAAAGACCTATACTGTACACTAATTCCCCCCCCCCCACCTAACATACTGTAACGCTATTTGGACTAACACACACAAAAATAAGCCAACAAAACTAAAATCATTGCAAAAACAATCTATTAAACTAATCACCCAAATAGACGAGGGACAAGATATTTTCAAAATAAACAAAATTCTGAAACTTGAGGACATTAGAAGGGTCCAGCTATACACTATTCTTAGGGACTACTACAATGGCAACCTACACTTTTCCATTTCAAATATATTTACAAAACAGCCAGACATACATTCTCATAACACAAGATCGCACAATAACCTATACACAGCCTACCACTGAACACAGGCAGCTCAACAAACACCATCATACCAAGCAATACAATTCATAACGCAATTGTCATTTAAACAAAACATTAAGAATACGATCATCGGTAAATACTAACACAATGTTTCAGCAAGCACCAAAAGTTGATCACCATGGCAGTCAGCAACTAGATATAATAGCACCCAGCCAGCAAAATCACTAAAAACCCAAAACAAATAATATCAATTTTAACCCAAAGTCAATAATAATAATAATAATAATAATAATAATAATAATAATAACAATAATAATAATAATAATAATAATAATAATAATAATAATAATAATAATAATAATAATAAAAGGGTAAGCACCCGTTTCCCCACTCTATGTAAATGTATAAGTGTAAGCTGTTATGTAACCTTCGTATAATGTGTGATCTATGTTGTCTAAATGTATTCTAATATTTTAATATTTTACTACTATCATTATTACCTTTTTAACTTTCCCTACCATAATGTTGATATGTTAACCACCATATCATGATATGGTGGTCTGATATGGTGGTCGTGTTTTTATTTATGTTGTACAATTGTTCTATGTTATGTGTGTAAGGAGTGCACCACCCTATAGGCTCTGCCTTTGGTGGACTACCTGTTGTGAAATTAAATACGTACACAAAATTTATGAAATAAATAACATTGAATCTTGAATCTTGAATCTTGAATCTTGAAAATTGGTATCATAATGCTTTCTGGTTTAGTGGCTTGTTGTACGGGCTAGAAACAGATTAGATATGATTAGTATTTGAACTGTTAATCTTAATTCCACAGAAATTATTAGAAATAGCAGTCACAGTAAGTAATTTCACGAATATTATTAGAAAGCACTAAAATACATCTTGCCATTTAACTGGTACACCAAATCCTCTCTCTACTGGAAGCCGATCATCTCTGAATGAGGTAAAAATTTGCTGATGTTGCGTAGATGCCAATATCACACAAATCACTGGATGTATCAAGTAGATTTTAATGTCTGTATCAAGCTAGTGATACAGAGGTTATGATGATACCAAAATCTAGACGGTCCACAATGTCACGTTTACAGTCCGCTACAGGGATAGACTGGGTCCCGATCTGTCTACTCTCCGAGGTGGAGTCTGTGTAACAGTCTAGTCGTTGTGACGACGTAATAAGATGGCCGGTTATTGCATCAGAGGTGTATTCTCAAAGAAGCCACGCCTCTATTTTTTAGATTGCAGTACTGGATGGTGGGTGGCCTAGAACAAAGAGGCGGGATATACAGAATAAGTAACAAGTAAGAAGAAGAAATTGTCTAACGTTACAAATAACAAATGAGTTCTTTTCTGCACTTTGGCACACAATATAGTTGATATAGCTACACAGTTTTATCGAGAACGTATCCATACTTTACACCTAAATAAGCTACCAGCGTAAGTTTATAAGCTTTTAGGTAAAACACCAGTTTTCGTTTTTGTGACAATTTATTGGCGAGCTACTAATCACAGCCCGTCACAGTCCGTGGGTTATTTTTACCGCCCGTGAACCGACCGCGGGTTATTTTTATGGTCCATGCACCGACCGCGGGTTATTTTTACCGTCTGTGAGAACGTTCGTGGCAAAAGACACTGACTAAATTTAACTGGATGCTTTATTTATATCAGTAGACTCTTCATTGAAAAGAAACCAACATAATTAATATAATGGTTACGGCCAAGTATTGTACTGGTGGTCATCCCGGAAGTGGGCCCACTTGGCATCCAATATCATGGCAGTCTCAGCGCCCTGTGCCACTGCACTGCTGTAGATGCCAGCACAAGCAGTATGATGAGAATCATGGCTATATATGAAGAGTTAAACTGAACAGAGTGAACCCCTCGAGAAATATCTGTGCCAGATCGAGCCCTGTTCCATATGGATCGATAGTGATCTTCATCCCCGCAGGGGCTAGCTGCTTCACTCTGCCGCCGGCTAAGAAACGTAGCTCTAGGACTATATGAGTCGTTTGCGGGCTAGTGAGTCCGACTCGCTGAAGCAGTTTAACAGCACCCTTGACAGTGGAGACATGTGACACACCATCTATCTGTAGGGTTCCCTCTTAGAGGTTAACAGCTTCTTCTGGTCCATCGAATGGACGACGCAGCAGGAGCTTTCCACCTGTAACCCCGATCCGGTGACCCACCCTTGTCAGGGAGACACCTTCACCTATGTAGGTGAGGAAGGATGATCCCCGATTGTAGAGCTTTCGAACTGTCCCATCCTTTTTCACAACAGTGGAGAGGGGAGTAACGTCTATGTCAATGACTGAGGGAGGCATATATAGGGGCAACCATGTTTGCCAGTCACCCCCAGGTCTAGCGCAGTACCACACTTCATTCGTCTTAAATATGAACTGCAGGTTTTTTGCCAGGGTCAAAGCAGGCCATCATAGGCCATCGGCGTGGCACCGCTCGAATAGGGTTTGACCAGATGCAAGCTGAGATCGTTATTTAGGGTGTTGATGTCTGCCACCTCGGTATCCGAGAGCTCAATCAACGGCTCGAGGATGTACTTCCTCTTCAGGAAATCGTACCGAAACACGGTCTTGTGGCCATCTATGTTGTGACCCAGGCACTCCTTTGTCACATCCTTGAGGTCTGTGAGCAGCTCCACCCCATCACCACCAATGGAGTAGAGGGAGAATGCCTTTGAGCTTGCTTTGTACTGTAGGGCGAATGACTTGCCATTGCTCTCTTCTACCTTGGCAGCATCAACTGCGTACACATCTGCCAGGTCAGCAAGACCAGTCGAGTGAGCAAATATGGGTTCCATAGCACGCTATAGGATGGGTTTAAACAAGACATATAACCATGCCGATTGTCCGACTGCTGCTCTCCGGTGGTGAGAATGTAATCTCAGCCTCTCTAGAGGGGAGACGGGTGGTACAGTACCGTGTAGAATGGGTCCTCTTCGACATACATACACGCTGATGTGCTACATCATCTCTGAACAGATGGTCGCACTGCAACGCGAAGGAGAGCGACTACAGCGGGAGAGCTGGTATCAACAGAATGCGAGCCTTGCAAGGAGGTGAAGGTTCCCGATACTGGCAGGCCCTCCTGGAGGAGAGTAAGCGGGACGATGTCTTCACATACGACGATGAGCCAGATGTAATGGAGACCGCGGACGATGCAGCGGAGACCACGGACAAGGATGAGCCAGAGAGTAAGCGGAATGATGAGCCAGATATTTTCACATACGACAATGAGCCAGGTGTCTTCACAGACGAGGATGAGCCAGATGTCATACAGTGGGAAGACGAGATGACGCAGAAGTGTAAGACCAAGAAAGCCATCCAGCGGCGGACCTACTATCTTGGTCATAAGGTGAAGTTCCAGATGTCACGTCTCAGAAAGCTACTGTCACCCGACATAGTGCTGGATGACCTCTGTCTAATAGAGCCAGGCTCTCCAAAATGTACCCTTCTAGGACTCATGAGCAGATTCTGCAGGTGATGCAGGTTTAATCTCCAAGTATACTATTGCAAAATCAGAGTGGCGGAAGCAACCAGAAATATACCCCTCCCTGATGGCTGACGAGGGCGGTACCATCCACCGCTGGCGACTCCAGCAGATAGATACCATCAGACAGAATCTCGGCCATGAGGCAGAAAAGTACAGCAGAATGCGCAGCGATATAAGACAGCCTACAACATCCTCACGCATACAACCACTGCTGTGGGTGTGATTGGAGCCAGTGCTGGGGTGGCAGCTGTGCCCACTCTCGCTACAGGGGTGGGGACCATCGTCGCCATCCCACTGAGTGGCGGGACACTAGCCGCCACTGTTTTGGCCACAGGCTTGGGGGTGGGGGTAGTGGCAGATCACAAGGAGGCGGGAGAAGCATGCTAAGTGCGTGGCACTGGCACAGAGTATGCTACGGACTATCAATGAATCTGTCAGCAAAGCTCTCGAGGATGGCCAGGTGAAGAGTACCACCATATATTGAAGGTCCAAGCCCTGTACCGCACGGAGAAACCTAAAGTGTGACAGCAATACCTCAAAGGCTCCAGCGGGCGGGTTGATATGGAGGAGTTAAAGAACGAGATGTTACGGCGAGGTCACCTCGCTGGTCTCTGGAGTCGAGACGACTACAAATAGTGTGCTGCCTGTACGGTAGCTTTAAGAACACCAGTCTGGATGGCCTTCCCACTGAGAACCTCACGACAGTCATCCGGAGTCAACCGCCCCTCCTGGGTACACCCTTGACTGGCCTGAGAGGTCTACTAGATGATATACCAGAGCTAACACCGTTCTCCATCACAGTGGATGGATGGTCCCGAACCAGCTTCTCCATCAACCCACGACCGCTGACCAACCGCCCCATCACCATCAAGAATGTGAAGCAAGCTCATACTTGGATGGCTGCTCCAAGCCTCTCATACTGGAATCAGCAGCTGAACCTTGCCATGTGGTGTGCCACGGCAGGATGTGGAGTAAGTTCCACCCTGGTTCACTCCTATTTTGGTACTCCTGAAGCTGTGCTCATCGCCAGCTGTCTCAGATTCCACATGTACTTCACGGTGCGACGAATCCTCCATGGGCTGGGTGCAAGCCTCCCTGATACAAACGCCTTCGACCCACAGCTCAACGATCATAGCATCTCAGCGGCCAGCAGACTACAGAGAGAGTTCAGCGCTCACCCAGACTATCGGCGGCATGGTGGTGACAACAGCGGTATAGGGGTTATGTACGGTGACCCGAGACGTGACTACTCAGGATTCCCCTATCGACCCCCCCCCCCCGACGATTTTTGCTATTTCGCCACACCTATGGTTGATTCCGAGCAACATGATCATGAACATCGAGGACCTCCAAGTCAGGGGCTATAACAACATGATAGTCTTCAATACTGCCATCAACGCACCTATGCGTAGTACGAGCCATACAGTCGTTCTGACACTGCAGCCAGTCGACACGGCGGCTCCAGGCGCCCCGACACTGCAGCCAGTGGACACGACACCGCTTCCCGTGGTAGCTCTACATGTGGTGTCAGGCCTAGCTATCGTGGTGCTCGGGATCAGCCTACTCCGCCGCTAGCAAATCAGCTATAAGACTATCCAGACTCTATAGTAGCAGTGGGTGGAGACCACGGTGAGACACTGAACCAGCTTGGCATGCCCTACAGCCCCTATACCCGCTGCCAACATGCACATCCAAGGGCTGGAGGGTTCGGCAGCGCATCCTTTTTCCAGCGTGTAGTATCGCAGAGCCTTGTTCAGCTCTGAGTCCAGTGAGGCCATCGCGGTCTGCAACTGCTGGAACACATCTGACAGATACTCCCGATCCTTGTAGAAACCTTTAGCTCGCAGGAGCTGCTCAACGATACTCCCGCCCATGATAAGGTATTTGAGGAAGCAGATCTGTCCTTTGCCAAATCCTAGATAGAGCTTCACAGCTGTCAGCTGCTCTGTGAGCTCAGCACCGGAGAGCTGAGCGAGCTCATCTGTTGTCTTCTTCTTGTAGTCCTTCAACTCCCTCTGGAAGACATCATAGTACTTCTCGCATAGCGTGAGCCCGGACATGTTTAATATGTCTCAATAGAGAGATGAATATTCCTGACTACCAACCTGGCCACCTGGCAGACGCGGACTGGGAAGATCTTATTAGCTCTCTCGACAGGGGACACAGACGTTTAACCGCGTTGTATACTCAGTGCTTAAACAATGACGTCAACGGTACAGGTCGTGAAGCAACTCCCCGAGAGCCAGTCGAGTCTTCAGAAGGTGGAGAACTGCTGCGAACCAAGACACAGAAGTTACTGACCAAAGCAAAACCTCTGGCAGTCCATGTCACCAGTGACGTGGCGGCGAATGTGGCCATGGTGACGATGACAGCGGGAAATGAGGTTCTTCCTGCCGCCACTGCGGCTGTCCTCGCTACAGTGGTGAGTGTGGTGGCCGGGCACTATCTCGGAATAACTCACCCCATCCCAAAGATTGCCCTCAGTGGTGCCTCCTACACTGTTGCCGCCAAGATCATGGGTGAATGTGTTACACTAATGGAGGCCGCGGTTCTAGGGCTAGCAACGAGTGCAATGGCTGAGATCATTGTCGCCTACGTATAACCCCTCTGAATAGTGAGAGATGGATCACGAGACCCCTGCAGCATATGAGGCATGGCGTGGCGGAGGGCGGTGTGTAGCCTATAGTCGAGCATGCAGACTAAGGATCGCCAATGCCCGGGAATAGTGGACCGCCCACAAGGTATGCCCCTGCAGCGAGGGCCAGTACCCTGAGCATTGCTACCTATTCCCTTGGCCGACTGCATGGTTCTCCTTTCACTGGGGTTATGACTAGTAGGTTTAAGCCATGTGTATATGACTATGACTCTGTCACTCACAGACCTAGAAAGCAGAGCTAGGCGATCTTGCTCACTTGGGCGAGGCACGCCTCGGTTCAGAGGACACTGTTGCCCCTATCTCCTTCCTCGATTTCGATGAGAAGGGAGACCCGTGGGAGATCCGAGGTACCATCCCAGTCCGAGATCTCATCAGGAACACTGATACGGTAGGACAATCAGCCATTAACAAGGCCAGAATTGCATACAAGGGGATGGGCATCAAGGAGAGGGCGACGATGCCAGGTATGCTCGGAGTCGATGAGTTTGGAGCCATCAAGGTTATGGCTGAGTCCTGTGCACAGGACCTGGTTACGGATCTCCTGAAACCACGGAGCTCATTCCAACAGGATGGGGAGAATCTCAAGATAGGCACCCTCAGCCTGAACAGTATCACTGTCGACGGCCAAACGGGTGCAGGTGCTATCGACAGCCTCCGGCTACCAGAGGTGAAGAAGTCAGGATTATTTGGTTTGCCGTTTAAGACCACAGGCTAGTCATAACTTCCCGTGCATGTATCATACAGATACTGGATGTTCTAGACACTGTGGGTGCTGACACAGGCACTATACGCTATCTTCTGAGCTGCTGCTGGGATTTCATGCTTGATGCCTCCATCACATCCTTCGTATCCGCCGGAGGTGCAGGATTCCCCGCTCTGCAGGCGAAGGAGCTGGTGCAGGAAGTACTGTCGTTTAGTCTCCCAGATATAGACGAGGCTACTGCCGACCATGTGCTAACCATCCTCCGCATGCATCTCTGTACCATTCGACAGTAGGCCGGCCGATGCTGGCCAGGTGGTGCTGATCATTGCCCCGTCAGGACACGGGAAAAACATCTTGCTGCATGCTCTCCTGGCCGAACATCTACACTCTCAATACATCCTTCTGGTGTCTGACTCTGCCGCTGAGGAGGTTGACAGTAATGATCAATGGTGCAATGGCCCAATCACCAAGACGCAGAACCTGCAAGCACTGATGGAGAAGCTGCTGGTAGCCCGACTGACAGAACCACTTGTTCTAGTTATCGATGACCCTGCAATGGACCAGAAGACAGTCACCTACCTCAGCAACATCACCAGGCGCATCCGGCACACAAAGATAACTGTCTTCATCCTCTTTCAGAAGTACACCCGCGAGATCTCACCAGACATACGCCTCAATGGCCGGTTGCTATACTTCAGCTCCAAGTGTGGACGTGCCCTGCTCGAGACGATATACGACAGCCTAACCCTCAAGGTGACCAAAGGGGACTTTATCGCAGGTGTATAGAGGGTAGCCGAGCTGTACCGCTTCATCTTCAGCAACAAGGAGACAGGTGAGCTGTCACACTTCAAGCCATCTCTGGAAAAGGCACAGAACTTCACCTACAAGCTGAATCCAGCCAGGAAACTAGCCTGCTCTACGCGACATCGCTGACAGACTGTCGCAGCTGCCACAGCTTTTTTCATTCACCAGAAGGCTGAGGAACTTCGTCCGCGGTCTCTGCTACTTCGTCAGATGCTTGAGGACCTTCGTCAGAAGCTTGAGGAACTTCGTCAGAAGCTTGAGGAACTTCGTCAGTTTCGTCAGACGCCTGTCGCTTAAACTCTACCCACTCGTGCATGTGGAGCGAGAACACCAGCAGGTTCCAGCCACAGCTAACCAACAGGTAGAGCTGACATTGCATCGTGGTGCATCGGACTGTGTCGCTGTTGTGGTCCTGGTTCAGAAGGGAGGCACCATCCAGCAGGTGGATAAGCTAGACGACTTCAAGCTTGTGGTTGCTGGGACCAATGTTCTTGGTGAGGTACGCGAGCTGGCTGATTGCCAACTCTACAGACAGAAAACTAAGTCATATGCACTTCTGCAGTGGAAGCGACGACCTCGAATCGGCACTCGAGGGCTGTCACCACCTTGGGGGCAGGGACATCCCACCTAATTAGGGCAACCGGCTCAGCTTCAACATCGGAACCCTCATAGCTGGGACTCGCTCATTAGGTGTGACGGTACTTTACTTTGGCTATGCTAAGGTATGCGTGTCGAACACATCAGGTATTCAGCGTGAGCGTGCGTAGAGCACGACTCCTGTCGTCACCGCTGCAGCTACCACCACTACTATAAGCTCTGCTGTCTTCTGACCTGTCGATGCTTCATAGTCGAGCGTTGGCTCAGATATCTTTACAGCCTCGTAGTACTCATCGAGACTCATCTGCCTCTTTGAAGCTCTGGTTGGCGTGCCTCCCTCTGGTGCATATGCTCGAGTGCTTTGCTGTACTCAAACTTCTCCTTAGACAGCTTCTCCATCGCCTGGTTATGATGCTCATGCTCGACCTCTGCCGCCTTCTTGCCGGCGAAGCTGAGTCCCCAGTTCGCTAAGGCAAACACGCCCGCATTCAAGATTGCGGAGGCCATGCTATAGACTACAGTTTAAAGTTACTATATAACTGCCCCAGCGACGGATCCCCAGAGCGATGTATGAACCAGAGGCTGATCCAGTCGAGGATATAGATGACGAGGACTATGAGGAGGAGGAGGAGACCGCGCCTGAATCCCGCAAGCTAGTACACAGACCGAAAGGAATCAATCGCACTTAGGTAAAAGGTTCTATCGGTCCGCTGGCAGCAGTTGGGGCTCTGATCGCGCTGTTCACAATGAAGGCTGGCGAGGCGGTCCGCAAGATCTCCAACAATGCTCTCCATGGGGTGGAGAAGATTTCTGAAGCCATAACAGCCATCGCCTTAGGAGTAGGTACGTTCTTCGGAGTCGCAGGCCCTTGGCTCCCGTACGTTGCCATAGTGCTCGCGGCCATCTGGGCCACCGAACATTTAAGCCGTACTATATAAGGATGGCATCTGTACGACCTGGTCAAGTCCCTTAACTTCCGAGGGTTGGTCGATAAACTACTGTTCAGTGAGGATCCAGCAGAGATTGGACGCCAGTGTACGGAGGTGTTTGAGGAGGTCTTCAGTGATGGTCGAATGAATGACGGCCATCTGTTCATCTGTTTAGAGTTCACCCAGGCCGTGCGTGACGGGACGGGAGTGGATGTCAGTGATGAAATCCGGGAGTTTATCAACCGTCTTTCTTGAGGAACTCTACTATCAGCCTGGTGGATATTACCGTGAGCTCCCTCAACTACTCGAGGCTGCACGTCGCAAGGGCCACTACTTCACATTGGAGACAGTTAGCCAGTGGCTCAGCTGCCAGGCGATGTGGCAGATATACAGACCTCGTCCACGGCACATCAGGCATGCCCATTTTGAGGAACAGAGTTCACCAGGCAGATGTTCTATTCCTTCCACACGACTCGGTTGGTCGTAAGACCTACAAGTATGCCCTCACCATCGTCGATGTCATCAGCATGTACAAGGCGGCAGTACCGCTCACAGACAAGGCAGCTGGCCAGATGGCCCAGGCATTCCAGGGTGTCTACGAGGCTTCTGAAAATCCCCTCCAGTGGCCTGAATTGTTGCAGGTGGATGAGGGTTAGGGGTTCAGAGGGGAGACTGCAGACCTAATGCGGAAACACCGTGTGGCTGTTAGGCGAGGCGAGGTAGGGCATCACCGTGCCCAGGCTATCATTGAGCGGTGGAATCGGACACTGGCAGAGAGACTGTTCCCACACCAATACGCCCAGGAAATGGCTGCGCCGAGTGAACGTTCTAGAGTATGGGTGAGAGGGCTGCCTGCTGTGGTGGAGAGATCCAATGCCGATGTTACTAGGCTAATCGGGAAGAAGCCGGTAGAGGCTATCAGACACTCTGCTGGTCACAGCTCTAGATGAGCGAACAAGGGAGAGGAGTGCCTACTACCTGACCCTATTATGTGTGGCGATCAGTACCTGTTGCTGGTGTATATCCCTGTGGATGCCTGTCTTTAAATGGGCATTCACACCCTATTATGTGTGGTGCTGACGATCAGTACCTGTAGGTGGCGTATATCCCTGCGGATGCCTGTCTCTAAATGGGCATTCAGACCCTATTATGTGTGGTGCTGGCGATCAGTACCTGTGGGTGGGGGATGTATGTCCCTGTGGGTGCCTGTCTCTAAATGGGCGTTCAGACCCTATTATGTGTGGTGCTGGCGATCTGTCGGGGTCTGTCGTGTCGATGTGATAGTGGATGCTCGTCTCTAAATGGGCGTTCAGATGTGTGTGGGGAGGCGGTGCCCGATGTGACTCTGGCAGAGTCTAGGTGTTTGTCTGAGCCTACACAGAATAGAGAGAGAGAGAGAGAGAGAGAGAGAGATAGAGCCTGGCCCTGTGGTTGATGGCGATCAGTGGTGTATATCACTGTGGAGTCTTGTCTCTAAATGGGCGTTCAGCCCCTGGTAGTAGTAGTGTCAGCCTGTGGGTGGTGTATATCCCTGTGGATGCCTGCAGGGGTAGAAGTTGAACATGGTCTCACAGGCGAAGTGGAATCCGTCGCCTCTGAATGCCCATTTAGAGACAGATGCCTTTCTCTAAATGGGCGTTCAGAGGCGGCCAGTTGAGGGAGGTGGTATCATTTTACTACCGACACTACTACTATTCAAGAGTGGTATGTGCCCGCGACCACCTGCAACCACCCGTGGGTTATTTCTACTGTCCGTGAAAGCCGCTAACGCATGCACACATCACTAGCTTTTAGAATTGTGATCTATAGAGCGCTTACTGAACTGGCTTCACTGGCGGTCATTTGTCCCATGGTGAAGGAAGGTACATGTATGAAGATATGTGCTCTATAGCTATATATGTCTATGGGCTATATCGGAAATCAGTCTCCAACACATGCACATCTCGCTTCCTTACTAAATTTGACAATCGTTTTGCAACTTTTAGCGACTTTATCAAAAATATTTCAAAATTAAGTGAATTGCCTGAATTTTACATCAAAATTATGTATCGCAGCAAATAGCTATGCGAAGTTGTAAATGTGTAGCAACAGGTACTCATTTGCATCGCATTTTGCGATGCGATACCGCTCAAAATATTCCCTGCGCCACCAATAATAATAATAATTTGTTTATACAAGACAAGCGATGAATCGCAAGCCACTGCAAAGTAGCAAATACTCAGCGAATTCATAATTTACATCTTGGATATTGAGTAGTCGTATATATAAGAATTTATGTTTATCATCAAGCCTAGCTAATTTATTTCGTCTGCCAAATTTGTTACCGGTGAAATGCTATGCTTACTTTGTCGATGAGTGGGAAGGCAAAAGGTCTCTTTGTCGGCTTTGGTGACTCTGGACTAGCAACCTCTGCATAGGTCCGCTTTATTGGCCGCCAAGTTCTGCTCGAGTCAATCGTAGTCTATAATAATAATAATATATTAGCATTTGATCTAAATCATTTAAACTTTAAATTTATCACATTCGCTTGTGCGTACAGCGCGTGGGGGCAACTGGATAAACTGTTTGATTCAGGCTGCGCTGATTAATCCATTGTTTTGTAATTACGCGTAATAGTTACTCAATGATTAAAGTGATTAATGAGGAGGGTACTAGCTCAAACATCAAAGGAAGTTACTAAGCTTTAGTAGAATTGCATGGTATATAATAATATTAATTCTAATTCTAATTTTCTCATGTGCCCTGTTTTATTGTCATTTCTTGTTTTTTCTCGGGTGATGGTGGTGGAAAGTTTCCTCAGGCTGGAGCTAGTTGTGATGGCTTAATCAGTGAATCATCAAATAGAAATATGTATAAGTTATTAGTCCCCTACCGGTAAAACCAGGGGGACTATAGGTTTTCACTCTGTCTGTCCGTCCGTCTGTCGCAGTTGGTTTTCCGCAGTTTTTTCGCAGTCCTTCAAGGTATTCAACTGAGAATTGGTCTATTGCTTTGTTATGAGAAGTTACAGACAAAGTTCGCGTTTCGGGTGTATGCGTCAATTTTTGATAGAGTTATGCCCCCTTTCGACTTAAGAAATACGAAAAATACCAGCTCTCCGCACTTTTTTTCGTACTCCTTCAAGATATTTAAGCGAAAATCGGTGCATCACTTTAGCATAAGGAGTTACAGAACAAGTTCGAGTTTCAGACATTTTCATCAATTTTTCATGGAGTTATGCCCACTTTTGACATGAAATACGAAAAATATTAGTTTTCCGCATTTTTTCTCAGTTTTTCAAGATATTATACTGAGAATTGATACATTGCTTTGTTATGAGAAGTTACAGACCAAGTTTGAGTTTCAGGCGTATGCATCAATTTTTGATGGAGTTATGCCCCCTTTCGACTTAAGAAATGCGAAAAATATCAGCCTTCCACACTTTTTTTCGCACTCCTTCAAGATATGTAAGCGAAAATCAGTGGATCGCTTTAGTATAAGGAGTTACAGAGCAAGTTCGAGTTTCAGACATTTTCGTCAATTTTTCATGGAGTTATGCCCCCTTTTGACATGAAATACCAAAAATATTAGTCTTCTGCACTTTTTTTCGCAGTCTTTCAAGATATCATACTGAGAATTGCTACATTGCTTTGTTATGAGAAGTTACAGAGCAAGTTTGAGTTTCAGGCATATGCGTACATTTTTGGTAGAGTTACAAATGTATGTCCGCTTTTGACGAAAAATATCAGCTTTCTGCACTTTTTTCACAATCCTTCAAAATAGCTAAGGGAAAATTGGGAAATCGATTTGGTATAAGGAGTTACAGAGTAAGTTCGAGTTTCAGACATTTTCGTCAGTTTTTCATGGAGTTATGTGCCCCCCCCCTCTCGACTTATGAAATGCGAAAAATATTAGTTTTCCGCCCTTTTTCTCGCAGTCTTTCAAAATATTCAACTGAGAATTGGTCCATTACTTTATTATGAGAAATTACGTCATTGCATAAATCAGCTAAGCGTGCTACGAGGTGACCTCAAGAAAGCAGGATTAGGTACACTCAAGTCAAGAATGGACCTGAGGAAGCTAAGGATTTTGGCTGAGGACAAGACACAGTGGGCAAAAGCGAAGAAGGACTGATTGCAGCTGTAGGATGTTTCTACTACTACAGCCGCAGAATACAGTAATCATACATACATACAGACCAAGTTCGAGTTTCAGGCGTTCGCATAATTTTTTGATGGAGTTATGTCCCCTTTCAACTTATGAAATACAAACCTATCAGCTTTTAAGACTTTTCCTTCTCCTTCACCATATATAACTGAAACTTGGTTTATTGCTATGTTATGAGAAGTTACAGATCAACTTTGAGTTTCAGCTGCTTCTGTCAATTTTTAATGGAGTTTTTGACTGTCAATCTCTAAAGATTTATGTCACCAGGTAGGGGACATGGATTGCAAAACAATACTTACAGAATGCTTATTGAATAATACTATGCATATACTCATTGATTTTGATAAAATGTGCTAAGAACAGGCACCGAGCTATTGATTTTTGTCTCGCCTGCGAAGCAGGATCGAGACATAGGTATCACTTTTCCGACGGCGGCGTAAACTTTTAAGTTAAGTTTATATCTCAGCAATGCCTGATCCAATTGGAACCAAACTTGGGTGCCTGGTAATATACATCAAAAGGAAACAGCCCGCCAAGGAAAAGACCATGAGGTCAAGGTTACAGGGGTCAAAGGTTACATTATAATCTTTGTTAATATTTTACATTGAGTTTTTGTGTTAAACAAAAGTTATTCCCTTATATCTCAGCAATGCCTGATCCAATTGGAACCAAACTTGGTTACATGGTGATATACATCAAAAGGAAGCAGCATGCTGATGAAGACATCATGCGGTCAAGGTTATGGGTGTCAAAGGTCACAGTATAATCTTTGTTAATATTTTACGTTAAGTTTTTGCGTTAAACAAAAGTTATTGCCTTATATCTCAGCAATGCCTGATCCAATTGGAGCCAAACATGGGTACATGGTCATATACATTGAATGGAAGCAGCCCACCGATAAAGCAGTCATGACGTCACTGTTATGGGGTCAAAGGTCACAGTATAATCTTTGTTAATATTTTACGTTAAGTTTTTGTGTTAAACAAAAGTTATTGTCTTATATCTCAGCAATGCCGAATCCAATTGGAACCAAACTTGGATACATGGAGATATACATCGAAAGGAAGCAGTACGGTGATGCAGGCATCATACATTCAAGGTTATGGGTCAAAGGTCACAGGTCACGGTTTAATCTTTGTTAATATTTTACGTTAAGTTTTTGCATTAAACAAAAGTTATTGTCTTATATCTCAACAATGCCTGATCCAATTGGAACCAAACTTGGATACATGGTGATATACATCGAAAGGAAGCAGCACGCTGATGCAGGCATCACGAGGTCAAGTTTATGGTGTCAAAGTTCATGGTATAATCTTTGTTAATATTTTATGTTAGGTTTTTGCGTTAAACAAAAGTTATTGCCTTATATCTCAACAATGCCTAATCCAATTGGAACCACACTTGGGTACATGGTGATATACATTGAATGGAAGCAGCCCGCTGTTAAAGCGGTCATGATGTCAAGGTTATAGGGTCAAAGATCATAGTATAATCTTTGTTAATATTTTATGTTAAGTTTTTGCGCTAAACAAAGTTATTGTCTTATATCTCAGCAATGCCTGATCCAATTGGATACACAGTTACCTATAATGATAGGATGCAACATGATGATGTTGGGGTCAGAAGGTCAAAGGTCAATATCACTGTGACCTTGATACAGAACTCTGTGCTATTTCAACATTAAGTTTTTGCGTTTAGAAAAACTTCTCGGCATATATTTCAGGACTGGTTAAGCCTATTACAACTACACTTGGATACATGGTTACCTATAATGATTGGAAGCAGTGTGATGATGTTGGTGTCACAAGGTCAAAGGTCAAGGTCAATGTGACATTGATACAGAACTCTGCTTTTTCAACATTAAGTTTTTGCGTTTAGCAAAATGTCTCGGCTTATATTTTAGGATTGGTTAAGCCTATTGCATCTAAACTTGGATACACGGTTACCTATAATGATAGGATGTAACATGATGTTGTCGGCGTCAAAGGTCAAGGTCACTGTGACCTTGATATAGAACGCTGCTATTTCAACAAGTTTTTGCATTTAGCAAAACTTTTCCGCTTATATTTCAGCATTGGTTAAGGCTATTACAACTTGGAAACCTGGTTACCTATAATGTTAGGAAGCAGCATGATAACATTGAGGGCAGAAGGCCAAAGGTCAAGGTAACTGTGACAAACAGGGGACAGGCGAGACATTTAATTCCACAGAATTCTTGTTGAAATTGCATACTAAAGTTGATTTAGTGCTCACTTAGCATTTTAATGTGCATTTTGAGGGGGAATGCGGTAAACTTTACTACAAAATTATGACATCAGGGCAATTCTGTGCTATGATGGACATGCGAGAAAAAAATTAATTTCAATGCTGGCATTAATAACCTTGTTTAAATTATAGAACTGAAATTGAAATTTCATTGTTTACTTACATGTAGTTACTAGAATTTTACAATGTGGGTTTATTTGCGAGCTGATAACAGAAAATCAAAATATCCAGATACCAAATTATTTGAGATTTTAAGCTTTTGTTATGTTTATATTAAATTTATAAGAGTTCATTGCTAATGAACCTTTCCATTTTAGCTATGCCCCGCCCATCACTAGCTACGCTTCACTCACACCTCGCCGTGTTGGGATTGATCGATCCCCGAATGCCCTATCTATCAATTTCCTGAAAACTATACAGGGAAGCTGTTGAATATTTTGTAACTAATTTGACTGGGTGCTGTTGCTTCCTATGGCAGCAACAGCACCCAATTAAATTAGTTTCAAAATATTCAACAGAATATTTATTAAATAGTAAAAGCAAACAATTTGTACAACAACGCATAGACCGTCATCAAATATGCGTTCGTGACGTACTTATCGACGTCATTCATGACATCATCCATTATAATGTCATTCTACACACCGCGTAGATGATTATGACGTCATATGATGGGTGCATACTCTGGAAAGGTGAATTGCTTCAGAACATGTGAAAAGCTAAAACAATTATATAGTCCTAGTAGTTGTGTAACGTCAGTCACTGAGACAACCACTTTTTGTTCTACTAGCAGTAGAAACTCGCTAATTAGAATTTTCCTTCTTCACGACATACCTAAGTTATAAGAATAATAGTTGCCACAGTTTTATTCATTCTTTAAAGAATGGCATTGAAAATCGTAACGTCAGTCACAATGTAACATCAGTTACAAAATTTTTATACATGTAACGTCAGTCACAATCAACTTTCATGGAAAATTTGAGTATGCGTTTTGTCTGTTATAGTATTTTATCTATAGTCATTCTATTATTACTTTTTCTGTTAAATAGACAACCTTTGCATATGCTCTTACATAGTTCATTGCTTGATAATTAAAGGATTCTCACTGACACATTTATCAGAAATTAACATCTTTAAAATTTTATATATACATGTATAGCAATGATGCACCCCACAGCTTGACATATTTCCTGTAAATTGTAAGTTATAGCTGAATGTGTATACAGATTAGACTTGAATGCTCAATCACTCTGGTGGTTATTGCTATTCATGCATCACAGATCTGCCATTCTTTGACCATCCAGACTGTCACTCAATTGCAAAATTATACTTAAAATATAATTTGATATTTGAGTTTTCACTCAGTTAAACAGTACATTATACATTGACTGTTTGCTGGAACAGGGGAGGCATCCCCTCATCTGATGGGCATGTATCTATATAGGCAGATGGCCCAGCATCACAGTTTAAGAATCGGTACATTGTTGCATCAATTACCCCTCTTCAGTTAAAGAATAACATATCAGCTGGCACTTCTTTGCCACTTCTCATGGGAATTTATCGCTGAAATCAGAACCTTTCCATTAACAAAGGATGCAGCAGGTAAAGATCTGAGATTCAGTGGAGACAATGGAAGGTGAAACAGATACAGAACTTCTAAGTCAGACCAATGATACTATTAACGTCAGTGGCTGGTGTGTCGGTGAATATGTTGAGGACTTTTTCCCAGTGAAGTCAAGGCTGTATGTGGTGAAAGCTATGAGGTTTCCGCTATGGTAAAAGCTGGAGGGAGATTCTGGAAATGGCCAGCCACTGAGGACAAAGGTCAAAATATTCTACACACGGGACAAAATAAAGAAAATGTTTGATGTTCCAACAATTGTTAATTATCCAGACCACTACAGCTTTCAAGATTTTAAATGTACACACTTTATTAAGGTTGCAATTTCTTTGTCTGGTATATGCCATGGGTAACTCGTTCCATGATTTGTGGTATTAGCCGCGTCGTTGGATGCAGGGATATATGTGAGCATGGATTGGTGGTTCTTCTTGTTCTTTATTTTCTAAATTCTTAAGACATGTTTGAATAACTCTGGAGTTCTTCTTGAGAGACCTTGACCAAACTTGGGTGGAAGGTTGTCTGTCTGTGGGGTCCCGAGGACATGTGACAATTTGGTATCAAAAGGTCAAAGGTAACAGCAATTCAGCTTTCAGCAACATTGTTTCCAAAAAGGGCACTTTTAGCCTTACAATAGCCCAATTGGAAAAATTATCATTGATACGGTTATTGGATAAATTTGCAATTATTTAAATTTTTACTTGACCCATGTTATATTGAATTGTTATCTTCCTTTTTCAATTGAGTTCCCGTTACAATGTCAATTACTTGGTATTCATTTTAAAAATAATGTTGATGACAAGATTTGTTGTTATTCTATAAATCGGTGTCAGTAAGGATACATGTATGTTAACTGAATATAAGTAATCTGTAGGCAGTTAGCAGCACTTTACTCATCCTGATATTATCTATGAGGTGTCTATCTAGGGCTATTATGCAACCTTTCCTTAGTTCTTAAGATTTAATTTCTTCACATGTGTCATTACATTGTTAAAATAATTAAGTAAATACACTATATGGCAGTAATTTATAACACTTAAAAGGAATCTCCCATGATATTTTCCAAAAAGAGAAACTGTAATGTCCGTTACAGTAACGTCAGTCACACAGTTTTATGTAATTTATTGTTCTACTGTAAGAGATAGAATGTCGTCCTATAGCACAGATATTTACTGAGCTCTATATAGGCATTACTTTATAACAAAAACCAGTTATAACAGTCTTATAGTTTGAGGAGAATAAGACAATACAAATGATTGAATTATTCATATGTCGGTTTTTATGTAACGTCAGTCATGCCTAGAAAACACATTCCCTAAAATGAATGGTACAATGAATCAGTAATTTCTCTACATAACTAAATAGGAAAGGATCTACCTATACCCTCCGCCAAAGATGGTTACCGGAATGTCATACATTTAACTCTTGTCAATACAAGGAGGTTTACAACCTAGGGCATGTGAAAATGTAATGTCTGTCACTGTGGAATTGCCCTCTTGGTCACCATGGATGTCACATCTTTTTACACAAATATCCCTAATTCCATATGCGGCCACATACATGTACATTAAAAACCACTCTAGAAGTGACATCCAATACCGGATCATCCAGGTACTCTCATAAGATCCTGATAATGAGGATATGTCCACAACATGGAGAAAAGTTAAAGAAGGCCATTGGATACACCAACTCCATTGTATGGCCCCTATAGGCATTAACCAAGTGGGATGATTATCACAAAATTGGTCTCCCACCTATGTAGTAAATTCACCATTCTGCGCACAGACTTTTTTCTTAAAATGTTTTGGGGAAAAGGTGAAGGCAATGCCTCCTAGATGTGCACAAACCTCCTGACAGGAACCTGTGGACACAAACATAGAGAGATTAGTATTTCATGGCGCCAAATAATAATAAACCAGTTGTCTGGGCGCCTATCACGTCTATACCACATCACGGAAATAGGTGACACAGCGTAATTAAGAGGGGAATAAACAAAGTTGTAATAGAGATCACCTGGTAACTTGGTCCTGGCGAAGCCTCGGACGTTCCACAAGTGTCAGACATATCCAACATACTCCAAAACAATTCCAAAAAAGATAATTGAGCAAAACTGAGCAAGAACTGGTTAGTAAACAATCATGTGTTTCAGGCCAATAGTCAAGAATGAGGCAGTGTCAGTCTGCGCATGCGTGAGGTTGGGGCTGGCATCCACCAGACTGACAGCTGACTCCCTGCCCAGTAGGCACCTTTCTTTTTTAATCTGTGGCTATTGAGTCTAGGTTGATATTTAGGAAATATCATACATGTAAGAGTGTTATTAATTTTGAACCCTGGTCATTGTAAGGTAACCAGGTTTTCTAGCTTGTCTGGCTCTCGGAGCGAGTCTGACACTGAGCCGGTCCACTAGATAGAGTGACAGATGGACAGACTGATGAATTGTCTATTAGACTATTTACTGGATTCGATAGACAGATGGTCTTTTCTCTATTCTGGAGGCTGACTATAAATATTCTTCACTAGAGAGACAACAACACAGTCTTAACTTGTACTTTGTTCTTCAACTTCAAATTCAGTAATCATTTTACAATACAACTATATATTCAAACTTCTTCAAAGTAAGTGATGAGAGAACAGATATCTAATCACATCAATCCTCTTGATCAATCGATATTTACATGGCAATCCTAGCATGTCAATTCCAAAAGCAACCGGAAACATATGTAAACTATTTTGAAACTAATGTAACTGGGAGTTGTTGTTATTCACATGTCATATGCTATGTACAGTATTTGATAACAAATTTATTGAAAAGTGTTGCTGCATTGAAGAGTGTTGCTGCAACAGCTTTCAATCTATGTATTCTAAAATAATCAGCATAAATTTCAGTCAACACGTGCTACGGATTTGAAGTGCAATTTGACTAAGTTGTCGCTGACTAGGCACCAACAACATTATCGAATTGTTGTCCATAGAATCACACGGCGCTCAATATTACTATCTAAGTAGAGTGAGTATATGGCCAAAATATGCTTTGCTTGCACGAAGGAAATATTTCGCCAACATGTAGCTACCGTGTGTACGTTTCTGTTCAATGAATGCATTTCAAACAAATGCACAAATCTGTCAACGAAACATACACGCCATTTGCTAAGCATTCATTGTTGGCGAGAACGCGTATATAGGCCTATGCTCCCATTACCTAAATAGTAATATATTGATTGCACGTGTGTGGATAATAAAACAACAATGTCGTTGGTGCCTTAGAAACCAACAACTTACAGTCAAATTGCTATTCGAATCCATAACGAGAGTCGACTAAAAATTATAGTGATTATTTTAGAATATAGAGACTGAAAGCTGTTGTAGAAACAGTTTTCATTCAAATTATATATCAAATCTGTACCAGGTAGTAATCACATTACTGAATAATTATTTTGACAATAATTTTATTGAATGGTGTTGCTGTCATTGATAACAATAACTTTCACGCAAATTATTGTCAAAAAATGTAAAAGGGTTTTCTCAAATTTTCTTCTCGAAATTGACACACTTGCTCTAAAAAGTATTGAAATGCGGTAAATAACAACGTAGTCAGTTGTATTGAAATGCAGGCTGTCGAATGTACTGCTGTGAATACGTGCATGCTTATGCTTCCAGAGCTGGAGGACAAATGACTATTTGGGTTGGGTTCATTTGAGAAATCCTGGCCTATACAGACAATAGATTAAACGAATATGGCGTCCATTAGTTACAACAATTATCGAGTCAGGGAAATGCTGGGTAAATTGAACAGAAATCAGCATGCAGGCATCTCATATTTCATGCAAAAGGGTCTATATTTAATGGAACACGAGAACTTTAACCTCTTGTTCCAGTGTCCATCTCGTTTTCCAAAATCAGGATCAGGCTTCATTGATAAGTAAGGGTGATTAAAGTTTGTTCAGGAGAACTTGATCCGTGATAAAACATGGCTGTCACAAACCAATCAAAATTTTGGGTTTGATGGCCATATTGGTTTTTTTTATTGGCTGGATGGAACCTACAAATGTTCAATCTGATTGTGTGGTCAGCATTCATCATTAATTTCCCACTAAGTATTGATTATTATGAATTACCAATTTTGTATTTTATGTCTTGTTACTGCTGAATAGAAAGTATTACAGGTATGTCTGTTCAAATGCTAATGGTTCAAATGCTAATGGTCCAGGTGAGCATTAATGCCCTTGGGCCTCGTGTTGTCAATGTTCTCGTAAGTGGCGTAACATACAGAATCGCTTAAAATAATTTAATGAAACTAAGCAGGTAGCTTCTTTATGATGGGTAGAGGTGCATTTTGGATGATTCACCTTTATAGGTCCAAGATTTTGGGTGAAAATTGGATTGTTAATGCAAAAGCTTACAATTCTGGTCAATTTCCTTATTTTTAGCTCACCTGGCCAGAATGGCCAAGTGAACTTATAGCATGGTGACCGTCTGTCATCCGTTTGTCTTGCTATCCATCCATCCGGTGTCCGTCAACTTTTGCTTAAAAATGCTGCTCCTCATTAACCGCTTGGCGGATTAGCTGGGAGGATAGTACGCTGGTATGTTTCAGAACTTGTGTGCAGAATTTTGACTGGTCAATTTTTTGGTGGCCATCTTGAATTTTCTGGAAATCACTTAAAAGTCAACTTCTCAGTAACCACTGGGCCGATTTCAATCAAACTTTGGTGAAAGAACCCTAGCCTGGTATGCTTCAGAACTTGTATACAGAATTTTGATTGGTCCATTTTTCAGGTGGCCATCTTGAATTTTCCAAAAAATGGCTGGAAATCGCTTAAAACCCTGTAGTCAGGCGGCAGTTGGCCATATTATAAGACTAGTTTAGAAAATTTGCCAACTGGTTTTTATCTCACCTGGCCAGAATGGTCAATTGAGCTTATGCCATGGCGACCATCCGTCGTCTGTCTATCCGTCAACTTTTGCTTTATAATGCTACTCTGTCCTCATTAACCGCTTAGCGGATTTCAACCAAATTTGGCAGGGAGGACCGTAAGGGTGTAGGCTTCAGAACTTGTATGCAGAATTTTGATTGGTCCATTTTCTTGGTGGCCATCTTGAATTTTCCGGAAAATGGCTGAAAATTGTTTAAAACGCTATGCTTCATTAATTTCTTGGCCAATTTCAACCAGATTTGGTGGCAAGAATAATAGGTTTCAGAACTTGTATACATAATTTTGCTTGGTTAATTTTTTTCATCGGCCATCTTGGATTTTCTGAAAATTTCTGGAAATCAGTTAAAAGCCTGCTCCTCATTAACAACTTGGCCGATTTCAATCAAACTCAGTGGGAAGGTCCCTAAACTAGTATGTGTCAGAACTTGTATACTGAATTTTGATTGGACAATTTTTTTCGATGACCATCTTGATTTTTCCGAAAATTGGCAGGAAATGGTTTAAAACACTACTCCTCATTAACTTCTTGGGCAATTTCAGCCAGACCTGGCTGGAAAGATAATAGGGTGGGCGGTTTCAGAACCTGTATACGGAATTTGATTGGTCAATTTTTCCTGCGGTCATCTTGGATTTTCTGAAAATCACTTAAAAGCCTACTCCTCTGACCACCTAGGGCGAATTTCAATCAAACTCAGTGGGAAGGACCCTAGAGTAGTATGCTTCAGATCTTGTATACAGAATGTTGATTGGACAATTTTTTGGGTGGCCATCTTGAATTTTCCAAAGATTTGTGGGAAATTGTTTGAAACACTACTTGAGACTTGGCTGGAAGGATACTACGGTGGTAGGTTTCAGAACTTGTATACAGAATTTGATTGGTCAAAATTTATTGAATTTTTCTGGCGGACACCTTGGATTTTCTGAAAATCGATTAAAATCCTACTCCTCATTAGCCACTTGACCGATTTCAAACAAACTTGGTTGGGAGCACCCTAGAGTGGTATGCTTCGGAACAAATATACAAAAATGGCGGTAAATAATTAAAAACTCTCCTACTCATCAACTGCTTGGACAGTTTCAACCAGATTTGGCTGGAAGGATAGATTTCCGAATTTGTATACAGAATTTTGATTGGTCAATTTTTCCAGGGGTCAGCTCGGATGTTTTAAATGTTTTGGTAATCAGTTAAAAGGCTACTACAATGTACATGTATTCATTAACTGCTTGAGCGATTTCAAGCAAACATGTGTGTGCTTCAGAGCTTGTAAGCAGAATTTTAATTGGTCAATTTGTTCGGTGCCATCTTACATTTTCCGAACAATGGCTGGAAATCATTTAAAAGGCTGCTCCTCATTAACTGCTTGGGCGATTTCAATCAGACTTGGCTGGAAGTACCCTATGCTGGAAGGATTCAGAATAGCTATACACAATATTGATTGGTCAATTTTTCCAATGACCATCTTGGATTTTCCGAAATCTTTTGGGAATCATTTTAAAGGCTATTCCTCATTCATTGTCATTAAGCGCTTGGCCGATTTCAACCAAACGCAGTTGGATGGACCATAGTCTGGTACACTTCAGAACTCGTATACAGAATCTTGACTGCCGATTTTTTTGGGTGGACATCTTGGATTTTCCAGAAAATGGGAATTCGTTAATACGCTATTCCTCCTTTAAACCCCTTGAACAATTTAAACCAAATTTAGCTGGAAGGATGCTATAGCAGTACCCTCTAGAAATTCTATTCCGAATTTTGATAGGTAAATGTTTTTGTGGGCATTTTGGATTTTCTGGAAATTATCTGAAACCATTTTAAAATGGCACTCCTTAATCAATAGTCCGATTTCAACAAAACTTGTATCAAATGATTCTATGACTGTAGGCTTCAAAATGCCAAATGAGAATCTGGATTGGTCTATTTTTTTGGTGGCCATCTTGGATTTTCGGAAAATTATTCATGTCTATTTAAATGCAAATGGTTCATATGTTAATGGTCCAGGTGAGCATCACAGGTCCTTGGGCCTCTTGCTTTTATTTAGTCCCCCGACATCATCGATGGGGACTATAGAAACGCTCGATAACTTGAGTTAGCTTGAATGGATTTATTTTAAATTTGGTGTGTCAACTCCTTACGACAAGACCTCGGTGGGGATTGCATATCCGCGAAATGTATCCAGACCCACCGGAGTTATCCCCCTTTATTTCTTGAAATTAAAAAATATATATGGTCTCCGCTCGATAATGTCAGTTAAATGTAGCTTGAATGGATTCATTTCAAACTTGGTATGGCGACTCAATTCTGGGGATTGCATATCTGTGACATGTATACCAGACCCACCAGAATTATCCCCCTTTATTTCTTGAAAAATCATAAAATATGTGGTTTCCGCTCGATAACTTCAGTTAGGCTGAATGGATTCATTTCAAATTTGGTATGTCAACTCCTATGACAAGACCTCGGTGGGAATTGCATATCGGCGAAATGTATCTAGACCCACCAGAGTTATCCCCCTTTATTTCTTGAAAAATTCTAAAATATGTGTTTTCCGCTCGATAACTTCAGTTAGCTTGAATGGATTCATTTCAAATTTGGAATATCACCTCCTTATGACAAGATCTTGGCGGGGATTGCATGTGGGCAAAACTGTGTCCAGAATCATCAGAGTTATCCCCATCTGATTTCTTGAAAAATCGCAAAATATTTGGTTTCCGTTTGATAACCTCTGTAAAATATCCTGGGTGGATTCAATTCAAATTTCGAAAATACAGCCCTCTGCATGTGACCTTGGGATTGCATTTGGCCGAAATCTTTCTGTATTCACCAGAGTAATCCCCCTTGATTTCTTGAAAGAGTTTGCAATATTTGGATTTAAAAAATTCTGTTGTACTAAGAATCCTGGTTTATTTAAAAAAAACAAAAATATTACGGCTTTGAATAAAATTGCTACCTACTACATAGAGAACGGTACTTTCAGTGATTGCGGGGCCCTCTGAGTCAAACAACGTTTTCTAGTTAATCCCACCATCTGCATGTAAATGAATGATTTGAATATAAAATTCATGATGAAAACAGTTAATACTCGTGTGTGAGTCATGTCAGCTACTATAATGGAGGTGTTGTTGGATAACTTCACACGGTAATGGTGTGACAAGTGACTCACCTCTCTGTAATAAATTGTTGTAGTGCATGTATTCATGTATTTGTGAACAATCACTGAACATATTTTTGTTTTGTATGTTTAATGTAAAAGCCAAGATGCTAGTGTAGTACAACATTATGAAATTTTTTAACTACAGCATTTGAGCTCTGGTATACTGGCATAAAAAATATACACATATTTTGGGCTATGACATAAAACACAAAAACTCTGAATTTCGACAAGCTTCGGAGGGGGCATAAAGCCGTCGGTTCCGTCTCATGTGGTGTCTGTGCCAGTCAATTTGTTTTCAAAATATTCAGCAAGTCAAGAGTCTTATTGAAATTATTGTCTGGTGGCTTGCAGCAGCGAGACAGTTAAAGTTGATACATAAAGGGAAATTAATACGTAAAAAACATGGCTGCCATAGACCAATCAAATGTAGCGCATTTGGTGTCCGTGAATTTTTATTTTATGGATTTTGAAGCCGAAATTAGATTGTATAAGTTTTTGGGTATGCTGATGTCAAATTTGCCACTTGAAACCGTCACATAAACAAGTTGGCGTCTATCTTGGATTTTTTCCAAAATCGTCCATACATTTACTTTAAGCAATAAGGAACTTTAATGTCTTCTCGAAATTCACTGGGACGATTTTAATTATTGATTTTCCTGCACTGCCAAAAACGCTTCACCGCCAGAAATTTTGCCTGCACCGCCAAAAACTGCACCCCAAAAAAAATTCTGACCGCCAAGCATGGTGCACCGCCAAAAAAGTGCACTGCCAAACCGACAAAAAATCGTTGTTATTACACCACAAAAACATCCATTACCGTTCAATCACTACTTGCTAAATCAATTATCTGCATTTATAGCTATCAGAATAAGATTTTTATGCCTGCATACACACCTCCCCATGCCTATTCCTATTAATATGGACCCTCAACCAGGCTACTGGTTAAGTCAATCTCCAGCATACTGACAGCTATAGACTGGCACCAGTCTATACTCACCCCATAGTGACGCTTGTCACTAAGCGCACTTGCACATGCACACTGGAGCCCAAATAGGAAACAGATTCACTTTTCAATTATTCTGCTTGCAGAACAACTGCTTAAAATATTCGTCTAAGTTTTTTGTGCTTTGGGCTGTGTCAGCTTAGACTTGAAGGACTTCCTCATGCTAAGATATGCCTATTATGAAGTTTCTCCTCCCAAAATTATGTTTTTGGAACTATTTTGTGGTTATATTGAACTTTATAACTATGTATATAGATGTTACCAGTTTTCGTGGGTTTCGTTTTCGTGGTAACAACTTTAACATGCCTAAGTCATCATCATATAAAACACTCTATTACTCCAGTGAACCCTTAATCACTTTCAGTTAAAAGGAAAAATAGTGCATTCTCGTTTCGTGGTAACTTAATTACTATGCCTATATCATCATCATCATATTAATTCTCTAGCATTTAACCAAGAGCCCTTAGCAATTTACCTCTAGTGCATTATAAGGATTATCATTTATCCCTATGCAAGTTTGTTTTCTTGTCGGTAGGGATTTTGATTTCTAATTTGAACTTTCCTGCCTTTTTAGAAGTGCGTTTTATGTTTCTACTCTTCAGTTACGATTTTCTAAGCGGTATGCTTCATTTTTACGCTTTTTTCGTTTTTAGGAGTCCGCTAAGGATATTTTCTGCTATTAAGGAAGCTAATAAACAGGATGTTTCTTCAAGTTCTGACGATAGCCCGAAGGCTAGCGGGCGTTCCCGCAAATGGGGATACCGATCCCTCTAACCTCCATGCAGGTTAAGAAATTTCCTAAGCAGAAGTCTAGAGCGACTAAGCTCTCGAAGGTGGGCTCGTGTAGTGCACCGGGTCAAACCCACATAAGACTTGAGGGTGATGGGCATAACCCACAAGCCGTTGTGGCTGAGGCTGACGTCCATAAGACTGGTACTTATGCTAATGCCAATTTTTCGATAAGAAAAAGAAATCTAAGCAGATGTCTAGAGCGACTAAGCTCTCGAAGGTGGGCTCGTGTAGTGCACCGGGTCAAATCCACCTAAGACTTGAGGGTGACAGGCATAACCCACAAGCAGTGGTGGCGGAGGCTGAGGCTGACGTCCATAAGGCTGGACCTTATGCAAATGCCAATTTTTCGATTGTACCGATCGTCAAGGTTCTTTCTAGATCGCCCATTGCCAAGAATTCGATTTCTAGTCTTGCTAGTTCTTCCGGTTCCGTTGTGGTGGACTCGGGTCCTCTGGACTCGGGTTTACTTCCTTTTTCCGTTTTAACTTCCGGTTTAGCAAGACATCCGGGTCTTCAGTATCCGGTTCTTTCTTCTCTGGCGTCCGTTTCTGGTAGGACTTCCGGTTTGGCAGGAAATCCAGGTCGTCAAGATCCGGTTATTACTTCCATTCCGTCTGTTTCCGGTATGTCTTCCGTTTTTGTAGGACATCCTGGTCTTCAAGATCCGGTTCCTAGTTCCATTTCCAGTTTTAGCAACGCTTCCGGTGATGCTGGATATCCGGGGTCTGTGGACTCCTATTATTTTTCATCTTCCGGTAGAAGCGCTTCCGCTTCCGGTTTGGATTCCTGTCTGTTCACTTCCGCTTCTGTTTCTAGAGGTGTACTTCCGGGTCATTCAGACTCAGATAGACTTCCGTCCTCTGGACTGGGGTTACTTCCATTCTCTGGATCTACCTCCGTTTTTTCCGTATCCAGTCTGACTTCCGGTTTTGCGTATTTCTGGTTCCTTTGTTTATTCTGTTTTTTTACTGTACATCTGGGTTCAGTTTCCGGTTGTCTTCTTCCGGTTTGCGCATTTCCGTTTCCTATTTTTTCACTTCCGGATTCGTACATCCATTTTCTGGATCTACCTCCATTTTTTCCGTATCCGGTCTGACTTCCGGTTTTGTGTATTTCTGGTTCCTTTGTTTATTCTGTTTTTTTACTGTACATCTGGGTTCAGTTTCCGGTTGTCTTCTTCCGGTTTGCGCATTTCCGTTTCCTATTTTTTCACTTCCGGATTCGTACATCCGGGGATAGGGTCATTACCGGTTTCATGGTGTTCTATGATTAACTTCCGGTTGTGTTTTCCTTTTTTGGATTTCCGGTGATAGCTCTTACTGAGATTCCAGGTTAGTTTTATTTCAGTATGTGCTTTTAGAAATCGGAATGTTTAATTGCTGAAATATTAATTCCGAGACATTGCCAGTCTTGAAGTCTCTCTTGAAATTGTAGATATTCAGCATTTATTCTTTTATCAGTGAAACATTTCAACGTCATTAAAGACTCTTCCGACTGGTTGCCAGATGGGTTTTTGTTGCAGTCGATAAGTCAGTCTGTAATCTACGCATGTCTAGATGTCGCAATTAATATTAGTTTTTAATTTCATCCAACTTTAGATGGCCAGTTGTCTTCGGGCCTTTCAGCCTTTTTTCGTGCTCTTTTTTCCTCTTATGTCAGCAGGTTGACATATTTATTTTATCCAAAGGCAGCTATTTTCTTGAAGAAAATCCCCGTTTCTAGCGTAATTCTTAGTCTAATTCTGACAGGCGCTGAAAGGAATAGTTTCAGTAGTGGATTTATAGGGAAGAGAATGGCTCTAAGATTAATGATTACAAGAGCTGGAAAACGCTGAGAATGGAGAAATAAGATTATGGTGAAGGAAGAAGGAATAAAAGCCAAGTTTTTTCTTCTGCATTGTTACAGTCATGGTTTAGGTGAGTCTTTTTGCTTAGATTTTATATCGCCTCTTTTTTTCAGAGTTTTGTTTTGTGTTTTCATCCCGTAGTGTTTAATCATAATCAAGTATTAGTGTTTTGTGTATTTAACATCCAGATGTTCCAGGGATTCATTCTCATTCTATCAATCATTCCTTTTATTAGCATATTAATCTCAATGACATCCGTCTTTACATGATGATAATATTGGTTCTAAGTCTTTAAGATAAGTATAGGTCTCTTCCTTCATCCTCTGCTCCTTCTGCTAAAGTTTTCTACTAGTCATGTTCTCTTTCCTCTCTCTCTCTCTTTCTGTCTTTCTTCTTTTTCCCCTCTGGGGTTTTCCCCGTATTTCATCGTCTATCTATCCTATCCAGGTATCTTCTGGTCCTGTTCCTTCCTCTTCATCTTTCATTCTTCTTTATTCCTCTCTTTCTCCTTCTTCTTCCTCTTTTGATCATCTTGATCTGATTGTTTCTGTCATTCTCTCTTTTAAACTTGAGTTTGTAATTGTTGATTAAGGTCTGGGGTTTTTTTTCCTTCGGTTTTTTTTGTTTTTTTCTCATTGTTTTCTGTTTTTAGGGATTCGTCCCTTGTTCGTTGTTTCATGTCAGCTTTTTTCCTCTATTCTTTCCATGTCCTCTGGTCAGGATGTTGTATCTGTTCACATTCCTTCTGATCAATCTTTCTCCTTTTCTGATTCTTTACGTTTTTCTAACCTTCTAGATTCCAAGAGTCCTTGCTCTCCTCTTTCCATTTGAACTGTTGATTCTATGGCCTCTGGTGACTCTTCTCATCTCTTTTCTTTTTCATCTCCTAATCCTTCTTATTCTTCTATTCCCTAGTCGGTCAGGGCTGAGGAGATATTGTCCAGTCAGGGTCTCTTCGGATGACTGGTCCCTGTCTCTGGTGGATTGCTTAGACTCTTTCTCTTCTTTTTAAAGACAAGTTTTCTATAGACCTTCCTTCTTTTGTGTCGGCACTTTCCTCTTTTAATTTCTTTTTTCTTGTCTCCTCTGGTCTTTTCAATTGACAATTTGGTCATTATCATGTTAGTTTTCTTTGTGAATTATGTTAACTCTAAGGAATTTATACATACATGAGAGCGTTCAGCCTAGGGTAGGTTTTCCTACCCTGTCATTAAATCTTAGTAAAATGATCTCTATTCACTCTGAAACATTCATATCTGCATTAATTTTTAATTTAACAAAGGGGTATGTCATGATTAAATCTCATGATTCTTACTCCCAAGTCAAGATGGAGACCATCTCCCAGATCTTTTCCAGTCTAGATCAGGGTATAATAGTTTTATTAGAGGTCTAGGTAATATTCGTCCTCCGATTGCTAAGCCTTTACCTTCCTGGAATTTGGCTTTGGTTCTTCAAGTTTTGGCAGGTCGCCATTTTGAACCTATTTCTTCCATCAGTATTAAGCTTTTAACTCTCAAAACTGTTTTTTTCTTATTGCTGCTGCCTCTGCTAGAATGCGTGCAGAGATTCATGCTCTTTCTGCTGAAAAGGATAGATTTATAGTTTCAGGAGACGGTTTGGTTTTATATCCCAGAAGGGACTTTTTATCTAAACTCAGTCTAACCGCTTTCCTGCTAGGCCGATCATTTTAAAATCTTTATCGTCTTTTTCGCTATCCGATAAATTTTGGTGTCCTGTTAGGGCATTAAGAACCTACAAACAGCGAACCGATTTTAAAAGAGTCGATCCATCCCATTTATGGGTTTCCTATGCGGAAGAGTTATCTAAGCCGGTCTCAAAATCTACGATTGCCAGATGGAATTGTGAGACAATAAAGCTTTGTTATGAGATAGCCTCACCGGATCAAATTAATCTCTCCCAGATTAAAGCCCATGCGTTAGAGGTATGGCTACTTCTTTCGCTCTTGACGGTTCATCTTTAGAGGAGGTCATGCAGGTGGTAGGATGGAAATTTTCCTTATTTGTTAATCACGGTGTGATTGAGTTAAATGCACTGTTATGTTATGTTATTAACATTTGGGTAAGATTGGTTCGATTTTTATCCTTGTTTGTTGATTCTCAAATCTCCTCCCACCTAATGTTTAAATGGGGCACAGACCAAATCTACGGGTTTAGCAAGTAGTGATTGAACGGTAATGGATGTTTTTGTGGTGTAATAACAACCCCCCCCCCCCCCCACAGATCCCCCCTTGTGGGTTGGTCTGTTGTTTTATTAACCACTATAAAAACATACTTACCATTCAATCACTATGACCCGGCCTCAGCCACCCCACGTGGTAAGATTTGAGAATTGGCCTTTAATATTTAGCACTTAAATTTAGAAAAGTGAATCTGTTTCCTATTTGGGATCCAGTGCGCATGCGCAAGCGCGCTTAGTGACAAGCGTCACTATGGGGTGAGTATAGACTGGTGCCAGTCTATAGCTGTCAGTATGCTGGAGATGGACTTAACCAGTAGCCTGGTTGAGGGTCCATATTAATAGGAATAGGCATGGGGAGGTGTGTATGCAGGCATAAAAATCTTATTCTGATAGCTAAATGCAGATAATTGATTTAGCAAGTAGTGATTGAACGGTAAGTATATTTTTATGGTGGTTAATAAAACAACAGACCAACCCACAAGGGGTGTCTGTGGGGGGATTTCCTGCACTGCCAAAAAGTGGTGCATCAGCAAAGATGGTACAATCATGCCAATATTTGATCATGTAAAAGCCCACTTCCGGTCCACAAGAAATGAGCCGGTGATAGCTAGGAATAGGCAGATCATGGCTATGAATGGGTGGGTCATAGCTAGGAATGGGAGGGTCATGGCTAGAAATGGGTGAATCATAGAGGTACTGTATAGCTAGAAATAGGCGGGTCAGAACTAGAAATGGCCTGTTATAGCTAGGAATGGGTGGGTCATAGCTAGAAATGGGTGGGCCATAGCTAGAAATCGGTAGGCCATAGCTAGAAAGGGGTGGGTCATAGCTAGGAATGGGTGGGTCATAGCTAGAAATGGATGGATCATAGCTAGAAATGGATGGGTCATAGCTAGAAATGGGTTGGCCATAGCTAGAAATGGATGGGTCATAGCTAGAAATGGTGGGTCATAGCTAGAAAGGGGTGGGTCATAGCTGGAAATGGGAGGGTCATAGCTAGAAATGGGTGGGGCATACATGTAGCTAGAAAAGGGTGCTGCATAGCTAGGAATGGGTGGGGCATACATGTAGCTAGGAAATGGTGAGGCATAGCTAGGAATGGGTGGGTCATAGCTAGAAATAGATCCCTCTATTATAATACAGCAGTAAGAGAATGATTAGCAATCTTTTATATTCAGCAGTAAGTGGGTGACCACTTTAAACATCTCTGTAAATTAGCCTCTAATTTATTTATAATCAAATAGCCTACATGTACATGTAGTTGTAGTTTCAAGCTCTTTTTAAAACCTTTATGAAAACATTAGGCAGGTGTTCAGTTGAGGACAAATGTTTATTAACTGTCTGCCTGTTAAATTTCTGCAGGTTACATTGTACATTTTCCATGGGGTTTATTCTGGATCTGCTGATTATTTTGAAAGGAATTTGACTGAAAGTTGTTGGTGACTTATCTCCCATTGAAATTATTGTCCGCTGGTGTGCAGCGGTCAGTCAGTTAACTCTTTAACGGATGAATTCCCCATTTTTCATTCTCAAGGCAGCCATACATACAGGAAATCTGTTGAATATTTTGAAATTAATTTGACTAGAAGCCGTTGCTGCCTAAGTATCAGCCATAAACGGCTTCTGCAGTCGTCTTGAGAAATGTCCATTTGCAGACCATTTAAGAAGATTATTTTTGAAAATTTACCACTGGAATAACTGGCTCGATAACCAAGCCAGTCATTCCGCTGATAAATTTTCAAAAATAGTCTTCTCTTTGTCTGCAAATGAACATTTTCTATGGGAAGTTTTCTTGAATAAATTCGAGGGTTAAATGGTTATGCCTGTTACAGTCTATTCACAAAATAACGTGTCTCATTTACAAAGCAACCGCAACCATATCTAGGTACACATGTATATGCTTTTGATTATTTTGAAACTACTCTGACTGAACGATGATGCCACCAATCAAATTAGTTTCAAAATATTCAACATAATGTTTCTTGCATTTTTAAGAATTTGGCATATTTAGTTTGTAGGGTTACAGGTGTTAATGATAGGGACGGTTACACATAGCGACTGGTTATTCTGGTTACAGATGGTTTCTATTGTACAGCGTATAGACTCTCATTACATCCTTATATTTATTTATCATACATGTAGGCATAATTTTAAACAGGTAAACAGGTTTTTTGGCTATGTTTAAGTACGATGAGGTCGTGATGACGGTTTCATCTGGCTTTACAGGTCAGGTATGCAGTATATATATATATATATATATATAGATGTTGAAATCTTATTCAAATAAGATAGGGTATTTCAGACTTAATCCTTCCAATCCTACAAACAGAAAATCCCTGTGCCCTGGCAGATTATTTTGAAATTAATTTTTAAACTGGATGTTTCGGCTGCTTAATTAAGGTATATCAGCGTATATGTATCAATGATTTTCTTAACCAATTACTTTTTATAGATTTTAGATTATATATTCATGTAGTATTCAGTAACCTATCAGTACATGGCAACACTCAGTACAGCTCAAAGAAATTTTGCGTTGAATATTTTTAACGTAATTGGATTGAAAGACATTGACAATGTCTTTCAATCCAATTATTTTCAAAATGTTCAGCAGTATGATTTCATTTAGTTTTGGAAATATTTTAAGTTATAAATTCTGAGCTGTACTGTATTTGTTCCTGCGTTGCTGGTTTGAAATTGTGAGACTTGATTTTAATCCTTTTGACCAATGAAATTTCAGTGCCTAACTATTATAAAGAAAGCTTATGAATATTTTGAAACAAATTTAACTAATGTGTTGTGGCATTATAGCTCCCAGTTAAATTAGTTTCGAAATACTCAACAGAATATATTCTGTAGAGGATTTATAAAGAATTTATCTTGTCTTGTCTATGGTTAACGGAAGAATTTCTTAACCCTTCGACTCTCAAATTTCTTCAAGAAAATTTTAATTTTCTTGTTAAAAATTTCCGTTTGCAGACCAAGACAATACTATTTTTGAAAAAGTCACCACTGGAATGACTGATTTGTTTACCGAGCCAGTCATTCCAGTGATAAATTTTCAAAATTAGTGTGCTTGTGCCTCAAATGGAGATTTTTCAAGATTAGACCTGTTTTTGGCTGGCTAGAGGGTTAAAGGGTTACACCAATAAGTTCCCTGTATCTCAATCTCAGGGCAAACAAGCAGGAAAGCTGGTGATTATTTTGAAATCAATGTGATTGGAAGTCATTGCTGCCTTTACTTTTTCAGGGATTTGTCATTGAAAGGGTTAATAAAGGCTTTTTGCCATGATAACCCAAGTTCAATTTTGTTAGAGAAACATGACAAGATTACTTATGCATATACTAGCGCTGAGTAATTGACATTCAACACATACAGAGCAGTAATTCAGAGGTAAACGCTTCAACAGTCGTCTTGTCAAATATGAGTGCTGCGGTGGTCTTGGGAAACGTTCATTTGCAGACCAACACAAGACATTTTTGAAAATCATTGGAATGACTGGCTCAATAACTGATCCAGTCATAGATTTTCGAAAATATCTCTTGGTCTGCAAATGGACATTTTCTATGAGAAAATTGGAAGTTTCTTCCACAAATTTGAACATTAAAGGTTTAATATACAACATAGTAGTGAGTGGGTTAAAATAGGATAGCTGCTTAATTTGCTAGATTTTCAACTTCATCTGTGCCATAATTGATCCGCAAGTCTTTATTCAAATATACACATGTAGATGTCTACAATGCTTGGGTGGATGGATTGTCAACTGCTTAACTCTGTAAACACTCAAATTTGTCCAAGAAAATTTCAATTTTCTCATAGTAAATCTCCATTTGCAGACCACGAGAAGACTGTTTTTGAAATCTTACCACTGTAATGACTGGCTCTCTTATCGAGCCAGTCATTCCAGTGGTAAATTTTCAAAAATAGTCTTCTTTCTCTGCAAATGGACATTTCTCAAGACCACTGCTGAAGACATTTTTGCCCGATATGAGGGTTAAATGGCTAATATAATACGTTTACTGGGTGATATGTTGTATCTGATCTGTCTGGTTTTTGATGCATGTAATTTCAGGTGTAAAGATTTGTCTGCCTTCATGGAGTGCTAATGACACGAGTATTTACAACATTGTGAAAGTTCACCACATAATTAGAGGTACACCTACACAGCAATTGTTATTATGTTAAACTGTTGAAAATATCACGTTTGTTTTAAAGTATGATTATATACATGTTTAACACTTTAACCCTCGAATTTGTTCAAGAAAGATTCAATTTTCTTATAGAAAATGTCCATTTGCAGACCAGGAGAAGACTATTTTTGAAAATTTACCGCTGGAATGACTAGCTCGGTTATCAAAGTCAGTCATTCCGGTGGTACATTTAAAAAAATAAGCTTCTTGGTCTGCAAATGGATATTTCTCAAGACCAATGCAGAAGCTGTTTTTTGACTGATATGAGTGTTAAAGGGTTAATCCATCATTTATGAAGTATAACCTTGTACTTTGAGGTGGTACATATAGTTGTGGGGTCTGATTTGTTACTAAAGTGTCTGATAGCATCATCAAGATATGCCACTTATCACGTTGTAGCTGACATCTACAGTTAACCATTTCACCGATGAATTCCCCATGTCTTATCTTCAACGCTACCATATAGGAAAATTGTTGAATATTTTGAAATTAATTTGACTGCTTCCAGTCAAATTAATTTCAAAATATTCAACAGAATAAGTTTTTTATAATAAAGAATATGTTTTTTTCAGGGATGAGTGTTAAATCGCATGAAAGTGGCAAAGGTCTCCCAGGAAGTCATCTCTGAATTTGGTAAATGTACTTGTACAATTTAATAAACATTCTTTTGAATATTTAGAAATTACATGTACATGTATTTTAACCTCTAGAGATGTTGCTGTCATAGGCAATGCCAGCTCCCAGTAAAATTATTATCAAAATATTCAACAGCTTACCGGTATCTGCTTACCTTAAGTTGGAATTGTGGCAATTCAGTACTTATTCAAAGTTTTAAAATTAATTCAAAGATATGTACAAATTGTGGTTCGAGCTTAGCTAGAAATGGGCAGGGCATACATGTAGATAGAAATGGATGGGGCATAGATAGAAGTTAGCGGGGAATAGAAAGAAATGGATTCCTTTATTAATACATGTACATAAAGTCTCTACTATGCATCATTATCCCTCCGCTTTAGCGAAAAGTGGGAGGATTATGTTTTCGCTTCCATCTGTCCATCCATGCATGCATCCATCCATCCATCTGTGCCTCCGTCATACACACAGCTTTTCTTTCGATAACTACTTTTGCTTGGAATATTGTGATAACACTTCATGGGAAGGTTGGTTATGGTAGTAGGCAAATGCACCTTAGTTTGTGGGTCAGTCAGCCCGTCCGTCCATCTCTTTGTCTCTGAATTTGTGTGTGTCCAATGTCCATCCGTGCAAATCTTGGGCTTTCGTTCAATAACTTGTAGTATTGTGATGAAACTTCATGGGAACATTGGCTATGTTTTTAGGGAAATGTACATTATTTTGTGGGTCAGGAAGCTCGTCCCTCCATCTGTCCATACCTTTGTTTCTGAATTTGTGTCTGTCCGTCCGTGCAAATTTTGGGTTTTCGTTCAATAACTTTACTTTTGCTTGGAGTATTGTGACGAAACTTCATAGGAACGTTGGCTATGGTACTAGGGAAATGTCCATTATTTTCTGGGTCAGTCAGCCTGTCCGTCTATACATTTGTCTGAATTTCTGTCGATCTCCAAGTGTCATTTCATTAGCGTTGTGCATAATGCTCTGGTTAGCCCCTCAAAATGTCTGCATTAACACCCAGTGGGTTACACCCCTGCGCCACGTTGAGGCCGAGCATATAGTCTTAAACAGGGGAGAATTTCTGTCCATCCGTGTAAGTTTGGGATTTTTTGTTCAATAACTTTATTTTTCCTTGGAGTATCATGACGGAACTTCTTATAAATTTTGGATTTTCATTCAATAACTTTACCTCCCCTCCCCCAATTGTAGGTATGTCATACTCAATCAACAATCTAATATAGATTAATTAAATGCTACAATACATGTAAATGTCATGTCATTTCTGTTTTGAGATGGTCAAACAAGATTGTGTCCATTATCTTTGGTTATTATCATACTTGAATGTGTTATTGAATAGGTTAGTAATCTCATGTGGCTAGTTAGGCTATAGATCATTATAAAATATGCAATAGCATAAAAGTTTATTGTCACTTTAAGCCTTAAATTTATTCAAGAAAATCTCAATTTTCTCAGAAAATGTAAATCTGCTGACCTCAAGAGAAGACTATTTTTGAAAATTTACCGCTTGAATGATTGGCACGGTTATCGAGCCAGTCATTCCAGTGTTAAATTTTCAAAAATATTCTCTTGGTCTGCGAATGGGCATTTCACAAGACCAGTGCAGAAGCCGCTTTTGGCTGATATGAGTGTTAAAGGGATATAAATGGTAATAAAATATCTTAGTTCTAGAGATGAATTTTAGCCATGCATGAACAGATAAATAATTTACGGTACGCTGGTGTATATTAATTAAACAATTGAAATGTGCATATTAATTAGTTATAACTACATTCCATGAAAATTTATCGCTAAATTGGCAGCTTTGGTTATTGAGCAGGACATTTCATAATTATGCCCCCATATAAATATGTGGTGTATATACACGTAACGTTTGCTTTGTCCGTCTGTTGTCCATTCAGGCTTTCATTTCCGGATGATAACTCGTTCTATTAAATGGATCATTACCAATCTGATATTGGAGCTTGTCCTTGGTGGACCAAAGAACTAGATTTTGGTGTCAAATGGTCAAAAGTCAGTCACTGTAACCTAATTAATTATGTAATATTGCGTTTCCGGATGATAACTCGAGTTCTATTGAAGGGATCGTTACCAATCTGCAGTGGGAGCTTGTCCTTGGTGGTCCGAAGAACCATATCGATTTTGGCATCAAATGGCCAAAGTTACAGTGACCTACTTTAGCAATCTCTAATTGTCGCTCTTGTTAAATTTCCAACAAATTTGGCCTCTGAACAGATCAGGCTTAAATTGGGAGATATGATTAGGGACTAATGGCCATTAAAATTTGTTCACGGGAAGTTGATAGGTCAAAATACCAATCAAAATGTAACTTGTTTGACTGTCCTATTGGATATTTTTATTTGATGGATTTTGAAGCTGAAATTGTTTTTATATAGTGTTTTGTATATTCTGATTTCAAATTTGCCATTTTCAAAACTGGCCGATAAACGGTTTGGTGGCCATTTTGGATCATTTTCCTGGCAAAAAATCCCATTACTAAAGCAATAGGGAATTTTTAATGTCTTCTCGAGAACCATTGTGCAGATTTCAAGTGTATATGTCAGAAAGCATCCTTAGGACATAGAGATCAAAATTTGTTCAAACAAAGGCGATCGGCCAGTTTGGCTGATGGCCATCTTGGGTCTTCACAAATCTTCTTTTCCAAACCCGCTTGGGATTGGTTCACAAATCATGAAAGGTCATCTAGGCCAATAGCTGAACCGAGTTTGTTCAAGGGTACATATTTGACTGGCCTAATGCTTTAGCAACCATCTTGGCTGACCTAGTTTTTGTGAAAATGACTTCTCCAGAACCGCTGAATGGATCGTGCCGAAATTTCAGAGATATGATTAGGAACTAAGGGCCATTAAAGTTTGCTCATGGAAGTTGATTCATAAAGAAACATGGATGCTGTGTTCTTGTTACAATTATGATCAACGCCTCTTGTATTGTTTTTTAGGTATTCTGATTTTAAAATTTGTCATTTTCGAAGATGTCAGATGAACGTTTTGGCGTCCATCTTGAATCTTTTTCCCACCAATCACTCGCATACGAATGCAATACCCAATCAGAAATTTTAAATGCTGTCTTCTCAAGAACCACTTGGCTGATTTCGAGTATATTTGTTAGGAAGGTCCAGTTCAAACCAAGCCAATCATCCAATTTGGCCGGTGGCCGTCTTCGATTTTGGCTGATTTTTAAAAAATGTCTTTAAAAAAACTCTTCTGAATCCGTTTAGGGGATCGATTCAAAACTCATGAAAGCTCATCTAGGGACAGAGCTGAACCAAGTTTGTTCAAGGGAACTTGATTGGCTTAATTTTTAGTGGATGTTGATTACCTAGTTTTCGTGAAAATGACTTCTACAAACTAAGAACCGCTAAACGGATTGGACTAAAATTTGTGAGATATGATTGGGGACTAACGGGCATTAAAATTTCTTCACAGGAGGTTGATGCGTAAAGAAACATGACTGTTGTGTTCTGGTTGCAATTCTGCTGAAGTCCTAATGGTTCTACTTATAGCTGGTGACCTTTCTACAATGTACATTGTAGTTGAAATGCTTATGTTCCAGGGGAACAATACAGGTCTTTTGGGCCTCTTGTTTCAAATGAACATTGGGTTAGACGTAACTGTATATTCTTTGAAAGTATGTACCGGTGCTATCTTCAATTTACTCAAGATTGTCATAATTTGCCATCCTTTAAATGCTTTTAATGCAACCTTTAAAAAACATACTCTGATGTCAAATGCTGTATGCATTTAGCACTTAAATACAGGGATAGGGCAAATTACTAAATTAGTCAACATTTACTTTAACCTTTTCACCGATGAATTCCCCGCATCTCGTTTTCAACCCTACCATACATAAAAACTGTTAAATATTTTGAAAGTATGTTGACTGGAAGCCATTGCTGCCTTTAAGGCAGCAATGGCTTCCAGTCAAATTAATTTCAAAATATTCAACAGAATACATGTAGGTTTTATATGATAAGAAATTTACTTTTTCAGGGATTTGTCAGTGAACGAGTTAATGGCATTTAACATTGTAAGTGAATGATGTTAATTTGTTTCTAATTATGCCTATCAATCATTCTGTTGTCAACCTTGCCAACCTGTGACACCTGCCCTCATTATATTTACATAACGGTTCTTGAAATTAGACAGTTATATGCTTTGTCTGCCCGTTGAATTTCTGCAAACTACATTTTCCATGGGGTTTACCGCTGGTTATGCTGGATATTTTGAAACCAATTTGACTGAAAGTTGTTGGTAGCTAAGACTCAAACAACTCAGTCAAATTGCTTTCAAATATTCAGCGAGTCCCGAGTTATTGCACATTGAAATTGTTGTTTGGGCCTTTACAGCGGTCAGACAGGTAAATAATGACAGATTTATTTCCATATAAACTTAATCTACTCTTATACTTTGAAATAAAGCATGATATCAATGGATGCATTGATTAAGCTAATTATAATCATGATAGACATGGTGGCTTCAAAATCTTCAAGGCCCAGATCCACAAAGAAATGTTACACTTACATGTAAGTCTAAATGTAAGTTTAAAAACGGTCGTAAATCTGGTCAAAAAAGTGTAACTTACGACAATTAGCCCAAATATTGGCGTAACTTACACATGCTATGTACCACGTGTAAGTCTAAAAAATTGTGTAACTTTGGCAAACCAGCAGTGAATGGACGAATTTAGAAAAGCAAATTGAAATTTTATGTCGTGACGTGACCATTGAGCTCATGTGGACGGCAATGAAAGCCTACATGTAGTTACCGTACGTACATGTAAACAAAGCAACAGCTGTTCTTGATTTATATAGCGTGTAGATTGATATTTATATACGATCGTTTAGCTACTAATAAAATATGAATCTTTCGTTAATTTAATTACTCGTGCGAATGAGCATTATTGTAAATCATTATAGGCTTATTGTGCATCATTTGACAATTCAACCTGTTATTTGGCACATGCATAATTCATGCCAAAGTTGTTAGTTGAAGATCTATGTTCCAATGCCCTTCCATGCAAGCATCTAGACAAAATACGATGTCGCCACCATTACCGATTCCTAAAATTGTCATTGACAAGCTCAAATTTGTTCAAGAAAATTTCCATTTTGTCATAGAAAATGTTCATTTGCAGACCACGAATCGTTATTTTTGACAATCGTTCACTGGAATGGGGGCCTCTGTTGTTTCTTACCGAGCCAGTCATTCCAGTGGCAAAATAAAAAAACCCCAAACTTCTCTTGGTCTCCAAATCGTCATTTCACAAGACCATGCACTGCGAAATCCGCAGTTTTCTGCCAGCTTGAGTGTCAAAGCCGAAGAAGGGTTAAGATTTATGGCTGTAAATCGTCAATTCTTGAATCACTTTATTTATGGGTACAACCTTTAAATTTTTGTTATAAAGCCCGCGCGACAAATATATAGCCTGCTACCTGTTTCTGTGTAAATATATTCCTTGTTTTTGTGACAAAAATTCAAAGACCCTTCCTAGACTGTCATCTTCAGAAAATTAGATTGATAATTTATCACATATGCGTAGGAATAGCCAACAGGGGTGGGGTTTGAGGTGGTGTGGGGGTTAAGGTTACGTAGGTTTTCCCTTTCCCATAGAGTATCCCTGCAGCACCCCTAGGTTTTGGCCCCTCCTATAGTTGGCACCCTCCCACCCCCTGGTAAAAATTCGTTCCTATGCCCATGTGGCGACATTGCATATAAATAAGTGTTTTGGTGTTTATTATCGTGTAACACAACCAATTAACAAATCCAATTCAGGCGAGGAAAAGATTGCTTTTCTCGGCATTGTTGTGATTAATGTTAATTCTGACAGCTCTGTTAGATTCAAGGTCATCTGCACTTCCGGATTCTTGTCAGAACAACGATTTGTGCATCCACGTACTAGAGAGATTTGCATTCATTTACGACAAAAAACATGATTGTCTTCATGGATCCCGGTTAAGTCAAACACATAAGTGTCATGACGTAACTTGCGCCAGGTGTAACTTACACTTCTTTGTGAATCTGGGCCCTGTACACTAAAAATATATTTGTAAAGTATTTTGAATGGAATCCCTTGTTGTGGCAACAATGGCTTCCATTGAAATTATTTTCAAAACATTCAACATCTTTCTGTTATGGTTGTCTTTAAAACGATGCACTGAAACATGCTGAGTGCATACATGTACATGTGTGTGCTGGCATCGTTAGTGTATGTACACCTGTAAGCCATAGTGTGAAAACACAATAAATATGTTTGAAATAACATGAATGGAAACAGTTTGTTACAATCAGTTGTTTGACAATTTGAAAGTCTTTTGGCTTTAAGCTGTTGCTCAGCGCAAACTATAAAACAGCTTCCCCGCATGGTTGCTTTGGAATTTGAGATAAATGCCCAAGACATTCATAATACATTTTCGTAATGTAATTTGTCCACTACTGGTGAAACCGTGGTGTGTGGTGTGATTGTGGGTAGTGATATGTGTGTGTGTGTGTGGACTATAAATTTAGTCTCCATCTGTCTATCCATCTGTCACAGTTGGTTTCCCACACTTCTACAAATCACACTCCCTTTCGCTTGTGAAATACTAAAGATATTGATCAGTTTTTCGCACTTTTTCGCATTCCTTCAAAACATTCAGCTGGAAATTGGTACATTGCTTTATTATAACAAGGTACAGGCAGTTGGTTCGAGTTTCAGATATTTGCGTACATTTTTATATGGAGTTACATGTCTGCCCCCTTTCGTCTTATGAAATACGACAAGTTTCAGCTTTCCTACTTTTTTCCTTCTTCAACGTATTCACCTGCCTGAAACTTAGTGGTACATTGCTTTCTTATGAGAAGTTACAGATCAAGTTTGAGTTTCAGGCATTTCCATCAATTATGAAATGCGAAAAATATCAGCATTCCGAACCTTTTTTCGCTCTTCAATATGTTCAACTAACACTTGGTACATTGCCTTATTAGACGCCTACTGATAAGACCAGGGGAGCCAGGATTATAGGCTTGCTCTCTATCAGTCTTTCTATCTGTTTGCCCATGTTTCCATCCATGTGTCACAGTTGGTTTTCCTCAGGTTGCTATCCTCCAACATATTTAACTGAATATTGGTAAGTTGCTTTGTTTATAAGAAGTGACAGATCAAGTTTGAGACTCGGCCATTTCAGTAAATTTTTAATGAAATTATGCCCCTTTTGACTGATGAAATATGAAAAATAGTAGTTCAGGAGCTTATGTTAGGCAGCTGAGCATAAAACCATGGAACCTTTGGCTGTCAATCTCTGAAATTTATATCACCATGTGGGATGTGTATTGCAAAGAATTATTAGGGGGCCAAGCCAGTGGCTGGCCACCTATTGTTATTGTTCTATTTTTTATTAGACTTTCAAGCAGCTCTGCTGGAAGCCTATTGTAATTGTTCCAATTATTATTAGGTTTCCAAGCAGCTCTGCTGGAAGCCTCTTGTAATTGTTCCGATTATTATTATTCTTATTATTTTTTTTATTCCACCGCAAAAACTTAAATGTCTTCTCCCATACCCCTAAGTGGACTGGACTGAAACTTTGTAGGATGTAACAATGCCCTAGCCTCTTTAAAGTTTGAAAGCAGAACATTTCTAGCTAACCTGGTTTGGCAGCCATCTTGGATTTTATGCAAAGATTTGACATTTTTAGTATGCTTCTATAAAACCATTGCCTGTATATCAGAGTGAAGCTATAAATCTAAATGCTTCAGAACCCTGATTAAGATTTGAGCAGCAAAAGTTGCCAGCTCACATAGTTCGGTGGCCATGTTGATGATGTCATGATTTCAGAAAATGATCGTTTCTACAAAGATTTTGTATGTATCCCATTCAAATTTTGTAAACTTGATCAGTGACTAACTGCTGACAATCCCTGGAAGGATGGACTGGATAGGTTAAGAAACGGCCGAGATATAATTTTTTGAATTTTTCCTTTTTTAATCTGCATGCAGTAGTAAATGTGTGTTACCTAATATCAAGTACTATGAGATATCTAAAATAAACAGTGACTGGTAACTTTTCTTTAAATGTAATTTATGACTGGCATAGAGTTTCCCAGCTTTCAACCCATCCCCCACCCCTACATGTATCTCTAAATGGTACTGTTAAATGACACATTATGCAGATCTATTTCACACCTAAACTGCTATTTATTTTAAGAACGATGCTACTCTATGCTGCTGCCTATGACAGCAACAGATTTTAACCGTAAGATTTTCAAATTACAAACTAGAAATCCTTACACAAGATTTACTGCTGAACTACAAGTTGCCATTAACCATTTTACTGAAAAATTACAATTGTTCATTAACCCTTTTACAGCTGAATTGCAAGCCTCCATTAACCAGTTTACTTCAGAATTGCAAGGCTAATTTAATGCTTTAACTGCTGAATTATCAGTCTCCAAATGGTACCACTTTTACAGCCAAATTGCACTGTCCATCATTTCAGTGCAAAAAGGTCATTTGAGTCTAGAAAGGTCAAATAAGTACAGAAACGGTCATTGGTGTACAAAAAGTTCATTTGAGTACAAAAAGGTCATCTGAGTACGAATATGTCATTTGAGTGCAGAAAAGGTCATTTGAGTGCAGATAGGTCAAATGAGTGCACAAACGATTATTTAAGTGCGAAAAGGTCATGTGAGTGGAGAAAGGTCAATTGAGTGCCCAAAAGGATTATTTGAGTGCAGAAATGTCAAATGAGTACAGAAAAGGTCATTTGAGTGCAAGATGTCATTGAGTTCCAAAGGTCATTGAGTGCAAAAAGGTTATATAAGCACAAAAGTGTTATTTTGATTGCAGAAAGTTGAAATGAGGGCAGTAAAGTTCATTTGAGTGCGAAAATGTTACAGGATAACATACATGTTTCACGCTCTTTCTGGTACTTAACAATTGTATCTTTAGCCTTAACTGCTGATACTTCAGCATTCCTTGACAGGCTCCATCCTGTTACTGGGTAGAAAATGTTAGTAGTTTAGGCTTAGGTTTTGCAACAGCTTTCTGGGAGCTGGATTGGAAGCCGTCGCAGTAACAGGTCTAGTTATTTTTATTTTTTATTATTCCGCCATTTTATTTGTTCGCGAATAGCGCGAAGACAAAAATGCTGGTGAAATTCAGGCTTGGCATGGCAAGAAGGCCTTATTAGGGCAAACCTTTTACATGTGAATGGATATAATTTACTAGAAAGGTCGGTGGCCATCTTGGATTTCCGGAAAATTTTCCTGCTTTTTAAAAAATCGCCAGAACCACTTGGTCAGAATCAGCGGAGAATGGGTCCCTATAAAGTTTGTTCAAGAGAAGTTAATAGCTAAAAAAACATGGATTTCCGTATGGACCAACCAGCATCAAGCTTTCTGGTGGCCATGTTGAATTTTTTATCTGGCATTTTCGAATTTGTTCGATCGATGGTTTGGCTGCCATCTTGGATTCGTTTCCCGCCAAATTCCCCATAGTAAAGCAATTGGAAATTTAAAATGCCTTCTCCTCGGAAACCGCTTGGTGGATTTCAATTATATTTTGCAGGGAGCATCATTAGGTAATAGAGATCTGATTTTGTTCAAACAACGCTGGTTGGCCTATTAGGCCGGCGGACATTTTGGATTTTGTAGTATTTCGGGAAATGTTTTTAAAAATCTCCTCCGAAACCACTTGGCTGATTGATTCAAAACTCATGAAATATCATCTAGGGCCTCGGCTGAACCAAGTTTGTTCAAGGGAATTTGATTGGCCGAAAACTTGGATGGCCATCTTGAATGACCTAGTCTTCGTGGAAACGACTTCTCCAGAACTGTTGAACGGATCGGGCCGAAAATTGGCTGATATGATTAGGGACTGAGCCGCAATACAGTTTGTTCAAGAGAAATTGATACGTCATAAAACATGGCAACCATCGACCAATCAATATTCAGCATGATTGTAAGCCATTTTGAATTTTTTTATTTGTTGAAATTTGAAGCCGAAATTGGTTTTACATAGGTTTTTGAGTCTTCTGATTCCAAATTTGCCATTTTCAATACTGTCGGATGAGCGGTTTGGCGGCCATCTTGGATCATTTAGGCTCTAAGCCACTTATAAGAGCTGGCTCAGATAAGGTTCTCGTCTTAGCGACCGGTGCATCGCCTTATTATTATTATTATTATTATTATTAGCTCACCTGGCCTGAAAGGCCAAGTGAGCTTATGTCATGGCGACCATCCGTCGTGTGTCCATCATCCGTCCATCCATCCGTCCATCAACTTTTCCTTTAAAAGGACTTCTCAAGAACCGCTGGAACGATTTCAATTATATTTGGCAGGAAGCATCCTTAGGCATAGGGATCGAAGTTTGTTCAAACGGAGCCAATCGGCCAATTTGGCCAGCGGCCATCTTGGATTTTGGCCAATTTTTAGAAATGTCTAAAAATCTCCGAAACTGCTTGAGGGATTGAAGAAAACCTCATGAAATATGATACAGGGCAAGAGCTCAACCAAGTTTGTTTAGGGGAACTTGATTGGTTAAATGTTTCGGCGGGCATCATGGTTGACCTAGTTTTAGCGAAAATGACTTCTCCAGAACCGCTGAAGGGATCAGGCCAAAATTTGGCAGATATGATTAGGGACTAAGGGCCAGTAAAGTTTGTTCAGGAGAAGTTGATCCGTCAAAAAACATGGCCGCCATGGGCCAATCAAAATATAGTATGTTTGGCGGCCATATTGTGTTTATATATTTTATATTGAAATTGTTTTTATATAGGTTTTTGGGTATTCTGATTTGAAATTTGCAATTTTCGAAACTGTCTGATAAATGGTTTGGTGGCCATCTTGGATCATTTTCCCGCCAAAAGCTCCCATACTAAAGCAGTGGGAAATTTAAAATGTCTTCTTTTCGAGAACAATTTCGATTTCAATTATATTTGGCAGGAAGCATCCTTAAGGCATAGAGATGCAAGTTTCTTCAAACAAACCCGATCGGCCAATTTGGTAGATGGCCATCTTGGAATTCGGCCGATTTTTAGAAATGTCTTTAAAAATCTTCTCCAAAACCGTTTGAGGGAAAATTCAGAACTCACGAAATATGATCTAGGGTAAGAGCTGAATCAAGTTTGTTCAAGGGAAAGGGTTCAGTAGCCATCTTGGATGACCTAGTTGTCGCAAAAGGGCCATTAATGTTTGTTCAAGAGAAATTAATCCATCAAAGAACATGGCTGAGGTGGCCCAATCAAAATATAGCGTGTTTGGTTGCCATTTTGGATTTTTTTATTTTATGGATTTTGAGGCCGAAATTGGTTTTATATGGGTTTTTGGGTATTCTGATCTCAAATTTGCAATTTTCGAAACTCAGATAAACGGTTTGGGTGCCATCTTGGATCATCTTCCTGCCAAAAGCTCCCATACTAAAGCAATGGGAAATTTAAAATGTCTTCTCGAGAACTACTGGGTTGATTTCAATTATATTTGGCAGGAAGTATCCTTAGGGCATAGAGATTTCAGTTTGTTCAAACGAAGTTGATCGGACAATTTAAATGTCTTTAAAAATCTTCTCCAAAACTGTTTGAGGAATCAATTCAGACCTCATGAACCGCTGAAGTGATCGGGCCGAAATTTGTGATATATGATTAAGGACTAAGGGCCATTAAAGTGTGTTCAAGAGAAGTTGATCCATCAAAAAAACTGGCCGCTTTAAAATGTCTAAAAATCTTCTCCAAAACCGCTTGGGGATCAATTCAAAACGCATGAAATATTATCTATGGCAAGAGCTGCACCAAGTTTGTTTCAAGGGAATGTGATTGGCCAAATGGTTTGGTGGCCATCTTGGATAACCTAATTTTTGCCAAAATGACTCCAGAACCACTGAGCGGATTGGGCCGAAATTTGGGTGGTATGATTAGGTACTGAGTGCCATTAAAGTTTTTTCAAGGGAGTGCGCTACGTCAGAAACATGGCTGCCGCAGGCCAATCAAAATGTAGCGTGTTTGGTGGCCATATTGGACTTGCAAAAATGTCCACAAACTCATTTAGAGGACTACTCCTAAACCACCCACCAACAATTGTGACAAAGATGCATAATGCTCCAGGTGAACGACACAGGCCCCTTGGGCCTCTTGTTATTATTATTATTATTATTATTATTATTATTATTATTATTATTATTATTATTATTAGCTCACCTGGCCTGAAAGGCCAAGTGAGCTTATGTCGTGGTGACCGTCCGCCGTGTGTCCGTCTGGCGTCTGTCAACTTTTCCTTTAAACGACTTCTCAAGAACCACTGGGCCAATTTGAATTATATTTGGGAGGAAGTATCCTTAGGGCGTAGGGAGTAGTATAGCCGGTAGTAGAAAAATACCCCCCTCTACAGGCAACCGTTCCATGATCTGCGGCTCCCACCGCCCTCTCAATTCCTGAGGCATAGGAATTTGAGTCATGGGCCACACAAATACATATTAGAGATGGAATAGTGCTCTATGTGCGCTCAAACTGAATACCAGTGGGGTACGATACACAAACCTTGGCATAGCCGAAGTACAGTACTGTCACGCCTACTGTGCGAGTGCCCACTCGCTCTCCGAGCAGGTTCCTAACATAAAAGCTGAGCTGGTTGCCATCGTTAGCCGGGATGTTCTTACCACCGAAGTGGCACAGGCCATCCGGCCGTTCGAGCGCCGACTCGAGCTCCTCAGGGCCGCTGGTCAGACGGAGTAAGGCATACGAGTTCGCTTTCTGTCGATAGAGACAGCAATCAGCCCGATTGCGTAGCTCACCGAGAACATTGGTCCCAGCCACTATAAGTTTGAAGTCATTTAGCTCCCCCACCTGCTGGACCACCCCTCCCTTCTGAAGCAAGACTGCCACAGCTACACAATCTGAGACACCTTGTGGCAATATCAACTTTAGGCGCTGGTTATCTGTGGCCTGGACCTGCTGGTACTCTCGCTCTACATGCAGGATTCGCTGTCTAGAGTCCTGTTTTAGTTCCTGGTCATTCTCATCATGCCAGATGTGAAGTTGTGGAGAGGTCATACGTAGTTACTCCATCAAGATGTTCAGTGTACACCCGAAGGAAAAGCTCATTCTGCATCATGGCCGGGTTCACGTGTGTGTTCTGGAGGAGGGAGAAGAGTGGCACTGTAACAGGCATTTCTACGTCTGGCTGTAAGTTGAATTCTGTGAAACCTTCATTACATCCGACGGCATAGTACCCTTTCCCCTTCGCATAATAGGAAGGTCCACGAGCTAGAGGAGCCAGGACTCGATACTCATCGTTTATGTAGGTGGTGTCTAAGGTGGTGTTGTTCTACACAATCTCCCACCTGTTCACCATCTGCGGGAGCTCAACATCCTTCTCCTCAGTGCTCTCGAGCATAAACTTGAGCGTCATGCTCCTAATTTCGTGGATTTGTTCCGAGATTGTGAGGTCGATGTACTTCCCCGCAGCGGAGAGAGGGTTCGCATCATGGATACTAGGTCGAATGACTGTCAGACAGTCCCTTCGAGGATCGGTGTGGTGCGAGGCCACGGGTTCAACTGCCCCATCTTGATGCTGTACATACTGCTGCATTGTTTAAACGTCTAGCTATATACAGATTTAAATGGCGATGTTTCTCCAGCAGATCGTCTTTGGAGGGCAGAAATGCAGCACCTTCAGCTGCGGTCTCTGCTACTTCATCATATGCTTGAGGACCTTCGTCAGAAGCTTGAGGAACTTCATCAGAAGCTTGAGGAACTTCGTCAGAAGCTTGAGGAACTTCGTCAGTTTCATCAAAAGTGTGCTTCTGTCATTCCGACAGGTTGCCGTCATTCCGACAAGGTAGGCAGTGCCGCGTGATACTCGATGGGCTCGGTGTGGACACCATCTGGTAGCACATATCTCTTATCATAGTAGGCAGAGAGACCAAGTTTTTCCTGTTCATACGTCACCATACCCTGGTTGTGCAGACGGAGGCCTCGATTGGTGGCTCTGTCCACTACACCATGGAGGGCGCTGTAGAACCTCTGCCAGGAGATGTCATTCTGCCGTTTAGACATTTCCTTGGTCGAGCATTTCACTTGCGAGTTTCTGCTGTTCCAGTGGTCTGTATTCTCCATATAGTAGCACTTGGAGCAGACAGCAATACCAGGGGTGCCTTCGAACTCGAGCTTGAACACTCCTGGAGTGCGGTTAGACCATTTGTCCCATGCCAACCAGTCCTGTTTGCAGGCCTCATACTCCGTTCGCATCTCTCGGCGTATCACCTCATCAAAGTTGGAGTCTGCTATGGCAATATAGGCAGAATCCGTGTCCATCTCTAGGTACTCGAAGCTGTCACGAGCTACGGAGCGGTCGAGGAAGTCATAGTAGAACTCCAGTATTCTAAGCTTCACCAGCTTGTATACTGCTATACCCACCTGGAAGGGGCGACGAATGGTGATTTTAGCCTTACGGCTCTGCAACTCGTAGGAATCACTGATCTCCTCTAGATCCTCGAACCATGCGCTACGCAAGACTCTGTCTACTGCTCGTTCATCCTTAGTGAAGCTCGTGTTGGTATGACGTTCTAATGCCTCGATCAGCTTTCCATATGCACTGTTGCCGAGGAGTTTGAAGAGATCAGCCAACAAGGCTTTACTTTTGTCAACATCCCCGGTACGATGTGCCTCAGTAACAGAGTCTACAAACCATTCAAAATGTTTCTGTGAGGTGTACTCTATAGTGCGATAGATAGCAGTAATCTCTAACCCGTGGGCAAGGTACCACTTGAGAGTTGGTGCATACAATACCCTCTTCTTACCAGAGAGTGCACCAACGAGCTTGCTAGTTGTAGACTTTTGTCGACCTGTTTTATCAAGGTATGCAAGCATCTCCGAAGGTATAGCCTCTTCTGGGATCTCACGATTATAGAAGATGGGAGACATCTCCTCAAACTTTGGCCATAACACTTTAGGTACCTCAATGTCGACCTCAGCAAACCCGAACCAACGATCCGCTAGCAGATCCTGCTTAAAGCGTTCAATATCACTGCTTACACGCCCACCCCACCGTCGTACAGTTTCTTTACCACAAGGCATTGCTTGGGCCATGGTTGACACATACAGGGCATTTGCATCATAACCAAGGAGACGTTGACATACTCGCTTACCTTGGCGAATTCAGGTAACCCCAGACTCGTGATATCTCATGAACACAATGCTCGAACCACCAACAACAGCACCCTTTAACATCTCATAAGCTTCCTTGCCTGGAGAGTAAAGGCTAATATCCGGATAATGTTCAGCAGTACCACGAAGTAAGTACTGAAGCGACACACCAGGAAGTGACACCGCATCCTTCAGAATGTCAATACCTCGTTCTGTGTAGAATTCTTGCATCTTCTCTAAGGCTTCAATGAACGGGCTAGCATCCAAGTTGTTGTAATATTGCAACCACTCAGCAAATGTCTTCATCCCCAGATCTCTGAAGGTCTGCTTACAAGCTTTCCACTCTGACAACTCAAGAAGGTAACCACCTTTGAGCTTGGGCCACCACACAGGATAATCAGGTAGTCCAGAATAGTCAAGGTTCTCAGGTGAGTCGAACCATTCATAAGGTAACCAGCTCTTCTGTTGCGTGCAACCGTAGGCTTTGATCCATTTCTCATAAGAAACCCCTGGGCCAAGGTAGTTGATTACATCGAGAAACCTCAGTTCAGGCGTAATGAGGAACATTGTCTGGCTAGCCTTCTTGGTGACTTTCACCGTTCCTTTGGACGAAGTAGTAAGTTCATCCACGAAGTACTTCTTGATGAGGTTCAGGTCGTACCGCCCAGAGTTGAACCCGAGCATAGGCACCTGGTCACACCACTCATTGATAAGTTGCTGCTGTTGTTTTGGTAACTTGTCCAAGTCTGCGGGGAGATACTGTGACCGAAGCCTTGCACGGATCGTGGAGACTTGTAGTTGGATCTCCTGCATGAACTCTGAGATCAGCATTGGTATGTGGGCACTCTCGATCGTGAGACTCTGTAGGGTGGGTCTTGATCCCATCTAGAAGAGCTTCAACGTCATAGACAATAAAGTGTGGGTGTGGTACTGTCCGCACAGGGGTGTGGACGCTTGGACAGCGTTTTAGACAGCACTCCCACTGTACCACAAGCGTGCGTCCAGATGCTCTCAGTTTTTCGTCTCTCGCGACCGTCTTGCGGTATCTTTGATCAGCATCCTCACCTCGCTGGTGTTGTGAACATCCATTCCAGTGACAGCCATGAAACTGGTATACTGTGTCGGTTGTTGGATTATAACCATCTACAGGAGCCCCCTCGATCCAACCCTCACCACCGTGACTACACTTTGCATGGTGTATATGAATTCCACGGTTTCGTGACTCGTATTCAATCCAACGAGTAGCCGCGGAACTGGCCGGTTGGGATGGATAGGCCTTCTCGTATGGTGACTGCGGTGCCACTACCTTCTCCCCGGGGCAATCGATGGTCGTTTTTTCCCCTGTACAGCGGTCAGCATGGCGATGGAGACTACATGCTTGGGTGAACTGCTGTTGACAGTGCCCACAGCTGAAAGTCTGGGCCAGCTTGTAGATGTCCTTAATGAAGAAGGCGTGGTGGTCATATACTCCAATGGCCATGACGCTCGGATAGAGAGCAGGTTTCTTGGTCAGATGCAAGATGCCCTCTTCAGTGGGCTCATAAACATGAATCCCTGTCTTCGCAAATAACTCTACCTTGTCCAGCTGGTCTAGGGATATCTTTGGTACATCAGCCACAGGCCTTTTCAGGCCATAGAACTGTTTAAGACGCTCTCGTGCAGGAGCTGTACTTTTATCAGCTCTTGCACCCTGCTGGACTGCTAGACATCTCCAGAGGCACATGTTATCTTTGTAGGTATCGAGTGCCACCATTTCCTTCTTCCATCAGAGCCAGATCGGGAGGGGGGCCCTGTCCCTAGCAGAGGCTGGCGGTCGATGACAACCTTTACCTCAATGTTGATTGATCTGACGAAGGCCCACGCAGTATTGGGCCGAACGATATTGTCTGGGTCGAGGCGAGCTTGCTCTCCGCCCTCCACCCAAGTCTGGGTATACCGAAGTTAGGAGTTCTGAACAGTCCGCAGCTTCTCCATGATCTGACCTGTAATGTCTCCTTCTAACCCTCTGAAGAATGTCCAGCATACTGTTCACCGTCCTCTCTCCTCTGTCACCGAGACGCTCGTTGAGAATCTGCTGACCTTCTCGCCTCATACTCCGGGCTAGGGTTTCAGATCTCGATGCCCTCATTAATCGTCTTCTGATTCGGTGTAGAAGAGGTAGGCGTTCTTGTGGATGGCTTGCCATCCGAGTTGCTACAGCTTTGGCCCTTAAGCTGACATTCGTCTCCTCATACATCTGACGACTCTCACGGAGAAGCTGTGCTTTCTTGTGAGGGTTCCATGGATCCTCAGAGGTGAGCGCCGGAAACCTCCCTGTCTGTTTTGCTCGGGAGAGTCGCTTTAGCCACTCCTCGGCAAAGGCAGGGAGTCGCTTTCGCCACTCCTCGGCATTGGCGTGTGCAATCATCTGGAGCAGGTCGGCTTTGCGGGCCTTAGAATAGCCTCTAAGACTGAATTACTTTGCCATCACTCGAAGCTGTGTTACAGTAACCATGATGCAAGGTCTATATATTAGATCTTAAACATTTCTGACCATCTTCGAGGGTGTTACAGTAACCATGATGCAAGGTCTATATATTAGATCTTAACATTTCTGCCCATCTTCGAGGGTGTTACAGTAACCATGATGCAAGGTCTATATATTAGATCTTAAACATTTCTGACCATCTTCGAGGCGCCTACATTATGTAAGAGTTGTTGTTTCAAATGCGTGGCATGACGCGTTTAAGTTCTTCCATAACTAAACTGAACTTTCTCCTGGCACAGACCTTCTTGTAGTTCATTCTGTTGGAATGTTTACGACCCCCCCCACATGCTTTACATAGTCCACAGTCTGTATAAATACCTGCCCCACATCCTCTGCACGGCTTCGGCTCAACAGCAGCCTTCTGAAACTGAGCATTGTGCGTCGCACACTATTCTCCAACACAGCTCCTTAAGCATCGAAAAGGCTTACCTCGCATAAGCCATTTGCCTGTGGAGGGAGGTCGTATTTTTCTACTACCGGCTATACTACTTAGGGATCCAAGTGTGTTCAAATCAAGCCGATCAGCCGTTTTGGCCAGCGTCCATCTTGGATTTCGTCTGATTTTAGGAAACTTCTTTAAAAATCTTCTCCGAAACCTCTTGGGGAATCGATTCAAAACCCATGAAACATCATCTATGGAAAGAGGTAAGTCAAGTTTGTTCAAGAAGATTTGATTGACCAAATGGTTCAACGGCCATCTTGGATGACCTAGTTTTCCCGAACAGCTGAAGAGATCAGGCCGAAATTTGGTAGATATGATTAGTCAAGGGAAGTTGATCCATAAAAGAGCATGGGCCAATCAAAATGTAGCGTGTTTGGCAGCCATATTGGATTTTTTTATTTGATGAATTTTGAGGCCGAAATTGGTTTTGTATAGGTTTTTGGGTATTCTGATCTCAAATTTGCAATTTTCGAAGCTGTCGAATAAACGGGTCGCCGGTCATCTTGGATAATTTTCGCTCAATAAGCTCCCATAGTAAAGCAATGAGAAATTTTAATGTTTTCTCGAGAACTACTTGAGCCAATTTTAATTATATTTAGCAGGAAGCATCCTTAGGGCATGGAGATGCATGAAGTTTGTTAAATCGAAGACGATCGGCCAATTTGGCTGGTGGCCATCATGGATTTTGGTCGATTTTTAGAAATGTCTAAAAATCTTCACCAAAACTGTTTGAGCGATTGATTCAAAACTCATAAAATATCATTTAGGGCACAAGCTGAACGAAGTTTGTTCAAGGGAACTTGATTTACCAAATAGTTGGCCGGCCGTCTTGGATGGCATGGTTTTCATGAAAGCAACTCTTCGTCGCCAGAGCCACTGAACGGATTGTGCCAAAATTTGGGAGATATGATATTGATGACTAAGGGCTATTAAAGTTGGTCCAAGAGAGATTGATTCATAAAGAAACATGACCTCTGTTTTCTTGTTACAAGTCTGGTCCACTCATTAGAGTTCTAATTATTGTTAATGACCATTCTAGTTGAAATGCCTATGGTCCAGGTGAGCGATACAGGCCCCTTGGGTCTCTTATTATTATTATTATTATTATTAATTATTATTATTATTATTATTATTATTATTATTATTATTATTATTATGTGAGATGTACTTTAATATACATGTACAAATAATAATTATAATTCCTGTTATGTTGTTACTATTTTCAGAGTCAGCAAAATGTCAAGAGTTCAAGGACATCCAGATGCTCCACTGCTAGCATTCTACAATGTCACCTTCCGATTGATGATCACTTATTGCTCCAATAACACATCTGTGAAGCCAACACAACAAGAAAATAGCAATGATTACTCAGAAGATGATGATATGTACTCTCCATTTGCTAGAAACATTCAGAAAACGGTTGCTGTTTTAGTTTCCAAACTGAAACACTTCTTTTATGTTGGAGATTATGTGGAACCTGATTCTCGTGATATTCAGATGTTAAACATTTGTGATACAGAGGTTTTGCATGACTTTAGCTTTACGTTTTATCCCACAAGTGTCATTGATTGGTGCTCATTTCTTATAATCTCTGTGCTAGTTTTAATCTCTATTGTCTACTCAATAAGATGTCTGAAATTATTTCTACTACAGAGACAAATATGGAGTAACTTGAACATAGTATTTTGGAAAAGGTTATATAACAGTACACCTCTTCGTAAACGAGCAGTAGTAATTGAGTCTGTTGCTTACCAAGGTGAACATTGTAATAGCAGTGGTCAGACTTCTGAATCCCAATCAGCAGAACACTTAATCATATCAGACTGCCAAGTTCCCAATGAGATTCATCATACAGCTGGATATATCCCTAATCTTCCAGGTGGAATCACGCGACCTGAGACCGCCACCAGATCACTTGTCAAGTTTCATAGAATTGACACAGGAAATTTTTTATCACAGACTCTTCGTCTGTTGTCCGCTGGCTTGGACAGGGTTTTGTGGACAAAAAGCAGTTCTATTCTAGTCACGGCGAGCTCATCTTTGCACAGGACTAATTCCTTGCCTAGGAGACGATCAACGCCTATGTTTCAACGTCAGGATGATGATGGTTCTGATTCTGACAGCCGGTCCTGGGAGGAGTTTGAGATTCTGCATCAAACATTTGATTGGAACATAAGTTGGACCCCAAGGTTAGAGCGTCGTTATGCAATTTCTCATCATGATAGTACTCCGCTTCAGCAACTAACACGGTTTTATGAGAGCAAAGCTTCTATTAATATGAAACAATGGCATGCATCTTCATGGTTTGCATCTTATGTCCTACTGTTGTTGGATAAAGAACTGAAGAGCAAGTTAGGACTGTCAGGTAGTTCTAATAGCTTTTCCTTTGTCGAGTTCATTCCAATTGGAAGTGCAAAGAAAGGATTAAGGGCAAAACCATGTAATGAATTTGATGCTCTTATGGTCCTGCAGCCTGTTGATAACTCTGTATCAGAAGTGTTGAGTAGTCAACAATATGACACAATTCCGAATGCATCTGTGCTGCTGAAGATGGCTAATCCATGGTTTGGCTCAGCGAGGCGTTTTATTAAAGATCTGAAACTTGGTAATGAGGACAGAGCTAAACCATGTTTGTCATGCCACCAGTTCGCTATATTAGCATCCAGTCTGTTGGATCAGTCAATTGATGAAATTGTTCGCCACGGTAACAGTTTCCAGGACTGGATGCCATTCAGGATGACAAAGTCATCTAAAGAACATTTTAGAATTGCAATTGATACAAAAGGTGCCAGAAAATCAGGATTTGAATGTGATGAAATAAGCATTACACTATATCCAGCTATATGCTTTGATGATGGTGGTATGCAACAAATGGCATTATATGCCACTCCTTACTGGGTATTTACTGGTAGTGAAAGATCAAAAACTCAACCAAAATTCTTACACAATCAAAATGAAAACAGTAGGCAAGGAGAGAAGGAATGCGTTTGGACTGTCTCAACAGGTAAGGTAGAGGATGCTTATTTAAAGCTTATAGACGGTCGTATGAAGATGTCTAATATAGAATCATGTCATGTACTCTGTACTGTGATAGTTAACTGTCTGGTTAAGGATCTACGTGAGGATGGACTTGTTGATCGTGATTCTGCATCATGCTTTGAAATCTCTGGACATCATGTGGAGACTGTAATGAACTACCTTCTTCTTGAGAGTTCTCCTGGGAAATGGACTTTTGATAAACTTGCAGATCGAGTCTCGGATTGTGTGATCTTCTTGCGATCAGCTTTGACATATATGCGTCTTCCAAGATTCTTCGCACACAATCCGCATCTTTTTCGACACTTCCCACAGTTTCAGAAGATGCCCGGTTTCTCCAGTGGAAGACAAGAGAATTTGTTTTCAGGAATGACTGAGGAGAGATCTAAGGAGCTGTTAGAACGTCTCGACAGTGCACTAGCAAGGAGTAACATTGAGGGTGCAATCAAAAAGGAGTACTCACCGGAAATGTGGGAGTATGAGTTTTTTGTATTTAGCTAGACATGTATGTGATTGTTTTGTTTAAATTAGACCAATTCATAGCGCTTTCAAAACATACAGGCATGTACATGTACATGTACGCAGCATTATCAGCTACAATGTCAAGTCAAATTAACTCTTTAACATCTAAATTTGGTCCTGAAAATCTAAATATCTGCTTATTAAATGTTAATTTTCAGGCCAAGAGAAGCATATTTTTGAAAATTTACTAATGAAATGACTGGCTCAGTTACTGAGTCAGTCATTTCAGTGGTAAAATTTCAAAATTAGGGTTCCATTGGCCTGCAAATGGGCCATTGTGAAGACCACTGCAAAGGCTGATTAATATACATGTAGGTGCATAGGTATAAGCTTGGTTTATAGTATGCTTCCACTTGCACGCTCAGCTAACTTTCCAAAGTTACCCTCTGGTCATTGGGCCTTTTCATTCCTGCACAATCTCGACTCCCTTTTTTGGGAGCAGACAGCCATACTACGGCTGCCATTTATAGGCGCTTGATGGCTTTTTGCCGACATTCCGTATTGTCGACACTGCCCTCAGGTACCTATTTTACAGACAGGTGTATTGGAACAATGCAGAGTGAAGTGCCTTGCTCAGGGACATAACGTGGCAACCTGGCCGGGAATCTATCCCGCGACATTTGAGTCATGAGCTTGACTCCCTAACCACTCGGCCACTGCACCTAAGTGTTCAAGCCATGAAAGGGTTAATTTTAATATATTCAACAAATTATTTCTTGCATTATATAGACGAATATGTTTCATGTCTGTATAGATGAACAGATTAGCCTGTTGTACATGTAGATGACTGATTTTTTTGTCTCCCTTCCATCCCTCCCTGCAAGGGTTCATCCGTGTAGAGTTTTGCTTTCTCTTCGATAACTTAGCTTCTACTTTGAATATTACATGTACAATGTACTGGTATTGATTCTCTTGAGTAATTTGGTCATGTGTTAGGAAATATAAAATTATTTTCTTGGTCAATCCATCAATCAGTCTATATCCATCCGTCTTTCTGACCACATTTAGTCTTTTGCTCGATAATGTACTTGTAACTTCTACTTTGAATATCTTTAAAAAGTTATGAGTAGGTTGCTCTTGCCTAGGAAGAAGCAGATTATTCTTTAGGTCAGTCCATCCAATCAATCTGTCTTCCTCAGCATGTGTCTGTGTAGATTTTGTTTCTTTGTTTGATACATGTAGCCTAGTTTTCACTAGTCTTGATGGGTATGTTGGACATGGTGCTAGGAAGTAGGAAGAAGCAGATTAGTTTAACAAGTAGGTCCATCCATCCATAAATCCATCGTTTTCTAGTGAATATGCAGATTTTTGGTCTTTGTTCGATACACGTAACTCAGCTTTATCATTGAGTTTGTTAATGAAACTTCATCCATGGGCTTAGGAAGGAGCCTATTATTATAGTCCATCTCTCCGGACATCTTGCTGGCCATTGGTGCATGAACCCAGGTAGATTTTTCGTTTAGGTTCGATAGCACATCTACATGTACTTAGAGTGTATTGATGAAACTGCATGGGTAGTTAGTTGGCCATGTGGTTAGAAGACGAAATAAGTACGCCCAGCAATAGGGCTGCTATGATGATGAAATCATGTTATTTTATTTTGTCTAGTTGCTATACATGTTATGGTGAATAATATGTTAATAGAAAGAATATTTAACGCCTACCAGTAACATACATGTAGTGCTATCAATAAATATCTGGTTTCCATAACTCGATTATACATGTAAGTCTGGTCATTGATTCATTAACCAAGACATGTGAAACACTTAAGTCGCTATAAAATGATTCACTCTTTGTATTGAGTTATCAGTTAGCCAACAAGCATGACAGGCTAGTGTTACATGCACATTTGACACGTTACAAGCACTACACAGCGCAGTGATGTGAAGTGCTGTCGCCTGTGTATTCCGTAGCTGCCAAGAGCTCGCGCCAATACATACCGACTGATTGCGAGCTCTATGTCCTGACAGAATCCTTTTATGCTGCACGAGGAATGTTAGGTACATGTAGCTCTTGTTTAAATGAACAATTAATCTGGACTGTAATAAAGTTACCGGAAACTGATGTTTACATGTATATGTACCAAGTGGATCATGATACTGGTAGGCGTTAAACACAGCTTCTTTTAGCATAACAGATCAGCTTTACCATGTTTAACTCTTTAACACTCATATCAGCCCAAAATGCCTTCTTCAGTAGTCTTGAGAAATGTTCATTTGCAGACCAAGAAAATATTATTTTTGAAAATTTACCACTGGAATGACTGACTCGATAACTGAGCCAGTCATTCCAGTGGTAAATTTTCCAAAAAATAGTCTTCTCTTGGTCTGCAAATGGAGATATTCTATGAGAAAATTTAAATTTTCTTGAACAAGTTCGAGGGTTAGAAGGTTAAGCAGATTCATTTAGAGATCAATGCATTTATTCTTTACTAGGCTTTTGTATGAGAACCTCTAGTCGGTTACTCAGTTTAGACAATATCGTAAGCCTTCGATGGTCAAGCCATCCAAACCGCCGTCTCCAGTTGTCTTGAGAAATGTATATTTGCAGGTCAAGAAAAGGCAATTTAAATCTACATATTTGCTTATTAAATTTTCATGTGGAGGCCAAGAGATTATTTTTTAAATTTCACCACTGGAATGATGGGCTTGATAAAGGAGCCAATCAATCAAGTGGTACATTTAAAAAAAGAATTTCTTGGCCTGAACATGAATATTCAATAAGCAAATATTGAGATATTCTTAAAAAAATCTAAGCTTTTAAAGGTTATTTTTTAAAGTTAACCTCTTGAATAACTGAATCTGTGATTGAGCCATTTAGTTATACATTATTTCAAATAGTATTTTCTTAACCTGCAAATGACGATTTCTCATGAACACTACAAAGGCAGGGTTGGTCGGCTTAACAATTTCACCGGGCATGAAAATTGCACTTTCATGTAATCCGTGTTAACCACTTTTTGCAGGACAACCAAATTTTCAGACACCGCTCTGGCTCCCAGTCAAATTAATTTCAAAATATTCAACAGAATAAGTTTTATATCATAAAGAATTTACTTGTTCGGGGATTTCTTCATTGAAAGGTTGTGATGTCAGTTATGCAGGGCTAATAAACTAGCAGAGTGCTTAGTGCTGAAAATGTCAGACACTGCTGTAACTATTGTTGGAATTTATGTGTCTCCATGCAATCAAGTGTTCACAATGAAGTGCCCAAGTCTGGAAGTTTAGCTTCTGAATGCTTACATTTTGTACGTCTCACATCCTGAGCTCAGTAATGTGAATATTCAGCACTGTTCATGTTGCTGTATTGAATTACAATTGTAGCTTTATTTAATGCTTTTAAGGGTTGAGATCCATCAGGAAAATCTAAATTCTTGTTTAGTGACTCCATTTGTAGGCTAAGAGAAGACTGCTTTTAGAAATTTAAGCCCGGAATGGCTATTATATGTTATTGACATGCTTGAACCAGTCATTCCAGTGATAAATTAAAAACAAATACATATAATAGTCTTCTCTTGGCCAGGAATAAGTAACATTTCTCAAGACCATTAGAGAAACCATTTGTGGCCAATGTGACAATTAGAGTCACGTGTTAAAATTGTCTCTCATGGAATTCACGGTACGTATGTGCTTAACTTTTATCTGCATCCGGGTGATAAGAGACAATTCTATAAATATACACCTATTTGCATACGCACACATGTTATCGAGCCAGCCATTTCAGTGGTAAATTTTCAAAAATACTTCTTTACATGCAGTTGGAATTCAGTAAGGAAATATTGGAGTTTTCTTGACCAAACCTGATCAGTAAAGGGTTAATGCAAATGGGCCATTGTGAAGACCACTGCAAAGGCTGATTAATATACATGTAGGTGCATAATAATAAGCCATTTACCAGAGCTTTCCTAACCCTTTAACACTCATATCAGCCAAAAACGGTTTCTGCATTGGTCTTGAGAAATGTCCATTTGCACACCAAGGGAAGACTATTTTTGAAAATTTACCACTGGAATTACTGGCTCAATAATCAAGCCAGTCATTCCAGTGGTAAATTTTCAAAAATAGTTTTCTCTTGGCCTGCAAATGAACATTCCTCATGACTGCAGAGGTGAGATTTCGTCCGCTTGACCATTAACTGGGTACATGTACTGTTTGTTTAATGTACATTACACCGTAGTTATTATTGTACTCAAGCGATACGTTTTACAATAACAATTTTACTGTGTATTCACATATGCGGTTGTTTTTACTTAAATACATGAATTACAATGAGATTATATTGCTAATTTTTGTGCTCTACAATATTGCACAGCTTATGTACATTTTCCATGTCTGTGTAGTCTGGTTATTCAATAATGGACCTTTCCATTTTTAGCTATACCCCGCCCATCATTAGCTAAACTCCACTCACACCTCGCCTATGGCAGCAACAGCGCCCAATCAAATTAGTTTCGAAATATTCAACAGAATATTTATGAAATAGTAAAAGCAATCAATTTGTACAACAACGCATAGACCATCTTCAAATATGCATTCATGACATACTTATCGACGTCATTCATTATGATGTCATTCTACACATCACAGAGTTCATTATGACGTCATATGATGGGTGGGTACTCTGGAAAGGTGAGTTTATGTAATAGTTTATATAGATATTAGTTTTTATATTTCATAATTATATGTATTTACATATGCCTGGCATTTTATATCAGTTTTAAAGCTTCAAAATCTGTCTCAGTGAACCAGGCTAAATATTTTTGAAAATAATTTAACTGGAAATTTATGTTTGCTACCATATGGCAGTAACAGCTTTTGACTAAATTGATTTCAAATGTTTGCCCACTTTCCTGTATGTTTGAGTTTGATAATACAGCTCTATATGTACGCATGTTAAATTAGTATGATAATTATTTTGTGATGTGGTTCTTTAGCCCACCCTCCTTGTGTCAACAGCGCCTCAAGGTTCTCACAATTCTACTTATATCAGTTATCATTAATGATCATGATTTTTCAAAATTTAATTTATTAAATTTACCACTGGACAATGCTGGAATTAAAAAAAAGTAGCCATCTGTTGTCTTGAAAATGGATATTTCTCACGGCCACTGCAGAGGCTGTTTTGGTCAGCTTGACCATGAAAAGATTAATTAGAGTCATGAAAATTCAAATTTTTACGTGGGTAAATCCATTTGTATGGCAAGAGAAAACTATTTTTGACGATTTACCACTTGAATGACTGGCTTGGTTATAAAGCCAGTCATTCCATAGTGAAATTTAGAAAAGTCCGCTTGCCCTGCAAATGTCCATTCCTCAAGACCATACATGTAGCAAAGGCTGAACTGACCAGTATTGTGTTAAGTTAAGAAGAGGTGTTAAACAATGCAATTTCAATATTTATTTAATATATATTGTTTCGTAGTCATGTTAGTGTTGAAAATGTCAAACACTGCCCACTATTGTTTGAATTGAGATGTTCCCTCGCTATCAAGTGTTCACGAGGAAGATATTGTTGAGCCAACGTCTAGCAGTTTAATTTCTGACTTCTTACATTTTGTACCGCTCACGTCCTGAGCTCAATAATGTGACTATTCAGCACTGGTCATGCAGCTTGCATTGAATTACAATAGCTTTATTTAACACTTGTAAGGGTCACAATTGAGGAATAAAGTTTTTCAGTCAATCATATGGCATCATAATGAACTACCTGTATGTCACATGTAGGCTGATGTCATAATCAATTACCTCATGAATGACACGATATGTACACATGTATTTCTACTATTTAACCCTTTATAACACTCATATCAGCCAAAAACGGCTTCTGCAGTGATCTTGAGAAATGCAGATTTGCAGACCAATAGATATTTTTGAAAATTTACCACGAATTCCAGTGATAAATTTTCAAAAATAGTTTGCTCTTGGTCTGCAAATGGACATTTTTAATGAGAAAATTGAAATTTTCATAACCAAATTCGAGGGTTAAAGGGTTAATAAACATTCTAGTGAATATTTTGAAACTAATTTGACTGGATGCTGTTGTTACCATAGGCAGTAACAGTGCCCAGCCAAATTAGTTTCAAAATATTCAACAGCTTACCTGTATAGTTTTCTGGAAATTGAGATTAAGAGACTGCAGGGATTGATTGATCCCAACATGGGCAAAGCATGGCTGGAGCTTAGCTAAAACTGGATTTTCCCATTCATCAAGAAAATCTTCTTACTGAGTGAATATACATTTGTGGACTAAGCGACAACTGCTTTTAACAAGTGCTAACTAACTATATTTGCAACCATTTCAGAAATGTAAAAATATGACAGACCGACAGACAAACTGATAGACAGACCAACAGACTTATACTAGTTATGAGTTACAACTTAAAATTTAAGGCTACAATGGCTGACTCGGTCATCAAGCCAGTCATTCCAGCGGTAATTTATTAAAAGACATAGCCACAAATTAAAATTTAGTAAAGCCGTTCTTTGCCAATGTGACCATTAGAGTGGTAAAATTAGTGCTCAGGGTATGTGCTTAACTTTAACTTCCTCCTGGGGATAGGAGACAATCCCGCAAACATGCATGCATAAATCGCATGCACACACCCATGCATGCATGCTCTCATACTTGTACACGCATACGCACACACACTGACAGACTACCAAAGGTGGTTGGTTGCTCAGGTTAAGTGATCTCTTAATCCAAGTCATTTGCCATAGAAGTTTCCTTTTAGAGGCCAAAAGATTCACTTAGCCAGTTCTGAATTCTATTAAAGTCGTGCCATCATTTCTTATGCAAATGGCCCATGATGCATATGCAGGGATGGTTATGAAGGACATACTAATATTTAATATTTATTTTAATTATTTAATGAGTGTTTATACAATTTTTTTTACAGATTTTATACAGACAAGTTGCTTTCAGTGTATACATGTAAATCATATACGTGATGAATAGGGCAACATGGCTACTAAGCTACAGTAAAGTATGTTAGTTAACCCGTTAATGGCTAAAGTTATTCATGAAAATCATAATATTTACTTATAGAATGTCCATTTGTAGGCCAAGGGAATGAAAATTCACCCCTGGAATGACTGACTCAGTTATGGAGGAGGGCATTTCAATGGCAGGTTTTCTATTGGCATGCAAATTGACATTCCTCAAGACGACTTCACAGGCATGTTTCACCAGTGATGGGTTAATGTGTCTGCTTAATGTACACTGCACTGTATCTATTATTGTACTCAAGTGATAGGTTTACAATCACAATTTTACATTGTATTTATAAATGCGGTTGTTTTTACTTAAATACAATGAGATTTTAGTGCTAATGCTTGTGCTGCGCAATATACTCCAGCTTACATTGTATGTACATTTGCCATATCTGTCTAATTTGGTTATTTATTTTATAATAATTTATATATACATGTATACTGAACCAAAAAAGTTTAGCAACACAGAATATTACTGTATAAATGTTATTTAACAAAAACAATAAATTGATTCAAATATATTATTTAATTGATAGGTCATTTTCCAATTTGAACAACAGTCTCTTGTTACTGTAATGCTAGCATCGCGCCTTTAACACGGCATCATTCAATGGAAGGGTCCAATTTAAATAATGACACGGAGCTGTCAATACCGGTTGTGACCTCCGCGCGCATTAACCACCGCCGTACAACGCTTTCTCATGCTTCGAATTAAGCACCTGATGTCACGAAGAGGAATCGCATCCCATTCCTGGAGCAGTGCAGCTTCCAGCTCCTGCACGTTGTGAAGATGTGGATCGGTCTCACGCACCATATGGCCAAGAATGTCCCACACGTGTTCGATAGGAGACAGGTCCAGTGATCGCGCTGGCCAGTCCAACACCGGAACATTGTTAGCCTCAAGGAAATCACTGGTGACCCTAGCTGAATGAGGACGGGCATTATCTTGCTGGAACATAAAGTCTGCATGATGCTGCATAAAAGGCATGACAACAGGGGCGACAACTTCTTCACAGTAACGTTGAGCCATTAAATTTGCGCGAATCACAATAAGATCTGTTTTGCCATTTTCATGTATTCCAGCCCACACCATGACACTGCCGCCACCGAATCTGTCGTGCTGAATGATGTTGGCTGCATCATGCCATTCTCCTAAACGTCGCTAAACCCGTTGCCTACCATCCGCCACATCCACACAAAGCCTTGACTCCTCACTGAAAAAAACGTGGCTCCATTGTTGAGCACGCCATCGCTGATGAGTTCTTGCCCATGCAAACCGATTCTCGATGTAACGGTCTGTAAGCAGAACAGCAACAAGTGGATGACGGGCATACAGTCCAGCATCATGGAGTCTGTTTCGCACAGTTTGTGCATGCACTGTAGTGCCCGTAGCAGTGTGCAAATTACGGGACAGCCACGGCGCAGTCTCAAACCTGTGACGTCGTGATGACGTCACTAAGTAGAGGTCTTCTCATGGTGTTGATGCTCTCGGTCTGCCAGATCGTGGTCGGTCATTAACATGTCCAGTTTCCTGCTCACGTTGGCGGAGACGGTAAATGGTTGAGGTGTGAACATTTAAATATCGAGCAACGGCGCGAACGCTCTGCCCAGCAGCGAGTCTTTCCATTGCTTCATGGCGCCGATTTTCGGGTAGCCCTGGGCGGCGGCCCATGTTCAGTAGGGTAAACTTTTAAGCGTTTTCTGTTAACGTTCGTTATCTGCTTTTGCAATATGGTGAATTTTTGCCTTCGCTACCCGCCAATGTGGGACAGTGCATGGAAAAATGCATTTTCACATGCAGTAAGCTGCGGCCGAGAAATGCAAGAAATGATTTGCATTTCTTCATGATCAGCGAGACATTACATTGACGAAACATTCCTGCAAATTTGGTTATAAATGAACGCATAGTTTTAATACAACAAACCAAACTTCACTGTTGCTAAACTTTTTTGGCTCAGTATAGATATTAGATGTTATAATTACATAATTATACACATGTGCCTGGTATGGGACCCATTGTTTTTCGGTTTCAAAGCTTCAATACGTGTCTGAATAAAGTGGGCTAAATATTTTGAAACTAATTTAACTGCCACATCAGCTGCCTAAATCAATTCCAAATACTTGACAGCTTCCATGCTCTAATGTACGCATATTAAATTTGTACAATTATTTTATGATGCCATTAAATTCCTAAAGTTAATGTTTGGTGTTTCTAATTTTGTACATATAAATGTACATTTCTTCTGACTATAGAGGAATCCAGTTTCTGCTATGCTCCTCCCATCTTTAGCTAAGCTCCATCCACATTTTGCTTGTGTTGGGATTGATCAATCCTTGAACTAACTACATTGTATAAATTTCCAGAAACCTATATAGGTAAGCTGTTGAATATTTTGAAACTAATTTGACTGGGTGCTGTTGCTGCATATGGCAGCAACAGCACCCAGTCAAATTAGTTTCACAATATTCAACAGCATGTTTATTAAATAGTACAACAACACTTAGTCCGTCATCAATTAAGCGCTCATGACGAACTTAGCTACACATTATTAGCTCACCTGGCCAGAATGTCCAAGTGAGCTTATGGCATGGTGACCGTCCTTCATCCGACCATCCGTCGTCTGTCCGGCGTCCGGCCATCAACTTTTGCTTAAAAAACGCTACTCCACATTAACCGCTTGGCAGATTTCAGACTAATTTGGCTGGAAGGACCCTATGGGGGTAGGCTAAAGAACTGGTATTCAGAATTTTGATAGATCAATTTTTTCAGCGGCCAACTTGAATTTTCCGAAAAATTGCAGGAAATCGTTTAAAACACTACTCCTCATTAACTGCTTGGACAATTTCAACCAGGCTTAGCTGGGAGGATAGTACAGTGGCATATTTCAGAACTTGTATACAGAATTTTGATTGATCAATTTTTCCAGCTTCCATCTTGGATTTTCTGAAAATTTCTGGAAACCACTTAAAAGCCTACTCGATAATGATTGGGCCGATTTCAATCAAACTTGGATGAAAGAAGCTTAGTGTAGTATCCTTCAAAATTTTTATACAGACTTGATTGGTCCATTTTTCCGGTGGCCATCTTGAATTTTCCAAAAAATGGCGTGAAATCATTTAAAACGCTACCCCTCATTAACTGCTTGAGCAATTTCAACCAGACTTGGCTGGAAAGATACTAGGCTGGTAGGTTTCAAAACATGTATACAGAATTTTGGTTGGTCAATTTTTCTGGTGGCCATCTTGGATTTTCTGGAAATTTCTGGAAATTACTTAAAAGCCTACTCCTCGATAACCACCAGGCCGATTTCAATCAAACTTGGATGGAAGAACCCTAGCGTAGTATGCTTCAGAACTTGTATACAAAATTTTGATTGATCAATGTTTCGGGCAACTATCTTGGATTTTCAGAAAAATGGCGGGAAATCATTTAAAATGATACTCCTCAATAACTGCTGGAGCAATTTCAACCAGACTTGTATGGAAGGATACTAGGCCGGTAGATTTCAGAACATATATACAGAATTTGGATTGGTCCATTTTTCTGGTGGCCATTTTGGATTTTCTGAAAACTGGGAAATCAGTTAAAAGGCTACTCCTCATTAACCGCTTGAACGAGTTCAAGCAAACTCGGCTGGAAGAACCCTAAAGTGCTATGCTTCAGAGCTCTCTTGTTGATTATGACATCAGTCCACACATCACATAGTTGATTATGGTATCATATTGTTGACTGGGAAACTGGAATCCTCCATTGTTGTCAGAAGACAAGACATGGATCAATCATCCTCAGCACCTGACTGGCATCAAACAGGTACCCATGGTTTTTTTAGCTCAGCTGATTTGTCAGTCAGCTGAGATATAGTGATGACGCTTGTCCATACATCCATGTCTCTGACCATTTGTACCATCTGTCCTATCTAATGGTAACACATTTCTTTATTTCCTAATGTATTTAGATCAATCCTGCTCAAGACTATCATATTGAGGTCTAATATTTGCACTGCGGAAATAAAGCTAGTTCATTGTCAAACACCAGTGTTGTCAAGACATTACAACATAGCATATATTGTGAACATATTGCTAAAAACAGAACATCATGCAGAAAGGCTAATCTACAAATCCCACCATATCAAGAGACCTAGCTCCTGTTTTCCTAGTAGCTATTGCTCTATCAGGAATATCAGCTCAGCTTAGCTTGTTTTGAAAGTCTACTCTTTCCTGATCGGCTGGCAGAATTGACACCTATGTTACACAGAGAGCCACAACATAGTATATCCCTTTTGTGAGTACTTATTTGACAAAATACTTAATTTGAAATGTGTTTGAAATGGCTTCTTACACACAATACAGGAATAAGATTTCACACTTATATTAACATAATCATGTCAGACAAAAAGGTATCTGGCAGTATAAATATCTTATGCACCGACAACACTGTCAGATATCTCATGGTACAGTGTATCTCTTTGTATGCACCACTGCCAGATTATCTGCCTCAAGTGAGAGACATTCATGTTCAGAGGCAATTGGAATAAATCTGTGCAGCATTGTTGGCTTCTGTACTATACCATTAAATCCCCATAACAGTTTTCATTTTCACTTTACTTTCTCCAATGCATGGTTAGATCTTAAGGCACAGAAACATGTGTGGGGTTTCTTTATAGAGGTTTCCTTACTGGAGGAATCCAGTTTATCGATCAATCATATGATGTCATAATCAACTATGTTACATGTAGCCTGACATCGCAATCCATTATGTCATGGATTGCACGATCTAGTCCATCTTAAGTGTGTAATAGTCCGCCAAGTTGCACAAATTTTATATCTCTGATATTTAATATAAACTGTTGAATATTTTGAAACCAATTTAACTGGACGCTGTTGCTGCCATCAGCAGCAACTGCACCAAGGCAAATTAGTTTCAAAATATTCAACAGCTTGCCTGTATAGTTTTCTGGAAATTTAGATTCAGAGTGCATTGATCGATTGATCCCAACATCGGAAAAGCATTGGTGGTGCTTAGCTAGAGATGGGCGAGGCGTAGCAAAAACTGGATTCCTCCATTAGCTAATCATTTCCCAACCATCTGATATCCATGGATACACTGAGCATACAGCAGTCTATTTTGACAAAGTGGGTAAGCTCAACTTTTCAAGGATTACATCATGCCAATCTCAATGTCTAGCTGGATGCGTTTACAACTTCTAGAATGATAAGTACCAGTCACATATACATCCTTATCATCGTGCATGCTGTGAAACATTGTTCACGATCTTCACTGAAATTTTCTAAAGCTTCATTTATCAAATTTGTTATTACATCCTGACTAATCCTATCCACAATTTTCTTGAGAAATTTTTTTCTTCGTAAGCTGCACGCTATAAGAAAAAAGCAGCAATTCTCAACAAGAGAATCGTGGATAGGATTAGTCAGGAGATACAACTGTGCCCTCTGGGACATCGTTTGATTTGTGGACATGATATACTCTGCATTGGTCACCGAGAGTTTGTGCTGCATGTTTGAATGGATTTGGTAATGCCTCTTCTGATACTTCAATTTCACCAAATAACATCTCAAACAAAGCTTGGAATATGATAATGTGGATAGCAAGACCATGTTTCATATAAGTGCTGAGCTGTTGCTGATCCATAAATACCAGCTTCAACACCTGCATCATCGATGAAACTTCAAGGAATGGCTTAACACTGTTTCCGAAAGCACATTGTTACAATATGCAATTCACATACACTGAAAGACTGTTTATTTCTTGAATTGATTCTTGTTTGATTGACTGTCAGCTCTCATGCAGTTCTCCATTTCCAATGTAATGATAATTTCTTGTTTGTTCCATCAATCGCTTCAATTAATGGTTAAGTGTTGCGAATGCCGATGAAGTGTGACTAGTGTAGACTATTCATTTGCTGTTGTTGCTATGAGTAGTGGCATCTGAACTCCTGTCACTGACATAGTGTCATTGGAAATCAAAGAATGGTGATCTGTACATTTCAGAGCTACCTGATTATTTGCTTGCAGGCAACGTTGATATGAAGGATGCAACTCTAATGCTTGTGGTGCATTAACTGATGCAACTCCACTGCCTGTGGTGCATTAACTTCTTGCTATTGCAGAGCTAAATCTTTACTTCTAGTTTGCATGCCACACAATGTGTTTTAATTGACGAGTTCAAAGGTGCCTATTTCTTCATTTTGTGTATTAGTTGGCAGTCAACCATTGTCAAGATAGTTCCAAAACTCAAGCGGGTAAAGATTCACCTTGAAGGCCGGGTACTTAGGCTTCTGTGTGTGTGTGTTTGGGGATTTCATGTATACTGCAGCCCTTCACTTATGATGTTTCTTTGTTATTTTGGAAAGATCAATGATAACCTGTGCTCGGGTGATGTTTGGCCGGGGATGTGGTGGATGGGGGTGAGGGGTGGAGCGGTTGGGTGGGTGGTGGTGGTGGTGTGTGTGTGTGTGTGTGCGTGCGTGCGTGCGTGCGTGTGAATTAATGAATATAGTTTTGACCCCAGTATGACAATCCAATGCAGTGTTCTTATCATCGCATTGTATTATGGCAAGTTAATATTGTCCACAGCAAAGACAACCAATTTTCCTGGAGCTAGAGCATGTGATATGACGATAGCACCAGCATGTGCCATTCACTAAATTACACCGAGCCATATTGTTTGTCAAATGATATATCATTGTGGATATTTTATTTACATATGTTTTAGATGACCATATTCTACTGATTGCATTCCAGGAGATGATGCACAAGTGACTAACAAATGCTGGTTCTCAAATTATACCCAGTCAGGCCTCTATATTTCACGGAACCTTTAGGTTCCAGTAGCGTGTCTGGTGTCTGTACCATGTGAGGAAAACCAATTTGCGTTTAGCTAAACCTGTCTGTTTATATCTGATGTTTGGTTAATCATAGTAGATTCAAACTTGTATACATGCTTCCTTATAATGACACAGCATCACGCAATGACCTTGGGATCAAAAGTCAAGGTCACTGTGACCGTAAAAACGTTCATTTTTTTTCAACATTAACATTTTCTGTTTAGCTCAACTTTTCTGTTTATATCTCATCTTTGGTTAATCATACTGGACCCAAACTTGGACACATGCTTCCTTATAATGACCCAGTATCTCCCAATGCCCTTGTAGTCAAAAGGTCAAAGGGCAAGGTAACTGGCCTTGGTAAAACCTTAGTTTTTTCAACATTAACATTCTAGGTTTAGCTCAACTTAGAAGTTTATCTCTCATCTTCGGTCAGGCGTACCAGACCCAAACTTGGACACAGGATACCTTATAATGGCAGGGCATCACACAATGAGGGTAGGGTCAAAGGCCAGGGGGGAGAGTTCATTGTGGCCTTAGTTCTTTCAACATTAACATTTGCCGTTTAGCTTAACTTAGCAGTTCATATCTCAAATGTGGTTATTCATACTGGACCCAAAGTTGAACACATGCTTCCATATTATAAGAGCGCATTACGTAATGACCTTGCGGTCAAATGGTAAAAGGGCAAAGCCACTGGGGGGTTGGTAAAGACCTTGCTTTTTCAATATTAACATTTTGCATTTAATTCAACTTTCCTGACTTAGTAGTTCATATCTCATCTTTGGTGAACTATACTGGACTCAACCTTGGACACATACTTCCTTAAAATTGGCGGGCGTCACACAATGATGTTGCAGTCAAAAGTACACAGGTCAAGGTTATTGTGAAATTGGTAAAAACTTTGGGATTTTTCAACATTAATAGTTTGTGTTTGGCTCAACTTAGCAGTTCATATCTCATGTTTGGTTAATCTTCCTGGACCCAAACCACGACACACTTCCTTATAAAGAGATGACATGATACAATGACCTTTGGGATATAAAGGTTCAAAGGTCAATATTATTGTGATATTGGTAAATGCCTGGATCTTTTTCAGCATTAATATTTTGCGTTTGGCTCAACTTAGTAGTCCATATGTAGTTTGGTTATTAATACTGGACCCAAGCTTAAACACATGCTTCCTTATAATTAGAGAGAATGACACAATATCCTTCGGAGTCAAAAGATCATAGGTGATTGTAGTCTCGGAACAATTTTTCAACAGTAACATTCTGTATTTAGCAAAGTTCACTGTGTTTATCTCATGTTTTCTTAAACAAACTTGAGCCAAATTTAGATACATGCTTCTTTAGTTGTATCTATATATATTGATTTGGTGCCGAGAACTTATATACAAATGGTGTTGAAATATTTTATACACCGTTCATGATTATTGACATCTTATGGACCCGCCTGTTGGACCATCCATCCATCGTCCGTCCGTCAAATTGCTTCTCCTTAACAGTTTGACCGGTTTCAATCAAATTTGGTTGGAATGATCCTACAATGGTAACCTCCAGAACCTCTATTCAGAATTTTTATTGATCAATTTTTGGGTGAAAATCTTGGATTTTATGAAACATTTACCAGAAATACTAAAAATGAAAAATGGTACTCTTCCTTTGTTGCTGGACATAATTCAAGCACATTTGGCTAGACGCAGTCTACAGTGGTAGGCTCTAGAACCTCTGTTGAGAATTTTGGTTTATCAATTTTCAGGTGAAAATCCTGAATTTTGTGAAAAAGTTACCAGAAATTATTAAAACTGTATTTCTTAGTTACTCGACATATTTCAACCAAATTTAGCTAGAGGGCCACTATCGTGGTAGACTCCAGAACTTCTATTCAGAAATTTGATTGGTCAGTTTTTTGAGTGAAAATCTGAGATTTTATGAAAAATTTAATGGAAATGGTCAAAACGTTACTTTTCATTAACCGCTTTGGGGATTTCAACTTGGTAGTTGGTGGTAGGCTCTATGATTTCTATTCAGAATTTTGATTAATCACTTTTTTGGGTGAAAATCTTATATTTTATGAAAAATCTGCCGAAAATTCTTTAAACGCTACCCTTCATCAACCGCTGGGCGGATTTCAACTTAATTGGACTGGAATGACCCTATGGGTGCTAGCCTTCAGAACATAAGCATGGTTTATTCACGGAACTTGCATTCAATTCCCTATAGGTTCCCATCAACACAGAACACGGAACCCAAAAATAGGTTCGGATAAATTCTTAAATATCTCAACCTATATATGGCAAGAAAACAATTAAATCTAATATAAGCAGGCAAGGCGACACAAAGTGGCCATTATTCTAGGTATTGCTACACCAATGACAGCAGCCAATCAGCGTGATTATTTACATATACCAGGCTGTCTATGCCAGAATCATGCTGCACGCTGCGTCACGAGAAACATATCTGTTAAGTCATTCTGGAAGCTGTGGATTCGTAGATCAAAGATGCCCTTGACAAAAAGACTACGTTTATACAACGAAACCTGCGTATCCTTGATGATGTATAACTGCAACAGGTGGACAGCTTCAAATGCAGCTTTAGACAAACTTGATACCTGATACAGCAACCATCTCCGCACTATCACTAGACACCGATGATGTGCCAGCAGAATTTCCAACGATGCACTAAGATATGTAATACATCGTCACTGTCCGTAAAAGTCGTCCATGTTTAGCCATGTGCTAGCGACGCTAGAAGACACACCCGCACAGAAAGACTCGGGGGGGGGGGGGGGCTACGTGTTCGGCAGAACTCATAGCTAGAAAAAAAATGTGGATTAACCTTTATTTTGCATTGCAGATTATTACCCATTTAACCGACAAATTCCTAATAAGGCATATATTCTTTACGGACAAATTGTGGTATAAAACGTATTCGATTGAATATTTTGAAATTAATTTGACTAGAATCCGTTGCTGCCGGCTTCCAGTCCAATTAACTTCAAAATATTCAACAATTTTCCTCTATGTTAGCGTTGAAAATGCGATGTGGTGAATTCATCGCTGAAATGGTTATGGGAAACAGAGCTACCTTCAATGAAAGCCGATCGGGCAATTTGCCCCGCGGCTATCTCGAATTTTGTCCGATATTTTAAAATGTATTTTAAAACCTCCGAAACTGTTTTCTGTTTTCGTGATCGATTCATACACTCATTAAACATTATCAGCGGCAACAGCTGAAACAAGTTTGTTCACGGTAATTTGCTTTGCCAAAGGTTTCGTCGGCCATCATGGATGACCTAATTCTCCCCAAAACAGATTTTGTGAGATATGATTAGGGACTAAGGGTCATTAACTTTTGTCCACGGAAAGTTGATACATCGAAAAACGTGGCTGCCGTAAATCAATCCAAATTTCGCGTGTTTTGAGGCCATCTTGGATTTTCTGAGAAAATATGAAAACGTAATTATTAATCACTCGGCCAATTTTAATAAAACCTGGCTAAACCCACTTCAAAGAAATTAGATTGTTCAATTTTTCCAGTGGTCATCTCGTTTTGTTCGGTTGTGCCGGTGGCCAATACTTCCAGGTGAGCAATAGGCCTACAGCCCCCATCCCGGCCCACCGCCTTGGGCCTCTTGTTTGACTTGTGTTGGTAATTTTAGAACGTCAAACAAAAAGGTCGTGGAGATTCAATACTCCATGTAAGTAGAACTCTTTTGGGATACTTGGGTATCATCACTAAGGAATGATCCATAAAATGGCCAACTGTTCTGTCTCGCTTTGAGAATGTCTCTCCAAATGAGCCGTGCACATTCAAAGCTGTATCCAAGTCATGTTCAGATGATACTTTGGACCGTATTCGTTTGCATTCCCTGTAATAGCGATCATCGAATTCTACATAATGGATATTGATACATATTACTCTGTTTCTTCATTGTTTGGTATTACCCTATCAATACGTCCACCATACATCATATGTAAGCCTGCCTGTATGTAGATTTCTGTGTCCCCCATCTATTGGAATAATGTTACCATATTTAGAAGTCCACCACCATGTTAAAACATTCACTATCTTTACTATTTCTCGCTATTGATTATCTCTATCTTCTTGGCTAACGTAACGATGTGCACATTTCACATAACAGCATCGGTGATATTTTGCACTATCGGTTCGAGCATCATTAGGTAATGTTGTCTTTAGGTTACCTTTCCAGTCTTCATTGCTACTGAATTTTTCATCCAACATCAAAGGAGCATGACAGGATTTATTGTCATTGGAATATAGGACGATGTTGTGAATGGTTCTGTTACTATCCATCACGAATGCAAATTATCCGTGATCGTCACTTGGGAAAACGGTTGTGGGCCTACTGAAACTGCAATGATATTCTTATAGCTGGTCTAGGTTCATTCATATATGGCCAGGTGACCATATCCTGGAGGCACCATTAATGCCACGCTTCTCACTGTTCTCTAAATTCTAGTTCACTAGTTTAGTTATTTCTCCAAGTCTACTGGTAGGTAGATAATCCGGATCATCACTCAATGCTCTTTCTTGAATCCATGGAAGAAACTCGGCATGTGCGTGTGTGTGTATGTGCGTGCGTGCGTGCGTTCGCGCGCGTGTGAGAGAGAGTCTGACATTAAGTTCATTCATGTATTTAACACTTGATACAACGTGTGCAGATATGGGTCACACTCCATTCGAATTGAGGAATCCAGTTTCTTAGTCAATCATATGACGTTATAGTCAACTACGTCACGTGTTGGCTGACTTCCTAATCAATTACGTCATGAATGACGCCATATAGTCCATCGCAAACGCTTAATAATTCCGACAATTTGTACGAATTGTATGTCTTTACTATTTAATAAACATGCTGTTGAATATTTTGAAACTAATTTGACTGGGCACTGTTGCTGACATTGTTTCTGGGAATTGATATTCAGAGAATTCAGGATTGATCACAGCACGGGCAAAACGTGACTGGAGCTTAGCTAGAGATGGGCGGGGCATGACTAAAACTGGATTCATCCATTACTTCGTCAAGATCGTGCTGTAGTAACGATAGGCAAACAAGGAATGTGATTTAAATACACAGACGGCAATATGATTATATATAATAAAAGAAACATACTGTCTTAACTAAAGTAGTAGTGTCGGGGTCAAAATGATACCAGCTCCCTCAACTGGATTTCCATTTAGACAAATGAGCCCCCACCTCCCTCAACTGGATTTCCATTTAGACAAATGAGCCCCCACTGCCCTCTCAATCCCTGTGGCATAGGTTGCGGGGGCCACCACGGATCGCCGAATGGCTGCCAGGGAGGTAGAATCATCCCGACACTATTACTACCAGGGGCTGAACGCCCATTTAGAGACAAGCCTCCACAGTGATATACACCACAGATCGCCCACAGGGTCTCTCTCTCTCTCTCTCTCTCTCTCTCTCTCTCTCTCTCTTTCTCTCTCTCTATTCTGTGTAGGCTCAGACAAACACGTAGTCTCTGCCAGAGTCGCATCGGCATGATGGGACCACCCATAGGGGCTTCCATCTATCTTGACAACGCTCACCTGTGAGGAGGCTAAAGTGATTAGCATGAGAACCACGGCAGACTCTGGCATGTTCACATGTTACGCAGAGAATCTGGTGCTGAGCAGGGGCCTCCAGCAGACAACCACGGCCTACCCTCTCCACCCCATAGAAGTGGTAGACAGACTCGATCTATTTACGTGGGTGAAAGCGGTCGTAAATGTTTCTCTGCAAGGGGTCGACCCAAGGATTGTACTGGGGGGCATCCCGGAAGTGGGCCCACTTGGCATCCAATATCATGGCAGTCTCAGCGCCCTGTGCCACTGCTGTAGCCGCTAGCACGAGCAGTATGATGAGAATCATGGCTATATATGAAGAGTTAAACTGAACAGAGTGAACCCCTCGCGAAATATCTGTGCCAGATCGAGCACTGTTCCATCCGGATCGATAGTGATCTTCATACCCTCAGGGGCAGGGGCTAGCTGCTTCACTCTGCCGCCGGCTAAGGAACGTAGCTCTAGGACTATATGAGTCGTTTGTGGGCTAGTGAGTCTGAAACGCTGAAGCAGTTTAACAGCACCCTTGACTTTGGGGACATGTGACACACCATCTACCCGTAGGGTGCCCTACTCGAGGTTAACTTCTTCTTCTGGTCCATCGAATGGACGACGCAGCAGGAGCTTTCCACCTGTAACCCCGATCCGGTGACCCACCCTCGTCAGGGAGACACCTTCACCTATGTAGATGAGGAAGGATGATCCCCGATTGTAGAGCTTTCGAACTGTCCCATCCTTTTTCACAACAGTGGAGAGGGGAGTAACCTCTATGTCAATGACTGCGGGAGGCCTATATAGGGGCAACCATGTTTGCCAGTCACCCCCAGGTCCAGCGCGGTACCACACTTCATCTTCTCAAACATGAACTGCAGGTTTTTTGCCAGGGTCAATAGCAGGCCATCATGGGCCATCAGTGGGGCACCGCTCGAATAGGGTTTGACCAGATGAAAGCGGAGGTCGTAATTTGGGTGTTGATGTCTGCCACCTCTGTATCCGAGAGTTCAATCAACGACTCGAGGATGTACTTCCTCTTCGGGAAATCGTACTGAAACACGATCTTGTGGCCATCTATGTTGCGACCCAGGTGCTCCTTCATCACATCCTTGAGGTCTGTGAGCAGCTCCACCCCATCACTACCAATGGGGTGGAGGGAGAATGCCTTTGAGGTTGCTTCATACTGTAGGGCGAATGACTTGCCATCGCTCTCTTCTACCTTGGCAGCATCAACTGCGTACACATCTGCCAGGTCAGCAAGGCCAGTCGAGTGAGCAAATATGGGTTCCATAGCACATTATAGAATGGGTTTAAACAGGAGATATAACCATAACGATTGTCTGACTGCTGCTCTCCGGTGGTGAGAACGTAATCTCACCCTCTCTAGCGGGGAGACGGGTGGTACAGTATCGTGTATAATGGGTCCTCTTCGAGGTGCCCCAGCTGGGCACAACATACATACACGCCGATGTCCTACATCAACCTCCGGGCAGTGCACACAGCAGCTCACTAGTAGAAGTCGGCCGGGATGTGATAGAGTATCTCTCAGGTGCCAACAGCAACCTATGGAAAGCTATCAGTCCTAGCCTGTTCACACCTGTAAATGACTTGTTTGACATCCCCTCCATTAACATATATGCCAGCACGGATGGGATATCGGACGCCCAATTAGAGTTTACACTCTTATTACTCATTGACCTGACGATAACATGATATCATACCAGCATTATCTGACCTTGGCCGAGATGATTAAGAAAGAGGTTCGCCCCTTCATGAGCCCTGCACAGATAAAGGCCTTAGACGAACAGAGGCTCGCACTGCAACAAGAAGGAGAGCGACAACAGCGGGAGAACTGGTATCAACAGAACGCGAGCCTTGCAAGGAGGCGAAGGAGCAGTGAAAATTTCCGATACTGGCATGCCCTCCTGGAGGAGAGTAAGCGGGACGCAGGAGTCTTGACAGACGACGATGAGCCAGATGCCTTCACAGACGAGGATGAGCCAGGTGTCTTCTCAGACGAGGATGAGCCAGATGTCATACAGTGGAAAGAGGGGATGGCGCGGACAAGGATGAGCCAGAGAGTAAGCGGGACGATGAGCCAGATATTTTCACATACGACGCTGAGCCAGGTGTCTTCACAGACGAGGATGAGCCAGATGTCATACAGTGGGAAGAGGAGATGGTACAAAAGTGTAAGACCAAGAAAGCCATCCAGCGATGGACCTACTAACTTGGTCATAGGGTGAAGTTCCAGATGTCACGTCTCAGAAAGCTACTAGCACCCGACATAGTGCTGGATGACCTCTGTCTAAGAGACGTCTGTCTCGAAACCAGCAAGCCGGCACGGTTCGCCAGGCTCTCCAAAATGTACCCTTCTAGGACTCATGAGCAGATTCTGCAGGTGATGCAGGTTAAATCTCCAGGTATACTATGGCAAAATCAGAGCGGCGGAAGCAACCAGAAATATACCCGTCCGTGACTGCTGACGAGGGGGGTACAGTACATGGCTGGCGACTCCAGCTGATAGAAACTATCAAACAGAATCTCGTCTATGAGGCAGAAAAGTACAGCAGAACGCACAGGCGATATAAGACAGCCTACAACGTCCTCGCGCATACAACCACTGCTGCGGGTGTGATTGAAGCCAGTGCTGGGGTGGCAGCTGTGGCCACTCTCGCTACAGGGGTGGGGGCCATCGTTGCCATCCCGCTGGGTGGTGTGACTTTAGCCGCCACTGTCTTGGCCACAGGCTTGGGCGTGGGGCAGCGGCAGATCACAAGGAGGCGGGAGAAGCCTGCTAAGTACGTGGCACTGGCCCAGAGTATGCTACAGACTATCAACGAATCTGTCAGCAAAGCTCTCGAGGATGGCCAGGTCACCGATGAAGAGTACCACCATATATTAAAGGTCCAAGCCCTATACTGCATGGAGAAACCTAAAGTGCGACAGCAATACCTCAAAGGCTTCAGCGGGCGGGTTGATATGGAGGAGTTAAAAAACGAGATGTTACGGCGAGGTCACCTCGCTGGTCTCTGGACTCGAGACGACTACAAATAGTATGCTGCGGTAGCTTTAAGAACACCAGTATAGATGGCCTTCCCACTGAACCTCACGACAGTCATCCGGAGTCAACCGCCCCTCCCGGGTACACCCTTGACTGGCCTGAGAGGCCTACTGGATGATATACCAGAGCTAACACTGTTCTCCATCACAGTGGATGGACGGTTCCGAACCAGCTTCTCCATCAACCCACGACTGCTGACCAACCGCCCCATCACCATCATGGATGCGAAGCAAGCTCATACTTGGATGTCTGCTCCAAGCCTCTCATACTGGAATCAGCAGCTGAACTTTGCTGTGTGGTGTGCCACGGCAGGATGTGGAGTAAGTTCCATCCTGCTTCACTCCTATTCCGGTACTCCTGAAGCTGTGCTCATCGCCAGCTGTCTCAGATTCCACGTGTACTTCACAGTGCGACGAATCCTCCATGAGCTGGTTGCAAGCCTCCCTGATACAAACGACTTCGACCCACAGCTCAAAAGTCATAGCGTCTCAGCGGCCAGCAGACTACAGAGAGAGAGTTCAGCGCTCACCCAGACTATCGGTGGCTTGGTGGTGACAACAGCAGTCTAGGGGTTATGTATGGTGACCCGAGACGTGACTATCGAGCACCCTGAGTAGGCCGTCAGAAGACAGAGACATTCTCGTTTGATCCAGACTCCAACACTGGAGTGCTGGTGCAAAATATGCACATCACTGGCTTGCGGCAGGGCTATCCAGATGCGTGGAAGTACTTTGTCCCACACACCACCTCAGGCCTCACACCAGCAGGGATCGTTCGGGTCAACCAGTCCCTGGAACACTGTGCTACTGCCTCCTTACAGCACAGACCAAGCTGCGTCATTCCATAGATGGTGTCAGCACAGAGGTCCAGGTCATGTTCATCAGTCTCGTTGAGGAGATGATCATCGTGGTAGACCCCAGTAGTCTTATTGCTATGTTCCAGCAGGGGTTGCAGAAGGTCCATCGCAAAGTTGACTTTTCTATTTCACCATACCTACGGTTGATTCCGAGCAACATGATCGTGAACATCGAGGACCTCCAAGTCAGGGGCTATAACAACATGATAGTCGAGGGGAGTTCCCCCGGTGTCCACTTCGGCTTCAACACTGCCATCAATGCACCTATGCATAGTACCAGCCATACAGTCGTTCCGACCCTGACACTGCAGCCAGTCGACACGGCAGCTCCAGGTGCCCCAACACTGCAGCCAGTCAACACGATGCCGCTTCCTGTGGTAGCTCTACGTGTGGTGTCAGGCCTAACTATTGTGGCGCTCAGGATCAGCCTACTCCGCCACTAGAAAATCAGCTATAAGACTATCCTGACTCTCTACAGTAGCAGTGGGAACCACGGTGAGCCATTGAACCAGCTTGGCATGCCCTACATCCCCTATACCCGCTGCCAACATGCACATCCAGGGGCTGGAGGGTTCGGCAGCGCATCCTTTTTCCAGCTTGTAGTATCGCAGAGCCTTGTACAGCTCTGAGTCGGGTGAGGCCATCGCGGTCTGCAACTGCTGGAACACATCTGACAGATACTCCTGCTCCTTGTAGAAACGTGTAGCTTGCAGGAGCTGCTCGACGATAATCCCGCCCATGATAAGGTATTCGAGGATGCAGATCTGTCCCTTGCCAAATCCTAGATAGTGCTTCACAGCTGTCAGCTCCTCTGTCAGCTCAGCACCGGAGAGCTGAGCGAGCTCATCTGGTGTCTTCTTCTTGTAGTCCTTCAACTCCCTCCGGAAGACATCATAGTACTTCTCACATAGCGTGAGCCCAGACATGTTTAAGATGTCTCAATAGAGAGATGAATTTTCCTGAGTACCAACCCGGCAACCTGGCAGATGCAGACTGGGAAGATCTTCTTAGCTCTCTCGACAGGGGGCGCAGATGTTTGGTATACTTCAGCTCCAAGTGTGGACGTGCCCTGCTCGAGACCATACACGACAGCCTAACCCTCAAGGAGACCAAAGGGGACTTTATCGCAGGTGTACAGAGGGCAGCTGAGCTGTACCGCTTCATCTTCAGCAACAAGGAGACAAGTGAGCTGTCACACTTCAAGCCGTCTTTGGAAAAGGCACAAACCTTCACCTACAAGCTGAATCCAGCCAAGAAACTAGCTTGCTCTATGCGCCACCACTGACAGACCTTTTTCATTCATCAGAAGGCTGCACGGTCTCTGCTACTTCGTCCGCGGTCTCTGCTGCTTCGTCAGATGCTTGAGAACCTTCGTCAGAAGCTACTTCATCAGAAGCTACTTCGGCAGGTCCGTACTGTCCCTTATATCGAACCACTGAGGGTCATCTTTAGGGATTCTCTTCATCTGGTTCTGCTCATGGTAGACCTACTTTAGCCATCTGCGCTTAGCATCTGACTTGTGAGGGGATTTGATGTCCTCGGACCCTGTCACAGTGGGACAGTGCACGCCATGGCTGTCGTGCTGACTGCCATGCCGACTTGTCCTGCTGCCTATAGACGATCTGCTGGAGAACTTTACCAAACATGGCAGCCATTTAACCCCTCTATATTCCCAAACCGTAAACATGTTGCAGTATGTGCAACATCCAGATGGGGCCATTGGACCCATGACATCGCACCGCACTGATCCTCGAAAGTACTGCCTGATGGTCATTCGACCCAGTATCCACGATGAGAACCCATTGTCCGCTGCTGGGAAGTACATTGACTTTGCAATCTCGGCGCAGATTCACAAGATCAAGAGCATGACACTCGAGTTCAAGCTTCAGAGCACAATAGAACAGATGGTAGAGCTCCCGCAGGTTCTGAACAGGTGGGAGATCGTGCAGAGCAACAGCACCGTGGACACCACCTATGTGAATGATGAGTACCAAGTCCTAGGTCCGCTGGCTCGTGGCCCAACCTTCTATGCGAAGGGAAAGGGGTACTATGCTGTGGGGTGCAATGAGGGGTTCACTGAATTCGAACTACGGGCAGGTGTCGAGAAGCCAGTGGCAGTTCCACTCTTAACCCTCCTCAAGAACACATGTGAATCCGGCTGACATGCAGGATAGGCTGTTCCTCCGGGTGTACACTGAGCAGCTCGCAGATGCGACGATGAATGCTCAAACACTTCATGTCTGGCATGTCGAGAATGACCAGGAGCTGAAGCAAACGGGTTCCAAACAGTGGATCGTGCATGTGGAGCGAGAACACCAGCAGGTCCAAGCCACAGCTAGCCAACTGGTAGAGCTGACATTGCATCATGGTGTATCGGACTGTGTCGCTGTTGCGATCCTGGTTGTAAAGGGAGGAGCCATCCAGCAGGTAAGCTAGACGACTTCAAGCTTGTGGTTAATGGGACCAATGTTCTTGGTGAGGTACACGAGCTGGCTGATTGCCAACTCTACAGACAGAAAACTAAGTCATATGCACTTCTGTGCCTAACCAGTGGAAGCGACGACCTCATGTCGGCACTCGAGGGCCGTCACCACCTCGGGGGCAGGGACATCCCACCTAATCAGGGCAGCCGGCTCAGCTTCAACATCAGAACCCTCATAGCTGGGACTCACTCATTAGGTGTGATGGTACTTTACTTTGGCTATGCTAAGGTATGCATGTCGAACACATCAGGTATTCAGCTTGAGCGTGCGTAGAGCATGACTCCTGTCATCACCACTGCGGCTGCCACCACTACTATAAGCTCTGCTGTCTTCTGACCTGTCGATGCTTCATAGTCGAGTGTTGGCTCAGATATCTTTACAGCCTCGTAGTCCTCATCGAGACTCTCATCTGCCTCTTTGAGGCCCTGGTTGGCCTGAGCTCGGAGTTGTCATCGGCGTGCCTCCCTCTGGCACATATGCTCGAGTGCTTTGCTGTACTCAAACTTCTCCTTAGACAGCTTCTCCATCGCCTGGTTATGATGCTCACGCTCGACCTCTGCCGCCCTCTTGTCAGCGAAGCTGAGTCCCCAGTTCGCTAAGGCAAACATGCCCGCATTCAAGATTGCAGAGGCCATGCCATAGACTACAGTTTAAAGCTACTATATAGCTGCCCCAGCGACGGATGCCCAGAGCGATGTATGACCCAGAGGCTGATCCAGTCGAGGATATAGATGATGAAGACTATGATGAGGATGATGATGCAGACAACTACGATGTAGCAGAGACCGTGGGTGAGTATGATGATGTAGCGGAGACCATTCCTGAATCCCGCAAGCTTGTACACAGAGCGAAAGGAATCTATCGCACTTATGTAAAAGGTTCTATCGGTCTGCTGGCAGCAGTTGGGGCTCTGATCGCTCTGTTAACAACGAAGGCTGACGAGATGGTCCGCAAGATCACCAACAATGCTCTCCATGGGGTGGAAAAGACTTCTGAAGCCATACCAGCCATCGCCTCATAAGTAGGTACGTTCTTCTAAATCACAGGCCCTTGGCTACTGTACATTGCCATAGTGCTCGCGGCCATCTGGGCTGCCGAACATTTAAGCCGTACTATATAAGGATGACATCGCTGTACGACCTGGTCAAGTCCCTTAACTTCCGAGGGTTGGTCGATAAACTACTGTTCAGTGAGGATACAGCAGAGATTAGACGCCAGTGTACAGAGGTGTTTGAGGAGGTCTTCAGTGATGGTCGAATGAATGACGGCCATCTGTTCATCTGTTTAGAGTTCACCCAGGCCGTGCGTGACAGAACAGGAGTGGACGTCAGTGATGAAATCCGGGAGTTTATCAACCGTCTTTCTTGAGGAACTCCACTATCAGCCTGGTGGATATTACTGTGAGCCCCCTAAACTACTGGAGGCTGCACATCGCAAGGGCCACAACTTCACATTGGATATACAGACATCGTCCACGGCACATCAGGCATGCCCATTTCGAGGAAACTGTCCCGAACAGAGTTCACCAGGCAGATGTTCTATTCCTTCCACACGACTCGGTTGGTTGTAAGACCTACAAGTATGCCCTCACCATCGTCGATGTCGCCGGCAGGTACAAGGCAGCAGTACTGCTCACAGACAAGTCAGCTGGCCAGGTGGCCCAGGCATTCCAGGGTGTCTACGAGGCTTCAGAAAATCTCCTCCAGTGGCCGGAATTGTTTCAGGTGGATGAGGGTAAGGAGTTCAGATGGGAGACTGCAACCCTCATGCGGAAACACGGTGTGGTAGTTAGGCGAGGCGAGGCGAGGTAGGGCATCACCATGCTCAGGCTATCGTTGAGCGGTGGAATCGGACACTGGCAGAGAGACTGTTCCCACACCAATACGCCCAGGAAATGGCCACGCCGAGTGAACGTTCTAGTGTATTGGTGAGAGGGCTGCCTGTTGTGGTGGAGAGATCCAATGCCGAGGTTACTAGGCTAATCGGGAAGACACTCTGCTGGTGACAGCTCTAGAGGAGCGAACAAGGGAGAGGAGTGCCTACCACCTGATGCCCTGGTTCGGTACCTATATGAGCCTGGTGAGCTGGAAGGTGGTCGATGGCATGCAACAGATCCTAACTGGTTAATAGATGTTCACAGGCTTGACAGGTATGTGGAGGCGGAGGGGCAGCCTACACTGTACTACCTGGCACACCAGCACGGAGTGCCTAGGCGACCAGTTGTCGTAGAAGAGCTTCAGCTAGTCCCTGAGGACACCCAGCTGCCACCCCCTAGGTTGCTAACATGATACTCGATGGGCTCGGTATGGACCCCATCTGCAGCACATGGCGCTTATCATAGTAAGCGGAGAGTCCGAGTTTTTCCTGCGCATACGTCACCATACCCTGGTTGCGCATGCGTAGGCCTCAGTCTTTAGCTCTGTCCACCCCGCCATGTATGGTGCTGTAGAACCTCTGCCAAGAGACCTCATTCTATCGCTTTGACATTCACTTAGCCGAGCACTTACTTGCAGCTACGCTCTCCACGTAGTAGCATTTGGAGCAGAAAGCAATGCCACGAGAGCCCCTCGAACTCGAGCTTGAACAGTCCCGGAGTCTGTCCAGACCATTTGCCCCAAGCTAGCCAGTCCCGCTTATGAGCCTGGTACTCTGCTCGCATCTCAGGGCGAATGACGTCGTCGAGGTTAGAGCCTGCTATAGCAATATACACGGAGTCAGTGTCCATCTGCAGGTACTCAACGCTGCCACGAGCTACGTAGCGATCGAGGAAGTCGTAGTAGAACTCCAGCATTCACAGCTTCGCGGGATCATAAACGGCTATCCCCACCTGGAAGGGCCTTCGAATTGTGATTCTCGGCTTGCAACTCTCGAGCCCGTATGTCTCACTGATCTCCTCGAGATCTTCGAACCATGCACTACGCAGGGCCTTGTCTACCACACGTTCATCCTTCATGAAGTTGGTGTTGCTATGCTGTTCTAGGGCCTCGATGAGCTTCCCGTAGGCATTATTGCCGAGGACTTTAAAGAGATCTGCCAAGAGCACTTTGCTCCTATCTACATCTCCCGAGCAGCGGGCCTCCGTCACACTCTCCACGAACCACTCAAATGGGTGCTTAGCCTCATAGTCAATGGTGCGGTATGCAACAGTGATCTCCAGGCCATGGGTTATATACCACTTGAGAGTCGGGCATACAGCAGCTGCTTCTTGCCAGAGAGGGCACCGACCAGCTTCTGAGTGGTGGGTCGCTTCCTCCCTGTTTACCCTAGATAGGCCAGCATCTCAGATGAGATTGCCTCTACCGGGATCTCGCGGTTATAGAAGAGAGGAGGCATTTCCTCGAACTTTGCCCACAGGGCCTTGGGGACCTCTATATCCATCTCAGCAAACCCAAACCAGCTGTCTGCTAGGAGAGTCTCCTTAAAGCTAACTACCCCACTGACACCGGACCAATGGCGCACTTTCTCCTTACCACATGGCATCTCTTTGGCCATCATTGACAGGTACAGAGCATTTGCGTTGTAGCCGAGTAGACGTTGGCAGACACGCTCACTCTGGCGGATTCGAGTCACACCGGCCTCGTGGTATCTGGTGAACACGATGCTGGGACTGCCAACATCAGCTCCCTTCAGCATCTCATAGACTTCCTTGTCTGGTGAATAGAGGCTAACATCTGGCATGTGCTGAGTGGTTCCATGTAGGAGGTACTGCTGTGACATACCTGGGAGAGACACCGTGTTTTGAGAATGTCTATTTCTCATTCTGTGTAGAACTTCCGCATCTGCTCTAGGGCTTCGATGAATGGACTGACATCCAGGTTATTGCAGTATCGCAGCCAGTCGGCGAATGTCCGCATTCCATGCTCGCTGAATGTCTGGTTACACTGTTCCCACTCTGTTCGCGTCAAGAGGTAGCCACCCTTGAGCTTAGATGTCCATGCTGAGTCAGGAAGCCCTGGATAGTTGAACTTCTCATGTGTGTCAAACCATTCATACAGGAGCCAGACCTTCTGCTGTGTACACCCGTACGCTTTGACCCATACCTCGTACGAGACTCAGGTGTTATGAGGAACATGGTCTGACTAGCCTTCTTGGCAACTTTCACTGTACCTGTACTGTCAGTCAGCTCATCAACAAAGTACTTCTTGATGAGGTTCATGTCATACCGCCCAGAGTTAACCCCAGTACAGGCACTTGGTCACACCACTCGTTGATCAGTCGCAGCTGTTGCTTTGGGAGCTTGTCCAGGTCTGTCGGTATGTACTGTGCCCTAACCCGTGTCCGGATTAGAGATGCTCGCCATTGGATCTCCAGCATGAACTCTCTGATCAGTTCTTTGGGGTCAGGATTGCAGAGGTGAGTGGGCTCACTCGTGGCGCCCTCTAAGGAGCAGCCAACTGACACAGAGATAGGTATGTGAGTACTCTCGATCGTGAGAGTCTCCGTAGGATGAGTCTTGATACCATCTAGGAGTGCTTCGAAGTCGTAAACTATGAGGTGTGGGTACGGGACAGTCCGAACTCGTTTAGGGACGCTTGGGCAGCGTTTTATACAGCACTCCCACTGTACCACAAGCGTGCATCCAGAGGCTCTCAGCTTCCCCTCTCTCAGGAATGCCTTGCGGTAGCTTTGTTCGGCATCCTCACCTCGCTGGTGTTCTGGACACCCGTGCCAGAGACAGCCATGGAACTGGTAAACGGTGTTGGTGGTCGGATCATAACCATCTACGGGAGCGCTCTCGATCCAATGCTCCCCACCGTGCCCACACTCTACATGGTGCTGTTTCTCGACTCATAATCGATCCAACGAGTAGCGGCTGAACTGGATGGTTGGGGCGGATAGAAGGCTTTCTCATACGCAGACTCTGGCGCCTCAACCTTCTCGCCACGACACACAATTTTTGTTTTGCCGCCTGTACAGTGATCAGCATGGCGTTGAAGATGGCATGCCTTTTTAAACCTCAGCTGACAGTGACTGCAGACTAGTGTTTGTGCCAGCTTGGAGATGTTCTTGATATAGAAAGCGTGGTGGTCCCACATTCTGATGGTCATAGTATCACAGTAGTGAGCCGCTTGCCTGATCATGTGCCAGGTGCACTCTTCGGTTGGTTCATACACACGAATCCGGATCTTGGCGAAGAACTCTACCTTGTCCAGCTGATCCAGCGACGTCTTGTGGACATCAGGTACTGTCTTGCCGTAGAACTGTGTGGCAAGCTCTCATGCAGGAGCTGTACTTCTATCAGCTCTCGCTCCTCGGTGGACTGCTAGACATCTCCAGAGACACATGTTGTCCCTGTACGTGTCGAGGGCAGTCATACTCTTCTTCTGTCGTAGGCAGTCTGGGAGGGGGGCCTGTCTCGAGCAGAGGCTGGCAGTCGATGACAGCCCTGACCTCAACGTTGATTGATCGAACGAAAGCCCACTTGGTGTTGGGTCGATCGATATTGTCTGTGTCGAGGCGGGCTTGCTCTCTTGCTGCCACCCAGTCCTGAGCTGCTCCTATCGTGTTCAGCCACGGGCTCCCTGGAGCATTCTTGTGGCAGAGCGTCACCCTACTGTCTTCGATGGGACGGATGCGATAGGTATGGGTGTAGCGGAGGTAGAAGGCGTTCTGGACAGTCTGTTGGATCTGTTACATGATCTGGCCTCGGAGGTCTCCTTCTAGACCTCTGAAGAATGTCCAGCGTACTGACCGGCATCCTCTATCCTCTGTCTCCCTTTCGCTGAGACGCTGGTCGAAATTGTGTTCACCTTCTCGTCTCATGCTCCGGGCTAAGGGTTCAGACCTCGGCCCCCTTATGCTCCGGGCTGGACTCAGACCTCAGCATTGCTTAATGATCCTGCGTTTGAGAGTTAAGCGCTCCAGTGGATGGGCCTCCATCCGCCTCGCTACTGTCTTGGCTCGCAAGCTAGCAGTCCCCTCCTCGGCCAACTGACGACGCTCACGTACCCGCTGCGCTTTCTTGTGGGGATTCCAAGGATCCTCTTTGGTGAGTGCCGGAAACCTTCCCGTATTCATTGCTCGGGAGAGTCGCTTCTGCCACTTCTCGGCATGGACCTATCCGATCATCTGGAGCAGGTCGGCTTTCTTGGCCTTAGAGTCGACTCTAAGGACGAATTGCGTTGCAATAGCGCGAAGCTGTACAATAGTACGCATGGTGTATATCCCTGCGGAAGCCTGCATAGGGTGCGGGGTCCCCCTGCATTGGAGAGTTAAGCGCTACAGTGAATGGGCCTCCATCTGCCTCGCTACAGCCTTGGCTCGCACGCTTGCAGTCACCTCCTCGTCCAACTGACTAAACTCACGTATCCACTGTGCTTTCTTGTGGGGATTCCAAGGATCCTCGGAAAGCGCTCGAAACCTTCCCATATTCATTGCTCGGGAGAACTGCTTCTGCCACTTCTCGGCACGGACCTGGTCGATCATCTGGAGCAGGTCGGCTTTCGTGGCATTAGAGTAGCTGCTAAGGCTGAATTGCTTTGCGAATCTCTGCAACAGTACTCATGGTGTATATCCCTGTGGATGGCTGTCTCTAAATGGACGTTCAGACGCTATTATGTGTGGCGATCAGTACCTGTGGATGCCTGTCTGGGCGTTCAGACCTATTGTGTGTGGTGCTGGCGATCACTACCTGTGGGTGGTGCATATCCCTGTGGATGCCTGTCTCTAAATCGGTGTTCAGACCCTATTATGTGTGGCGATCAGCGTTCAGACCTATTATGTGTGGTGCTGGCGATCACTACCTGTGGGTGGTGTATATCCCTATGGATGCCTGTCTCTAAATGGGCTTTCAGATGCTACTATGTGTGGCGATCAGTACTTGTGGGTGGTGTATATCCACTATCTGGTCGTTCAGGCCTATTATGTGTGGTGCTGGCGATCAGTACCTGTGGGTGGTGTATATCTCTGTGGATGCCTGTCTCTAAATGGGCGTTCAGACCCTATTATGTGTGGCGATCGGCGTTCAGACTTATTATGTCTGGTGCTGGCGATCAGTACCTGTGGGTGGTGTATATCCCTGTGGATGCCTGTCTCTAAATGGGCGTTCAGCCCCTATTATGTGTGGCGATCGGCGTTCATACCTATTATGTGTGGTGCTGGCGATCAGTACCTGTGGGTGGTGTATATCCCTGTGGATGCCTGTCTCTAAATGTGCTTTCAGATGCTATCATGTGTGACGATCAGTACTTGTGGGTGGTGTATTCTGCCACTCCTCGGCACGGACCTATCCGATTATCTGGAGCAGGTCGGCTTTCTTGGCCTTAGAGGCGACTCTAAGGCCGAATAGCTTTGCAATAGCGCGAAGCTGTGCAATAGTACGCATGGTGTTTACCCCTATGGATGCCTGCATAGGGTGTGGGGGCCCCCTGCATTGGAGAGTTAAGCGCTACAGTGAATGGGCCTCCATTTGCCTCGCTACAGCCTTGGCTCGCAAGCTAGCAGTCACCTCCTCGTCCAACTGACTAAACTCACGTATCCACTGTGCTTTCTTGTGGGGATTCCAAGGATCCTCGGAAAGCGCTCGAAACCTTCCCATATTCATTGCTCGGGAGAGTTGCTTCTGCCACTTCTCGGCACGGACCTGGTCGATCATTTGGAGCAGGTCGGCTTTCTTGGCATTAGAGTAGCCGCTAAGGCTGAATTGCTTTGCAATAGCGCGAATCTGTGCAACAGTACTCATGGTGTATATCCCTGTGTATGGCTGTCTCTAAATGGGCGTTCAGACGCTATTATGTGTGGCGATCAGTACCTGTGGATGCCTTTCTGGGCGTTCAGACCTATTATGTGTGGTGCTGGCGATCACTACCTGTGGGTGGTGCATATCCCTGTGGATGCCTGTCTCTAAATGTGTGTTCAGACCCTATTATGTGTGGCGATCGGCGTTCAGACGTATTATGTGTGGTGCTGGCGATCAGTACCTGTGGGTGGTGTATATCCCTGTGAATGCCTGTCTCTAAATGGGCTTTCAGATGCTATTATGTGTCTCGATCAGTACTTGTGGGTGGTGTATATTCACTATCTAGGCGTTCAGGCCTACTATGTGTTGTGCTGGCGATCAGTACCTGTGGGTGGTGTATATCCCTGTGGATGCCTGTCTCTAAATGGGCGTTCAGACCCTATTATGTGTGGCGATCGGCGTTCAGACCTGTTATGTGTGGTGCTGGCGATCAGTACCTGTGGGTGGTGTATATCCCCTGTCTGGGCGTTCAGACCTATTATATGTGGTGCTGGCGATCTTTACCTGTGGGTGGTGTATATCCCTGTGGATGCCTGTCTCTAAATGGGCGTTCAGACCCTATTATGTGTGGCGATCGGCGTTCAGACCTATTATGTGTGGTGCTGGCGATCAGTACCTGTGGGTGGTGTATATCCCTGTGGATGCCTGTCTCTAAATGGGCGTTCAGACCCTATTATGTGTGGCGATCGGCGTTCAGACCTATTATGTGTGGTGCTGGCGATCAGTACCTGTGGGTGGTGTATATCCCTGTGGATGCCTGTCTCTAAATGGGCGTTCAGCCCCTATTATGTGTGGCGATCGGCGTTCAGACCTATTATGTGTGGTGCTGGCGATCTTTACCTGTGGGTGGTGTATATCCCTGTGGATGCCTGTCTCTAAATGGGCGTTCAGACCCTATTATGTGTAGCGATCAACGTTCAGACCTATTATGTGTGGTGCTGGCGATCAATACCGGTGGGTGGTGTATATCCCTGTGGATGCCTATCTCTAAATGGGCGTTCAGACCCTATTATGTGTGGAGATCAGTACCTGTGGGTGTGGTATATCCCCTGTCTGGGCGTTCAGGCCTATTATGTGTGGTGCTGGCGATCAGTACGTGTGGGTGGTGTATATCCCTGTGGATGCCTGTCTCTAAATGGGCGTTCAGACCCTATTATGTGTGGCGATCGGCGTTCAGACCTATTATGTGTGGTGCTGGCGATCAATACCTGTGGGTGGTGTATATCCCTGTGGATGCCTGTCTCTAAATGGGCGTTCATCCCCTATTATGTGTGGCGATCAGCGTTCAGACCTATTATGTGTGGTGCTGGCGATCAATACCTGTGGGTGGTGTATATCCCTGTGGATGCCTGTCTCTAAATGGGCGTTCATCCCCTATTATGTGTGGCGATCGGCGTTCAGACCTATTATGTGTGGTGCTGGCGATCAGTACCTGTGGGTGGTGTATATCCCTGTGGATGCCTGTCTCTAAATGGGCGTTCAGACCCTATTATGTGTGGCGATCGGCGTTCAGACCTATTATGTGTGGTGCTGGCGATCAGTACCTGTGGGTGGTGTATATCCCCTGTCTGGGCGTTCAGACCTATTATATGTGGTGCTGGCGATCTTTACCTGTGGGTGGTGTATATCCCTGTGGATGCCTGTCTCTAACTGGGCGTTCAGGCCCTATTATGTGTGGCGATCAGCGTTCAGACCTATTATGTGTGGTGCTGGCGATCAATACCTGTGGGTGGTGTATATCCCTGTGGATGCCTGTCTCTAAATGGGCGTTCAGCCCCTATTATGTGTGGCGATCGGCGTTCAGACCTATTATGTGTGGTGCTGGCGATCAGTACCTGTGGGTGGTGTATATCCCTGTGGATGCCTGTCTCTAAATGGGCGTTCAGCCCCAATTATGTGTGGCGATCGGCGTTCAGACCTATTATGTGTGGTGCTGGCGATCTTTACCTGTGGGTGGTGTATATCCCCTGTCTGGGCGTTCAGACCTATTATATGTGGTGCTGGCGATCTTTACCTGTGGGTGGTGTATATCCCTGTGGATGCCTGTCTCTAAATGGGCGTTCAGGCCCTATTATGTGTGGCGATCAGCGTTCAGACCTATTATGTGTGGTGCTGGCGATCAATACCTGTGGGTGGTGTATATCCCTGTGGATGCCTGTCTCTAAATGGGCGTTCATCCCCTATTATGTGTGGCGATCGGCGTTCAGACCTATTATGTGTGGTGCTGGCGATCAGTACCTGTGGGTGGTGTATATCCCTGTGGATGCCTGTCTCTAAATGGGCGTTCAGACCCTATTATGTGTGGCGATCGGCGTTCAGACCTATTATGTGTGGTGCTGGCGATCAATACCGGTGGGTGGTGTATATCCCTGTGGATGCCTATCTCTAAATGGGCGTTCAGACCCTATTATGTGTGGAGATCAGTACCTGTGGGTGTGGTATATCCCCTGTCTGGGCGTTCAGGCCTATTATGTGTGGTGCTGGCGATCAGTACGTGTGGGTGGTGTATATCCCTGTGGATGCCTGTCTCTAAATGGGCTTTCAGATGCTACTATGTGTGGCGATCAGTACTTGTGGGTGGTGTATATCCACTATCTGGTCGTTCAGGCCTATTATGTGTGGTGCTGGCGATCAGTACCTGTGGGTGGTGTATATCTCTGTGGATGCCTGTCTCTAAATGGGCGTTCAGACCCTATTATGTGTGGCGATCGGCGTTCAGACTTATTATGTCTGGTGCTGGCGATCAGTACCTGTGGGTGGTGTATATCCCTGTGGATGCCTGTCTCTAAATGGGCGTTCAGCCCCTATTATGTGTGGCGATCGGCGTTCATACCTATTATGTGTGGTGCTGGCGATCAGTACCTGTGGGTGGTGTATATCCCTGTGGATGCCTGTCTCTAAATGTGCTTTCAGATGCTATCATGTGTGACGATCAGTACTTGTGGGTGGTGTATTCTGCCACTCTTCGGCACGGACCTATCCGATTATCTGGAGCAGGTCGGCTTTCTTGGCCTTAGAGTCGACTCTAAGGTCGAATAGCTTTGCAATAGCGCGAAGCTGTGCAATAGTACGCATGGTGTTTACCCCTATGGATGCCTGCATAGGGTGTGGGGGCCCCCTGCATTGGAGAGTTAAGCGCTACAGTGAATGGGCCTCCATTTGCCTCGCTACAGCCTTGGCTCGCATGCTAGCAGTCACCTCCTCGTCCAACTGACTAAACTCACGTATCCACTGTGCTTTCTTGTGGGGATTCCAAGGATCCTCGGAAAGCGCTCGAAACCTTCCCATATTCATTGCTCGGGAGAGTTGCTTCTGCCACTTCTCGGCACGGACCTGGTCGATCATTTGGAGCAGGTCGGCTTTCTTGGCATTAGAGTAGCCGCTAAGGCTGAATTGCTTTGCAATAGAGGGAATCTGTGCAACAGTACTCATGGTGTATATCCCTGTGTATGGCTGTCTCTAAAGGGCGTTCAGACGCTATTATGTGTGGCGATCAGTACCTGTGGATGCCTTTCTGGGCGTTCAGACCTATTATGTGTGGTGCTGGCGATCACTACCTGTGGGTGGTGCATATCCCTGTGGATGCCTGTCTCTAAATGGGTGTTCAGACCCTATTATGTGTGGCGATCGGCGTTCAGACGTATTATGTGTGGTGCTGGCAATCAGTACCTGTGGGTGGTGTATATCCTTGTGAATGCCTGTCTCTAAATGGGCTTTCAGATGCTATTATGTGTCTCGATCAGTACTTGTGGGTGGTGTATATTCACTATCTGGGCGTTCAGGCCTACTATGTGTTGTGCTGGCGATCAGTACCTGTGGGTGGTGTATATCCCTGTGGATGCCTGTCTCTAAATGGGCGTTCAGACCCTATTATGTGTGGCGATCGGCGTTCAGACCTATTATGTGTGGTGCTGGCGATCAGTACCTGTGGGTGGTGTATATCCCCTGTCTGGGCGTTCAGACCTATTATATGTGGTGCTGGCGATCTTTACCTGTGGGTGGTGTATATCCCTGTGGATGCCTGTCTCTAAATGGGCGTTCAGGCCCTATTATGTGTGGCGATCAGCGTTCAGACATATTATGTGTGGTGCTGGCGATCAATACCTGTGGGTGGTGTATATCCCTGTGGATGCCTGTCTCTAAATGGGCGTTCATCCCCTATCATGTGTGGCGATCAGCGTTCAGACCTATTATGTGTGGTGCTGGCGATCAATACCTGTGGGTGGTGTATATCCCTGTGGATGCCTGTCTCTAAATGGGCGTTCATCCCCTATTATGTGTGGCGATCGGCGTTCAGACCTATTATGTGTGGTGCTGGCGATCAGTACCTGTGGGTGGTGTATATCCATGTGGATGCCTGTCTCTAAATGGGCGTTCAGACCCTATTATGTGTGGCGATCGGCGTTCAGACCTATTATGTGTGGTGCTGGCGATCAGTACCTGTGGGTGGTGTATATCCCCTGTCTGGGCGTTCAGACCTATTATATGTGGTGCTGGCGATCTTTACCTGTGGGTGGTGTATATCCCTGTGGATGCCTGTCTCTAAATGGGCGTTCAGGCCCTATTATGTGTGGCGATCAGCGTTCAGACCTATTATGTGTGGTGCTGGCGATCAATACCTGTGGGTGGTGTATATCCCTGTGGATGCCTGTCTCTAAATGGGCGTTCATCCCCTATCATGTGTGGCGATCAGCGTTCAGACCTATTATGTGTGGTGCTGGCGATCAATACCTGTGGGTGGTGTATATCCCTGTGGATGCCTGTCTCTAAATGGGCGTTCATCCCCTATTATGTGTGGCGATCGGCGTTCAGACCTATTATGTGTGGTGCTGGCGATCAGTACCTGTGGGTGGTGTATATCCATGTGGATGCCTGTCTCTAAATGGGCGTTCAGACCCTATTATGTGTGGCGATCGGCGTTCAGACCTATTATGTGTGGTGCTGGCGATCAGTACCTGTGGGTGGTGTATATCCCCTGTCTGGGCGTTCAGACCTATTATATGTGGTGCTGGCGATCTTTACCTGTGGGTGGTGTATATCCCTGTGGATGCCTGTCTCTAAATGGGCGTTCAGGCCCTATTATGTGTGGCGATCAGCGTTCAGACCTATTATGTGTGGTGCTGGCGATCAATACCTGTGGGTGGTGTATATCCCTGTGGATGCCTGTCTCTAAATGGGCGTTCAGCCCCTATTATGTGTGGCGATCGGCGTTCAGACCTATTATGTGTGGTGCTGGCGATCAGTACCTGTGGGTGGTGTATATCCCTGTGGATGCCTGTCTCTAAATGGGCGTTCAGCCCCAATATGTGTGGCGATCGGCGTTCAGACCTATTATGTGTGGTGCTGGCGATCTTTACCTCTGGGTGGTGTATATCCCCTGTCTGGGCGTTCAGACCTATTATATGTGGTGCTGGCGATCTTTACTTGTGGGTGGTGTATATCCCTGTGGATGCCTGTCTCTAAATGGGCGTTCAGGCCCTATTATGTGTGGCGATCAGCGTTCAGACCTATTATGTGTGGTGCTGGCGATCAATACCTGTGGGTGGTGTATATCCCTGTGGATGCCTGTCTCTAAATGGGCGTTCATCCCCTATTATGTGTGGCGATCGGCGTTCAGACCTATTATGTGTGGTGCTGGCGATCAGTACCTGTGGGTGGTGTATATCCCTGTGGATGCCTGTCTCTAAATGGGCGTTCAGCCCCTATTATGTGTGGCGATCGGCGTTCAGACCTATTATGTGTGGTGCTGGCGATCTTTACCTGTGGGTGGTGTATATCCCTGTGGATGCCTGTCTCTAAATGGGCGTTCAGACCCTATTATGTGTAGCGATCAACGTTCAGACCTATTATGTGTGGTGCTGGCGATCAATACCGGTGGGTGGTGTATATCCCTGTGGATGCCTGTCTCTAAATGGGCGTTCAGACCCTATTATGTGTGGAGATCAGTACCTGTGAGTGTGGTATATCCCCTGTCTGGGCGTTCAGGCCTATTATGTGTGGTGCTGGCGATCAGTACGTGTGGGTGGTGTATATCCACTATCTGGGCGTTCCGGCCTATTATGTGTTGTGCTGGCGATCAGTACATGTGGGTGGTGTATATCCCTGTGGATGCCTGTCTCTAAATGGGCGTTCAGACCCTATTATGTTTGGCGATCAGCGTTCAGACCTATTATGTGTGGTGCGGGCGATCAGTAACTGTTTGATGTATATCCCTGGGGATGCCTGTCTCCAAATGGGCTTTCAGACCCTATTATGTGTGGCGATCAGTACCTGTGGGTGGTGTTTATCCCCAGTCTGGGCGTTCAGATCTATTATGTGTGGTGCTGGCGATCTTTACATGTGGGTGGTGTATATCCCTGTGGATGCCTGTCTCTAAATGGACGTTCAGACCCTATTATGTGTGGCGATCGGCGTTCTGACCTATTATGTGTGGTGCTGGCGATCAGTACCTGTGGGTGGTGTATATCCCTGTGGATGCCTGTCTCTAAATGGGCTTTCAGATGCTATTATGTGTGACGATCAGTACTTGTGGGTGGTGTATTCTGCCACTCCTCGGCACGGACCTATCCGATTATCTGGAGCAGGTCGGCTTTCTTGGCCTTAGAGTCGACTCTAAGGCCGAATAGCTTTGCAATAGCGCGAAGCTGTGCAATAATACGCATGGTGTTTACCCCTATGGATGCCTGCATAGGGTGTGGGGGCCCCCTGCATTGGAGAGTTAAGCGCTACAGTGAATGTGCCTCCATTTGCCTCGCTACAGCCTTGGCTCGCAAGCTAGCAGTCACCTCCTCGTCCAACTGACTAAACTCACGTATCCACTGTGCTTTCTTGTGGGGATTCCAAGGATCCTCGGAAAGCGCTCGAAACCTTCCCATATTCATTGCTCGGGAGAGTTGCTTCTGCCACTTCTCGGCACGGACCTGGTCGATCATTTGGAGCAGGTCGGCTTTCTTGGCATTAGAGCAGCCGCTAAGGCTGAATTGCTTTGCAATAGCGCGAATCTGTGCAACAGTACTCATGGTGTATATCCCTGTGTATGGCTGTCTCTAAATGGGCGTTCAGACGCTATTATGTGTGGCGATCAGTACCTGTGGATGCCTTTCTGGGCGTTCAGACCTATTATGTGTGGTGCTGGCGATCACTACCTGTGGGTGGTGCATATCCCTGTGGATGCCTGTCTCTAAATGGGCGTTCAGCCCCTATTATGTGTGGCGATCGGCGTTCAGACCTATTATGTGTGGTGCTGGCGATCTTTACCTGTGGGTGGTGTATATCCCTGTGGATGCCTGTCTCTAAATGGGCGTTCAGACCCTATTATATGTAGCGATCAACGTTCAGACCTATTATGTGTGGTGCTGGCGATCAATACCGGTGGGTGGTGTATATCCCTGTGGATGCCTATCTCTAAATGGGCGTTCAGACCCTATTATGTGTGGAGATCAGTACCTGTGGGTGTGGTATATCCCCTGTCTGGGCGTTCAGGCCTATTATGTGTGGTGCTGGCGATCAGTACGTGTGGGTGGTGAATATCCCTGTGGATGCCTGTCTCTAAATGGGCGTTCAGACCCTATTATGTGTGGCGATCGGCGTTCAGACCTATTATGTGTGGTGCTGGCGATCAGTACCTGTGGGTGGTGTATATCCCTGTGGATGCCTGTCTCTAAATGGGCGTTCAGCCCCTATTATGTGTGGCGATCGGCGTTCAGACCTATTATGTGTGGTGCTGGCGATCTTTACCTGTGGGTGGTGTATATCCCTGTGGATGCCTGTCTCTAAATGTGCTTTCAGATGCTATCATGTGTGACGATCAGTACTTGTGGGTGGTGTATTCTGCCACTCCTCGGCACGGACCTATCCGATTATCTGGAGCAGGTCGGCTTTCTTGGCCTTAGAGTCGACTCTAAGGTCGAATAGCTTTGCAATAGCGCGAAGCTGTGCAATAGTACGCATGGTGTTTACCCCTATGGATGCCTGCATAGGGTGTGGGGGCCCCCTGCATTGGAGAGTTAAGCGCTACAGTGAATGGGCCTCCATTTGCCTCGCTACAGCCTTGGCTCGCATGCTAGCAGTCACCTCCTCGTCCAACTGACTAAACTCACGTATCCACTGTGCTTTCTTGTGGGGATTCCAAGGATCCTCGGAAAGCGCTCGAAACCTTCCCATATTCATTGCTCGGGAGAGTTGCTTCTGCCACTTCTCGGCACGGACCTGGTCGATCATTTGGAGCAGGTCGGCTTTCTTGGCATTAGAGTAGCCGCTAAGGCTGAATTGCTTTGCAATAGAGGGAATCTGTGCAACAGTACTCATGGTGTATATCCCTGTGTATGGCTGTCTCTAAAGGGCGTTCAGACGCTATTATGTGTGGCGATCAGTACCTGTGGATGCCTTTCTGGGCGTTCAGACCTATTATGTGTGGTGCTGGCGATCACTACCTGTGGGTGGTGCATATCCCTGTGGATGCCTGTCTCTAAATGGGTGTTCAGACCCTATTATGTGTGGCGATCGGCGTTCAGACGTATTATGTGTGGTGCTGGCAATCAGTACCTGTGGGTGGTGTATATCCTTGTGAATGCCTGTCTCTAAATGGGCTTTCAGATGCTATTATGTGTCTCGATCAGTACTTGTGGGTGGTGTATATTCACTATCTGGGCGTTCAGGCCTACTATGTGTTGTGCTGGCGATCAGTACCTGTGGGTGGTGTATATCCCTGTGGATGCCTGTCTCTAAATGGGCGTTCAGACCCTATTATGTGTGGCGATCGGCGTTCAGACCTATTATGTGTGGTGCTGGCGATCAGTACCTGTGGGTGGTGTATATCCCCTGTCTGGGCGTTCAGACCTATTATATGTGGTGCTGGCGATCTTTACCTGTGGGTGGTGTATATCCCTGTGGATGCCTGTCTCAAAATGGGCGTTCAGGCCCTATTATGTGTGGCGATCAGCGTTCAGACCTATTATGTGTGGTGCTGGCGATCAATACCTGTGGGTGGTGTATATCCCTGTGGATGCCTGTCTCTAAATGGGCGTTCATCCCCTATTATGTGTGGCGATCAGCGTTCAGACCTATTATGTGTGGTGCTGGCGATCAATACCTGTGGGTGGTGTATATCCCTGTGGATGCCTGTCTCTAAATGGGCGTTCATCCCCTATTATGTGTGGCGATCGGCGTTCAGACCTATTATGTGTGGTGCTGGCGATCAGTACCTGTGGGTGGTGTATATCCCTGTGGATGCCTGTCTCTAAATGGGCGTTCAGACCCTATTATGTGTGGCGATCGGCGTTCAGACCTATTATGTGTGGTGCTGGCGATCAGTACCTGTGGGTGGTGTATATCCCCTGTCTGGGCGTTCAGACCTATTATATGTGGTGCTGGCGATCTTTACCTGTGGGTGGTGTATATCCCTGTGGATGCCTGTCTCTAACTGGGCGTTCAGGCCCTATTATGTGTGGCGATCAGCGTTCAGACCTATTATGTGTGGTGCTGGCGATCAATACCTGTGGGTGGTGTATATCCCTGTGGATGCCTGTCTCTAAATGGGCGTTCAGCCCCTATTATGTGTGGCGATCGGCGTTCAGACCTATTATGTGTGGTGCTGGCGATCAGTACCTGTGGGTGGTGTATATCCCTGTGGATGCCTGTCTCTAAATGGGCGTTCAGCCCCAATTATGTGTGGCGATCGGCGTTCAGACCTATTATGTGTGGTGCTGGCGATCTTTACCTGTGGGTGGTGTATATCCCCTGTCTGGGCGTTCAGACCTATTATATGTGGTGCTGGCGATCTTTACCTGTGGGTGGTGTATATCCCTGTGGATGCCTGTCTCTAAATGGGCGTTCAGGCCCTATTATGTGTGGCGATCAGCGTTCAGACCTATTATGTGTGGTGCTGGCGATCAATACCTGTGGGTGGTGTATATCCCTGTGGATGCCTGTCTCTAAATGGGCGTTCATCCCCTATTATGTGTGGCGATCGGCGTTCAGACCTATTATGTGTGGTGCTGGCGATCAGTACCTGTGGGTGGTGTATATCCCTGTGGATGCCTGTCTCTAAATGGGCGTTCAGACCCTATTATGTGTGGCGATCGGCGTTCAGACCTATTATGTGTGGTGCTGGCGATCAATACCGGTGGGTGGTGTATATCCCTGTGGATGCCTATCTCTAAATGGGCGTTCAGACCCTATTATGTGTGGAGATCAGTACCTGTGGGTGTGGTATATCCCCTGTCTGGGCGTTCAGGCCTATTATGTGTGGTGCTGGCGATCAGTACGTGTGGGTGGTGTATATCCCTGTGGATGCCTGTCTCTAAATGGGCTTTCAGATGCTACTATGTGTGGCGATCAGTACTTGTGGGTGGTGTATATCCACTATCTGGTCGTTCAGGCCTATTATGTGTGGTGCTGGCGATCAGTACCTGTGGGTGGTGTATATCTCTGTGGATGCCTGTCTCTAAATGGGCGTTCAGACCCTATTATGTGTGGCGATCGGCGTTCAGACTTATTATGTCTGGTGCTGGCGATCAGTACCTGTGGGTGGTGTATATCCCTGTGGATGCCTGTCTCTAAATGGGCGTTCAGCCCCTATTATGTGTGGCGATCAGCGTTCAGACCTATTATGTGTGGTGCTGGCGATCAATACCTGTGGGTGGTGTATATCCCTGTGGATGCCTGTCTCTAAATGGGCGTTCATCCCCTATTATGTGTGGCGATCGGCGTTCAGACCTATTATGTGTGGTGCTGGCGATCAGTACCTGTGGGTGGTGTATATCCCTGTGGATGCCTGTCTCTAAATGGGCGTTCAGACCCTATTATGTGTGGCGATCGGCGTTCAGACCTATTATGTGTGGTGCTGGCGATCAATACCGGTGGGTGGTGTATATCCCTGTGGATGCCTATCTCTAAATGGGCGTTCAGACCCTATTATGTGTGGAGATCAGTACCTGTGGGTGTGGTATATCCCCTGTCTGGGCGTTCAGGCCTATTATGTGTGGTGCTGGCGATCAGTACGTGTGGGTGGTGTATATCCCTGTGGATGCCTGTCTCTAAATGGGCTTTCAGATGCTACTATGTGTGGCGATCAGTACTTGTGGGTGGTGTATATCCACTATCTGGTCGTTCAGGCCTATTATGTGTGGTGCTGGCGATCAGTACCTGTGGGTGGTGTATATCTCTGTGGATGCCTGTCTCTAAATGGGCGTTCAGACCCTATTATGTGTGGCGATCGGCGTTCAGACTTATTATGTCTGGTGCTGGCGATCAGTACCTGTGGGTGGTGTATATCCCTGTGGATGCCTGTCTCTAAATGGGCGTTCAGCCCCTATTATGTGTGGCGATCGGCGTTCATACCTATTATGTGTGGTGCTGGCGATCAGTACCTGTGGGTGGTGTATATCCCTGTGGATGCCTGTCTCTAAATGTGCTTTCAGATGCTATCATGTGTGACGATCAGTACTTGTGGGTGGTGTATTCTGCCACTCCTCGGCACGGACCTATCCGATTATCTGGAGCAGGTCGGCTTTCTTGGCCTTAGAGTCGACTCTAAGGTCGAATAGCTTTGCAATAGCGCGAAGCTGTGCAATAGTACGCATGGTGTTTACCCCTATGGATGCCTGCATAGGGTGTGGGGGCCCCCTGCATTGGAGAGTTAAGCGCTACAGTGAATGGGCCTCCATTTGCCTCGCTACAGCCTTGGCTCGCATGCTAGCAGTCACCTCCTCGTCCAACTGACTAAACTCACGTATCCACTGTGCTTTCTTGTGGGGATTCCAAGGATCCTCGGAAAGCGCTCGAAACCTTCCCATATTCATTGCTCGGGAGAGTTGCTTCTGCCACTTCTCGGCACGGACCTGGTCGATCATTTGGAGCAGGTCGGCTTTCTTGGCATTAGAGTAGCCGCTAAGGCTGAATTGCTTTGCAATAGAGGGAATCTGTGCAACAGTACTCATGGTGTATATCCCTGTGTATGGCTGTCTCTAAAGGGCGTTCAGACGCTATTATGTGTGGCGATCAGTACCTGTGGATGCCTTTCTGGGCGTTCAGACCTATTATGTGTGGTGCTGGCGATCACTACCTGTGGGTGGTGCATATCCCTGTGGATGCCTGTCTCTAAATGGGTGTTCAGACCCTATTATGTGTGGCGATCGGCGTTCAGACGTATTATGTGTGGTGCTGGCAATCAGTACCTGTGGGTGGTGTATATCCTTGTGAATGCCTGTCTCTAAATGGGCTTTCAGATGCTATTATGTGTCTCGATCAGTACTTGTGGGTGGTGTATATTCACTATCTGGGCGTTCAGGCCTACTATGTGTTGTGCTGGCGATCAGTACCTGTGGGTGGTGTATATCCCTGTGGATGCCTGTCTCTAAATGGGCGTTCAGACCCTATTATGTGTGGCGATCGGCGTTCAGACCTATTATGTGTGGTGCTGGCGATCAGTACCTGTGGGTGGTGTATATCCCCTGTCTGGGCGTTCAGACCTATTATATGTGGTGCTGGCGATCTTTACCTGTGGGTGGTGTATATCCCTGTGGATGCCTGTCTCTAAATGGGCGTTCAGGCCCTATTATGTGTGGCGATCAGCGTTCAGACCTATTATGCCCCTATTATGTGTGGCGATCGGCGTTCAGACCTATTATGTGTGGTGCTGGCGATCAGTACCTGTGGGTGGTGTATATCCCTGTGGATGCCTGTCTCTAAATGGGCGTTCAGCCCCTATTATGTGTGGCGATCGGCGTTCAGACCTATTATGTGTGGTGCTGGCGATCTTTACCTGTGGGGGGTGTATATCCCTGTGGATGCCTGTCTCTAAATGGGCGTTCAGACCCTATTATGTGTAGCGATCAACGTTCAGACCTATTATGTGTGGTGCTGGCGATCAATACCGGTGGGTGGTGTATATCCCTGTGGATGCCTGTCTCTAAATGGGCGTTCAGACCCTATTATGTGTGGAGATCAGTACCTGTGAGTGTGGTATATCCCCTGTCTGGGCGTTCAGGCCTATTATGTGTGGTGCTGGCGATCAGTACGTGTGGGTGGTGTATATCCACTATCTGGGCGTTCCGGCCTATTATGTGTTGTGCTGGCGATCAGTACATGTGGGTGGTGTATATCCCTGTGGATGCCTGTCTCTAAATGGGCGTTCAGACCCTATTATGTTTGGCGATCAGCGTTCAGACCTATTATGTGTGGTGCGGGCGATCAGTAACTGTTTGATGTATATCCCTGGGGATGCCTGTCTCCAAATGGGCTTTCAGACCCTATTATGTGTGGCGATCAGTACCTGTGGGTGGTGTTTATCCCCAGTCTGGGCGTTCAGATCTATTATGTGTGGTGCTGGCGATCTTTACATGTGGGTGGTGTATATCCCTGTGGATGCCTGTCTCTAAATGGACGTTCAGACCCTATTATGTGTGGCGATCGGCGTTCTGACCTATTATGTGTGGTGCTGGCGATCAGTACCTGTGGGTGGTGTATATCCCTGTGGATGCCTGTCTCTAAATGGGCTTTCAGATGCTATTATGTGTGACGATCAGTACTTGTGGGTGGTGTATTCTGCCACTCCTCGGCACGGACCTATCCGATTATCTGGAGCAGGTCGGCTTTCTTGGCCTTAGAGTCGACTCTAAGGCCGAATAGCTTTGCAATAGCGCGAAGCTGTGCAATAATACGCATGGTGTTTACCCCTATGGATGCCTGCATAGGGTGTGGGGGCCCCCTGCATTGGAGAGTTAAGCGCTACAGTGAATGTGCCTCCATTTGCCTCGCTACAGCGTTGGCTCGCAAGCTAGCAGTCACCTCCTCGTCCAACTGACTAAACTCACGTATCCACTGTGCTTTCTTGTGGGGATTCCAAGGATCCTCGGAAAGCGCTCGAAACCTTCCCATATTCATTGCTCGGGAGAGTTGCTTCTGCCACTTCTCGGCACGGACCTGGTCGATCATTTGGAGCAGGTCGGCTTTCTTGGCATTAGAGCAGCCGCTAAGGCTGAATTGCTTTGCAATAGCGCGAATCTGTGCAACAGTACTCATGGTGTATATCCCTGTGTATGGCTGTCTCTAAATGGGCGTTCAGACGCTATTATGTGTGGCGATCAGTACCTGTGGATGCCTTTCTGGGCGTTCAGACCTATTATGTGTGGTGCTGGCGATCACTACCTGTGGGTGGTGCATATCCCTGTGGATGCCTGTCTCTAAATGGGTGTTCAGACCCTATTATGTGTGGCGATCGGCGTTCAGACGTATTATGTGTGGTGCTGGCGATCAGTACCTGTGGGTGGTGTATATCCTTGTGAATGCCTGTCTCTAAATGGGCTTTCAGATGCTATTATGTGTCTCGATCAGTACTTGTGGGTGGTGTATATTCACTATCTGGGCGTTCAGGCCTACTATGTGTTGTGCTGGCGATCAGTACCTGTGGGTGGTGTATATCCCTGTGGATGCCTGTCTCTAAATGGGCGTTCAGACCCTATTATGTGTGGCGATCGGCGTTCAGACCTATTATGTGTGGTGCTGGCGATCTTTACCTGTGGGTGGTGTATATCCCTGTGGATGCCTGTCTCTAAATGGTCGTTCAGACCCTATTATGTGTAGCGATCAACGTTCAGACCTATTATGTGTGGTGCTGGCGATCAATACCGGTGGGTGGTGTATATCCCTGTGGATGCCTGTCTCTAAATGGGTGTTCAGACCCTATTATGTGTGGCGGTCGGCGTTCAGACGTATTATGTGTGGTGCTGGCGATCAGTACCTGTGGGTGGTGTATATCCTTGTGAATGCCTGTCTCTAAATGGGCGTTCAGACCCTATTGTGTGTGGCGATCGGCGTTCAGACCTATTATGTGTGGTGCTGGCGATCAGTACAGGTTCTGTGGGTCGTGTATATCCCTGTAGATGCCTGTCTCCAAATGGGTTTTCAGACCCTATTATGTGTGGCGATCAGTACCTGTGGGTGGTGTACATCCCCTGTCTGGGCGTTCAGACCTATTATGTGTGGTGCTGGCGATCAATACCTGTGGGTGGTGTATATCCCTGTGGATGCCTGTCCCTAAATGGGCGTTCAGACCCGATTATGTGTGGTGCTGGCGATCAATACAGGTGAGTGGTGTATATCCCTGTGGATGCCTGTCTCTCAATGGGCGTTCAGACCCTATTATGTGTGGCGATCAGTACCTGTGGGTGTGGTATATCCCCTGTCTGGGCGTTCAGGCCTATTATGTGTGGTGCTGGCGATCAGTACCTGTGGGTGGTGTATATCCCTGTGGATGCCTGTCTCTAAATGAGCGTTCAGCCCCTGGTAGTAGTAGTGTCGGGATGATCCTACCTCACTGGCAGCCGTTCGGCGATCCGTGGTGGCCCCGCAACCTATGCCCCAGGGATTGAGATGGCAGTGGGGCTCATTTGTCTAAATGGAAATCCAGTTGAAGGAGGTGGGGGCTCATTTGTTTAAATGGAAATCCAGTTGAAGGAGGTGGCATCATTTTGACCCCACACTACTACTACTAATCATGTCCATAATGTCCACTCCAGTATTGATGTGGTGTTTGCATATATGTAAGCGATTATTACTATATGTACCGGTAATATAGATAATTTGGTAATCACATAAATATCATATGTATGCTTGAGTTATGCACCATAGGTAACAAAGGTAGATCAGTGTGACCTCACAGTAACCTACTTTGCATTGTTCACCCGCAGCTACCAAGATAAATAGTCACAATTGTGTCATGCCTTTCGGATTCTAAAACATCTGGAAAAAATCACTACGTATGTCCCAGTACTACTGGATTGAGATTACGCATAGTATTGCTAACATTTTAAATCATTTATTTAACAGCTTCCGAAAATATAGATAGAGCTCCTTTGTATTCAAATGAAAAATGTTCCTCCGTTTACAATAGCTTGCATCACTTCCTTGCCGAACATAGTAATGTTACATTAATAAGGATTGGATTCAAGCTGGTACAAAATAATTTTGACAATCAAATATGCTTAGATTAGTAGTTTAGTGTTCTCTGAGCATTCGTTGATGGTTGTCCAAACGAAGCACCCCGCAATACATGTATGCTCGATTTACACTGAGCATTGGCCTTATAATCTGTGTGATAGTGCCACGTTTATGGCCCAAGCCTTTGTAGTTAGCAATGTCTTTGAAATGCTTCATAATTCTAATACACCACATATAGAATTGATTTATTGGACTCTTTAGCAAATTACTGAATCAATAATTCTAGACAGCGACGCCGTTGTGTTTCTCATGATTCCACGATGTTGTTTCAGATCATTAAAAATTATTGTAGCAAATCGCCTTTCTGTAGACTACACTAAAGCGATACAAGCAGATATGTTCTCTAAAGTCAAAATGTGCATATAGCTGATCAATTTTATATAAATTGTATTCTCATTTAGATCTAACAGTAAATGCATCCTTTTCACAGTCTCCATTTTGGTCATAGTATCATGTATCTTGGAACAGAATATGCCTATAAGTGAATGTTGTTGTTGCCACAAACGGCAGCAAATCACTAAGCAGCGAATAAAAAAACAACTGAATTGTGATAATGAAATCAAAGCTGAACGCCTGAAAAAACAAATAAAAATTTGTCTTTAGCTTACCTAGCCAGAAAGACCAAGTGAGCTTATGTCATGGCGACCGTCTATTTGTCCATCATTCACCTACTCTAGAAAGTTTTTTCAGGATTTTGATTGGACAGTGTTTTGGGTTAATATCTTAGATTTTATGGAAAATTGTCAAAACATATTTCCTCCTTAGCCGCTTGACGGGTTTTGAACCGAATATGATTAAACGGACCATATTCAGAAGGCTCCAGATTTTCTCTTCAGAATTTTGATTGGTCGATTTTGTCGGTGAAGATTTTATGAAAGATTTATTTAAAGCTGTCAAGATGCATCTCTTTATCTACCGCTTGGTGGATTTCAACCAAATTTGGCTGGGTGGATTCTATGTTGCTACCCTCCAGAACTACCATTCCAAATTTTGATTGGTTAAACTTTTTTATGTGAAAAACTTAGATTTTGCTGGAAGAACAGTGTCGGAGCAGGATCCAGAACATCTATTGAGAATTTTGATTGATCGATTTTTTAAGTGAAAATCGTAGATTTTATGAAGAATTTGCCGGAAATTGTCAAAATGCATCCCCTAATTACCCACTTGGTGGACTTCAACTGAATATGGCTAGGACCATATGGTTGTACGCTCCAGAACTCTTATTAAAAAATTCCTTTGGTGAAAATCTTAGATTTTCTAAAAATTGACAGGAAATTGTCAAAATCCATCTCCTCATTAGCCTCTTGACGGATTTCATGAAATTTGGCTAGAAGTACCATATAGCAGACTCTAGAACATCTCTTCAGAGTTTTGATTGGTCAATTCCTTTGGGTGAAAATCTGAGATTTTATGAAAACTTTACCGGAAATGGGTGGGTGGGGTAGGAGCGGATTCTACCAGGATTTCTTGAAATCTATACGTTCTGTAATGCAATCTATGTAAGGGCTTCGTTGACGATAACTACACTTTATTGCTAAAAGAAAAATGGACACCATGTGGCCAAGGTGATTGTTTGAAACACCAGCCCGCACTCGGGTAGCACTTGATCAGAAGCGTCGCTGTGTTGCCAACGAGCACGTGTTGGTGGCTAATTACCAAAGGATCTTCACGGAGAGTCTGTATCATCCACACAACACTCCTCTTGTACACATACTCTCAGGCATCACTATGGCTACTCGCAAAGACGTAGTTGTAGAGTTTGTGATTTCACTATGGGAATTGATAGTAAACCAACCCCTTAGTATGCGTCTCGTGTAAAACTGGGTATATTAGCTGTAAAATCGTAATAGACATAAAATAGAATCAGCCTTGATATGGGATGAATGAGATTCAATGGAACTCGATATAGGCTAATCAAAGCTATTGTGGCATACTTCTGCCACGAGTTACAGGATTCCTGATATCACCAGCTGAAATGTCTGCATAGTAGTGCAAATGTCGACATAGTAGCGCAACGTTGTCGATATAATATTTTACAAAGTCGACATTCTAGCCATTGCGTCGACATCTAGGCTATTATGTCGACATAAGCAAATCGGCAACTAGTGGAAGCAGCACGCCACCATACAAATGAATATAAAAACGTAGAAAATACGTCTCAATTCTACTGGTTTCAATCAACTATCTTCTTGAGGAAGTCAACGAATCATATTTGCCTCAGGTGTCAGTCAATTCAGATTGCTAAACTCAGGCCGCGTTCACGCAAGAAAGTTAATCCGGAGTAACGTCACACTTCAGTATGGTGTTACTCCGGATTAACTTGCTTGTGTGAACGCGGCCGTAGACTAGATTTCATTTGATGTGATAAACTTGGTTAGATAGATTATTGAAACCAACATTGAATATAATTATTGCACATATTGCTTTCTGTGAGCAATTCTGCTCTAGCTTTATTATTTCAATAAATCATTTCGACAAACGTATTGTAAGATAGGTCATCTGTTGCTTGGTTTATGCATGCAAGACAACCTTGCATGGACATGAGAGAGAGAGAGAGAGAGAGAGAGAGAGAGAGAGAGAGAGAGAGAGGGGAGGGGGGAGGGAGGGAGGGAGGGAGTGAGAGAGAGAGGGAGGGAGGGAGGGAGGGAGGGAGAGAGAGAGAGAGAGAGAGAGAGAGAGAGAGAGAGAGAGCCGATGGCTTTATCAGGTCGCACCATCAATGGAGGTATTCGATCTCTCACTCAAGTATCTGACGTCATAACCAAACAGCCACGTTTTAGTTGACGTCACAATCAAATGATGTAGGTCCTATACAAATTACACATATCTGACAGTAACTATCTGCATTGTAGGCCTGTCTTTCAAGCTTGGTGAATTTACAATTTAATAATCATTTTCTTGAATATTTTGAAAGTAATTTAACTGGAAGCTGTTGTTGCCATAGGCAAAACAATCTCACCATCAAATTAGCTGCGACATATGCAACATCTCTCCTACATTGTTACCCTGAAATTGAGATTCTGAGAATTCAGGATTGAGTGTTAAAATCGATTCAAACGCGTGTACACATTGGATGGAGCTTAGCTAGGAATGGGGGTTACCAGTTTATTCATCAACCATATGACGTCTTAATCAACTACGTAACGTGTATGATGACGTCGTAATCAATGACGTTATGAATGGCGTAGCTAAGTTCGTCGAGAACGCGTAATTGATGACGGACTAAGTGTTGTTGTACGAATTGTATATCGTTGCCTATTAATAGGCATGCTGTTGAATATGTTGAAACTAATTTGACTGAGCGATGTTGCTGCCATCTGCTTCTACATAGTTTTCTGGAAATTGATAGTAGCGTAATTCAGGGATCGATCGATCCCAACACGTGCGAAGCGTGGGTGGAGCTTAGTTAAAGATGGGCGTGGAATAGATAAAACTGGATCCCTCTATTGGCTTTGTAGACCCTATAGTTAGAAATGGACACTTCTATTCCCGCGCTCACCGCCTTTCAGTTTTGACAGGATGTATCATCATATTTGATCTGAATTAATGTCTAAATATGTCACACCTAACCTAAATATTTCACTTAGTCAGAAAGCCTATCAAATTACTACAGTTTTTTCTGAAAAGATAACACACATTTTAACCTTTTATGTTTCATAATAGAAGTTAGAACCGTTGTGAGTTTCAATTGAATTGTAACTTGTTTTTATTTGGCCCCCAAGCCGTTTTGTGAGCAAGGTCGTATGATTCAGGATCTTAAAATTATGGGAGAACTTGTTTACCCGAAGAACCCCCCCCCCCCACCCTATCGCACCCCGCTCACCACCAACCAGCACACAGAAACGCCGTAATTTGATGAAAATGAGTATTGTTAATTAATGTTTTGTACCATCTGACAGTTATATAAATTGCGGATGATAGCATAATTTTCTATTTCATTGAACCATCTTGACCACCTACCGGGAGGTATACTGATTCAACTCGTCTACTCCAGGTAGGCCTAAGCTACATCTCGCAACAAAGTATATCAGAAATGAACACAAAAATAATTGGCTGCTATTACAAAAATTAATTTCGAAATTTATATTCTTATAAACGTGGAAGCAATGGTTGAATCTAATCTGCCACTTTAAGTATTGGTTTCAAAATCGATTACTTCAAATATAGGCGGACGTCATGCAATCATAATTTCAAGCCAAGTAGGTGATGCTAGCTGCCTTTATCGATCTGCAGAAGGCATTTGACAAGGTGTGGAAGGATGGCCTCCTCGTGAAGCTCCGGCGCACAGGCATCGGTGGCAACATGTTCCGATGGACCAAGTCATACCTACACCTGCAGAGCTAGGGTGCTGGTGGATGGACAATCTGGACAGAATGTATTGCTGAGACAAGGGGTGCCACAAGGCGGAGTATTATCACCAACTCTGTTCATACTCTTCATTAATGACATTGTAGCAGAGCTGCCCAATGGGATCCAAACAGCCCTCTATGCAGATGACCTCGTACTCTGGTGCACCGAGGAGTACACAACGACTGCCACGTACAGAATGCAGCTCGCTTTGGACAGAATTACAGCTTGGGACAATCGTTGGTGTATTACCATCAACAAAAAAAAATCATCAGCCATGCTATTCTCACTGTCCACCAAAACCAAGGTTGGCAATCTGACACTGGCCGGTACTCCACTCGAGTACGAGGACCAGCAGACATACCTGGGAGTCACCTACAACAGAAGATTAACATGGAAGGAGCACATACAGAACGCAGAGGCAAAGGCCAGAAGAAAGCTAAACATCATGAGGAAGCTGGCAGGAACAAAGTGGGGTGCCAATGAAAGGATCCTCAAGACCATCTACCTAGGTGCCGTACGACCACACCTTGAGTATGGATCCAGCTCACGGATGACAGCAGCTAAATCTCATCAACGGAACCTCGACAGAGTACAAAACCAGGCACTGCACATCATCACTGGTGGAATGAGAGCAACACCACTAGAAACAATGGGGCAGACAGCAGGCATCCCCCCACTTAGCAAAGGAAGGGAATGCAAAGCACTGATCCAAGCTGCAAAGTTCAAATCGTTCAACAACCACCCGATGAAGATCAGGCAAGCACAGCTGTCATCAGGAAGACTTAAAAGATCAAGTTTTGTGAAAGAGACAAAAGCACTTCAAAGGAAACACCAAGAAATGTTGCCATATGCAGCAACAGCACCCAGGCAAATTAGTTTCAAAATACTTAACGGCTTACCTGTATAGTTACCATAGTTATTGGGATTCTGGGAATTGAGGGTTCGCTCGATCCGTAAATGATGGGTATATCTATAAGCAAGCGGTCAAAGCTAAATGTGTCTTGAAGATAGGCTTATAATAAAGCGATGTTAATCTCATTTCAAATGTTGTATTGCACCGATAGAATATGGTTTATAGATTCCATATCATTCATATCCTGTCACATTCCCTGATCTGTATCGCAATTATCTGTTTTGTAATATCGAGTAAATGCTGAACAGTGATCGACATCATTTTGTCTCCTCAAGCTATTCTGGGTGATGTAATGTAAGCTCCAATGCATCATATTCTTTATTATGTAATGCTCATCCCATTTAATATTTTGAAACTAATTTGACTGGAAGTTGTTGCTGCCATAGGCAGCGACAACTTCCATATAATTGGTTTCAAAATATTCAACAGTTTACCTGTAGGATTGGTTTTATACCACGTTGCCAAACTATAGCTGGAGCCTCTATGGCTAAGCGTATATACCGAGGCAGACACATTGGGTTTTTTGCTGACAGCCATCATAGGGTGTAGATACCAACATTTAACTACTAAATCCTGAATATCTTTCCTTAGCGGCGTGATAAAAGGCGTGATAAAAGGCTTAAAATTACCTGGATAGTTTATGACCGGCGTGTTAGATCGCCTGAATAGCTATCAAGCGATGGGATTAGTTATCGTTTAATCTCATCTCAAAATCTCATAAATTCTCACAAATTTCATAGTATTTACTGCCCGACGTGCTCTTTTATCTATATCACAATTGCGTGCTTTTTAGCATCATGTTGATGGTGAAATGTGAACATTTTGTCTCCATAACGAGTGAATAATTGTTCTAGTCCCAATGTTGTCATTTACGCGTGTAGCTGACTAAGAAAACATGTTTTTGTGCACACTCCTTGCAGCCAACTTGACCCTTTGATTCATAGCGCGACTGTGGCTCATATGAAACGTTGAAAACAGGGAGAAGGTCTTTGACCTTTTTCTATCTACTCTAGACTGCATATCTGACAAAGTTTCTATTTCATAGATAGGTTGTGGGCGAAATTCACCACTGTCATAATTCATAACCACTTTCTGGGAATAGACATTTCCACTTTATCCATCCATCATATGATGTCATAATTAACTACGTGACGTGTAGAATGATATCACAATCAATGACAGAATTATGACGTTATGAATGACGTAGATAAGTACGTCACAAAGGCATATTTAAAGACGGACTATGCGTTGCTGTACGAGTTCATCTTTCCAGAGTATCCCTCTATCCTCTGACGTCATATGACGTCATAAGCAGCTAATTGGTGTGTAGGATGACGCTATAATCATTACGTCATAAATGATTCTATTTGGCTCGTCTTTAACTCTTAATAGCCCGACATGCTGTACGAATTGTAGGCCTATGTCTCTATTATTTAATAAACATGCTGTTGAATATTTTTGAAGCCAATTTGACTGGACGCTGTTGTTGCCATAGGCAGCAACAGCTCCCTGTAAATTTTGTTCCAAAATATTCAATATCAAATCAACCAATCAATCCGTTAAGTAATGGATAAATAGCATTTCTTCAAGCAATTCATTGATCAACGAGACTAATTCAGTGGCGTAGTGAGGGTTTGTGGCGCCCAGGGCAAGGATAGATTCGGCGCCCCTCAGGCACACTCATACGATGTATGTATAGGGGGAGGGGTGGTGGGGGTGGGAGTTTCCGGTTGTATTGGCAAATGCGCGCTTGCGCGTGAAAATGATAACTACTGCTATCACTGAGGTTACCGCTGCTTTCACTACTGCTACCATTGCTATTACAGCTGCTGTTACACTTCTGTAGCTGCTACTTATACGACTAATACCATTACTGTTCCATCTGGTACCACTGCTGTTACTGCTAATTGTTACTTCTGCTATCGCTGCTCTTACTGCTGCTGGTACTACTGCTACCGCTGTTGTTACAGCCCCTGTTAATACTGCTCCCGCTGTTGTTACTGTTGTTGGTACTATAGCTGCTGTTACTTCTGTTATCGCTGGTCGCAGCTGTTACTACTACTGCTACTACTGCTGTTTCTGATGTTGGTACTACTTTACTACTGCTACCACATGTGTTATCGCTGAGCGCTGTCATCTCTGATAAACACTGCTGTTAATACTGTTGTTACTACTGAACCACGTCTGTTACGGCTACTGTTACTACTGCTCCAGCTGCTGATACTATTACTACTGCTACCGCTGCAGCTCCTGCTGTTGGTACTACTGCTACCGCTGCTGTTATTATTTCATCAGGTAATCTGGGCAGCTCTATTGTTTTAGGTTTTCTGATAAAGTAGGGCCCTTCAGCACATCATGTCTCCCAGCTGTTTTTCCTGTAAATATTTTCCCCCCAGTAAATGCCATAGCTAATTTGTATATAAAGCATCACACTATCTGGAGCACATGGTGTCACTGAGTGGACATCATATCACAAAACTAGCTTGCATTACATAAACAACGTCATTATTTATATTAGTAAAAGTTGAATTTTTGTGAATTTGTGGAGTTTAAAATAATTACTACTACTTTAAAAAACTACTTACCGGAAAACAAATTTCATTTAAAGTGTTGAATTATGTGTTAATTTAATTGTGTTTAATCAAAAAGTTTAGTATTTAGTAATATTTACATTGTCTATTAATTTATTACTTACGTAGGATTTGTGTTAGTGTTGCGGTTGAGTAAAAAATCGGATTGAGAACAAATAACGTAAGTAAACTTAACTTTAAACTTTATCTAACTCCTAATCCTCCTGTTGTGGTTGCTATTGTTGCGTTTAGTAAAAAAAATTGGACAGGTATTACTGTATGAATACGGCGAGCGCCGTATATTGTATACTTTCTAGTACAGTACTTTTCTTTAGGTTTAGTTATATCTTTTCTAAATTGCGCATACGTCAAATTTATACTTAATAGCTTCATTAAGACATACAATTAAACTCTCTAGGATACGGCAACGCATTCCCACTAGAGTCGTCTCTCGTGCCAATATGGCCCGGGATACGGCGAGTAAACCTAACTAATATTAAGCTCAGATATTTTGTTAGGATAGATAGCTAGGGACGATTGCTCAAATGAAGGAGTGCTATCTTTATTGTAAAGCCTCGTTCCCGGCGGTGCTGCTACGTTACATAAGCACCCCGGATTTACATAATTGGCCACCAACTTAAGGCCTCCTAAATTAGTTCAGTAGCAGCTGTCTCTTCGACGACACTCTGGCCTTCTGGCCCAATAATTGTCTGGTAGTCCTCCGCCGGTTTGGTTAGCGCCGACCCAGGAAATCGCAGAGGTTTTCTGATGGTGTCACGGTGAGAATCGAAAAGGAGATGCTTCACTCACTTCCCTTGTACCCTCACAAGTGCCGTTAACTAATCTTTTAGCCAAAGAAGGAATCACTGCGCAAGCATAATTATAGTAGGTACGGCCTGACAGTGACTCTTATGGCATGTTTCTTTAAACCTAAAGTAGGTAAACGATAGCTCCGAGGGACGAGTCTCATATGGCTCGTCCTCGACATGCTTGATGGCGGATAAAGACGCAGATCGCCGACTAACTCTTCGGTGACTGGAAGGGTCGAGTGGGTCCTCCACGCCTTCCAGTAGGATCACATTAAGTCGGCCACCTGCTTCTTCCTACCCGACGTAAATGGAGACGTGCTTTCTCAATGCTTTCGTGATGTTGACTTGTCCTCGTGCTGTTACTTGTGGTTGTGCTGTGATGTGAGTCGTTTTTCGGCTCTGAAGCCATCACCAGCCAACATGTATGCGCCGTCGGCCTGAGGGAGTGGTCCAGTGGGTACATGCCAAGGAAGGCTATCCAGGCTCATCCGCCTGGAAGGCAACCTGCTATCAAAAACTAGTAGGTCTAAGCCATTTGCGGCCTAGTTCCCTATATGCCTGGACCTGATAACTAAAGGTTAGCGTACATCCTCTAGAAGGCCCGCCCGAATAAAGCGGCGATGACTAAACAAGCAAATAATATACGAGATGGCAGTGTCGGATTCTTAGGTAGTCAGCATACCGCCTCCACGTAATTCAGCGTGCATCCCTTCTAAGAATAACTACGCTAGGATGATTCATCTTCTCTCTCAAGCATTGGTTAAAATGGGAGAACAGCTTCTGTCCGTATCTCCTCCTCCGCTACGGAGTGGTAGACATTTTCCTCTGATGGAGGCCCGCACCAGGCATTTTACTCTCGCCCCAATTTATTGGCCCGCTTGAAGCATTCGTTTATATTAAACTAGCAGCCGTGCAAGTACACTCCTTTACAGGGATAGCTTGTATATATCTAAGGATGGGTTAGGTATCTCTGGCGAGATATAAAACAGACAACACCATTACGTCATTTCATCATATTTGCAGAAAACGAATACGATTGTTTATTTAACTGCCTTCAGCTTTTTTATAAGATCAGTATCGACTCACTGAATCTACAGACATCTAAATTTTAGAATGCTACGTCACACAGGTTACATCAATCACACAGGTTACACCAATAGCCGAGATAAAACAGTAGTGTTCACTGTAGGTGGCAATGGTCGCCCGGCCTCACTGGAACGTTGCGCTGTTTCAGTTTGCAGCTTTGTACGTGCTGGGTCCCACAGCGGATTGGTCTTACGGTTGCACAGTATGACGAAGACAGCAGATTGGGATTCTACATGGTTAGCTCTGACACACTGTCCTGTCTGGATGGTTTAATATGTTGGGTGTGTACTGGCGGGGGAAGAGAGGAGTGTAATCGTATGATTGTGTGTGTGTGTGTGTGAAGTAAAGACAGTAATAACACCGATCTCCGTTCAACTTAATCAATATCCCTGGTACACGGAAGCATTTGAAAGATTTTATATCGCTTTACATCGTTTGATTTTAGTTACACCATATTATGAGGTGTCGATACTGCTGCTCTTTTTATACTACACTAGCAGTAGGACACCAGCTTCAATAATTTCACTGTTTATGTAAAAATTACGTTTATAATGTTTATAAAACATTATGTATTGAGAAACATCTATGTATCATTGGCCGTCTGTCATGTGTATAAACCCTTTTTGCCATCCGCAGCATCTTCATAACGATCATGGTACAAACTCCAGCCATTTAAAACTCGATGGTTGCACTTATAATCAATGTTGTTTGTTTTGGCACTGTATCTTATGAGGTGTCAATATACTATACTACTCTTTTAAAACCACCGGCCTGCAATAAAAGGTAGGCCGCCAGATGTAGCTGTAATTTCACTTTTGCATGGGAAATCAATAGGAAAATTATGTTCCGAGAAAGTTATTGAAGTCGTTTATCTTTGCACCGCAATTATGTGTTGTCACTACTGTGCTGTACAATAGCAATACAGTGTAAAAAGCCGACAGCTCTAGAAGGGGTTGCGAATATGTTAGACTAGCTCATGAAGGTGCGCAAACCCGTTCAACGCATACGCGAGCGCCATTATAACAGGACAATAGCCAAACTGATTATGGCTGGCATGTCCGCCCGGGGGTCGCTCGTAGGCATTGAACGAGTTTGCGCAAACTACTGACTGTTTAAACTGGTCTCCTACTAATCAGATGTATATTGCCTGTTTACACAGAGGTCTTAATCAGGCATAGTTTGTTTAAGAGAAGTCTTCTTTACCGCCATAAAAGCATTTGTCATAGGCGTGCGTATCCTGTAATTTCGGCATCTTTAATAATAATAAGTGGAATAAATGACATTTAAATTCATCAGAAAGTGCTTACTGAATTGGGGAGTTGAAAAGGCTCCGGTCGCATTCTTTACCTTTACATCAATGTTTTACCTTTGTGTCAATGTTTTACCTTTGCATCAATGTTTTACCTTTGTGTCAATGCTATTGTTGCATCTTTTACTTTGCATTAAGGTTAATGTATCCCGTAAATAAAGAGGACAGGGCTTGAATTCCGAGGAAAATTTGGGGACAAATATCCCGCGAAATATTTAACAGAATAGGCTACGTATTCATACTATTGCGTTTTATTCCGTTGAATGATAAATGCATAGAGAGGGCGATATAGAAGACTTCTTTTAAACAGACATATATTGCCTGATTAAGACCTCTTTGTAAGCAGGCCTGATTGGTAGGGACACCAGGTAGGACTGTTGCAAGTGAAATCACGTGCAAATTTCGCCTGTGAAAAGTATCATTAAATAGTTTATCTTTGTGTATATCTAGGTATTACGAGGTGACCAAATATTATTGTACTATGTCACTATGAAAGTACAGGCGTGCAGAAGCGATTGGACTAACATATGAGAAACATGTGTGATTGGACTAACGTGAAAAAAGCACATGTTTGCTAAATTTTGTTATTATTATAGCATTACGTACATGACACTGTCTTCTCAATGGACCTTTCCATTTTTAGCTATGCCCCGCCAATCACTAGCTAAGCTCCACCCACACCTCGCCGTGTTTGGATTGATCGATCCCCGAATGCCCTAGCTATCAATTTCCTGAAAACTATACAGGGAAGCTGTTGAATATTTTGTAACTAATTAGACTGGGTGCTGTTGCTGCCATAGGCAGCAACAGCGCCCAGTCAAATTAGTTTCAAAATATTCAACAGAATATTTATTAAATAGTAAAAGCAAACAATTTGTACAAAAGCCCATAGACCGTCATCAAATATGCGTTCGTGACGTACTTATCGACGTCATTCATGACGTCATTCATTATGATGTCATTGTACACGCCACGCAGTTCATTATGGCGTCATATGATGGCTGGGTACTCTGGAAAGGTGAATTGAGTGTCAGACGTTACACAGTTCTACCAACTATCATGTTATTAAAGTTTCTGCTTCCTTCTTTCCATTATTAATTTTGTGCACCTTGTCTCATCACACTATGTTCATCCCGGCTAGGGTGACTGTGATGCAATTATTAAGGTGATGTCATTTAATTGTGATATCATTATTAAGGTGATGACATTTGACTGTGATGTCATTATTAAGGTGATGTCATTATTAAGGTAATGCCGTTTGAGTGTGATGTCATTATTAAGGTATAATGCCATTTGATTGAGATGTCATTATTAATGTAATGTCATTTGGTTGTGATGTCATTTAAGGTCATGTCATTTAACCGTGAAAATTATCAAATAAAAAAGTCTAAGAAACCCGGAAGCCATTTTTACAATTTATGGGAATTTTACTTTTTTTAAGGACTGTGAAATACCGCGAGAACCAACACCCCCCCCCCCCCCCCCCTCCTTTACGTTTTGAGTCTTTTTTCGCAAAAAAATATATTACGAATTGCGTTATTTTAATACGTTTTGCGTTAATTTTTACATTTTGCGACAATTTTACGATTCGCGACTCTACATACCTCTTCATAAACAGAATACCTAAGGAGAGTCCATGGCGACAAATGTTATACAATATCGCAGACGAAATAATTGTCCTCTACAAGGTCTTCTGGTGTCGGTGGCCACGGCATGGTGTTCTGCACAGCACTAAATTCTGCTCCTATGATGTGAGCTCATCGATATACTTGTTGTACCGTGTCATTGTTCTCTGATACTATTGGAGATTTCATAATTTCTGTTGTTGCAGCTCTAAACACCTAAGCCCACTGCCTGAGTAGTTGGAAAATTGCTGCAGTAAACTATCTCCCAATATAAGAATCTAGCTATAAAATCTATGAAACTATTCAACACAGCAATCCCAAATTAGTCAGTATTAATCCTGGATAACTCAGATATGTGAAAGTAGTTCCCTAATCCTGGTTAAATGTCTGGAATTACAAATTGTAAAATATATAATTTCAAATACCTGAAAATTGTCCAAATATTGCATAATTTAGAGCATGTTGAGTGTGTCGCTAAAATAACTAGTATTCGTTTCAGGCATATATTGGCCATGCTTGTTCAGTGGATTTTTGCACCCCTTGCTTAGAAAATGTTGCTGTCAAAAATACCTGCCAGGTTGTCAAGATAACATCAAGTGAAAATGTCAACTACAATATGCCAGGTCCGTCGTGGTACCAATCAAAACAAAGTTACCAGCGTGGTGCAACGCAAATGCATAATTTGGGATTTGGCCAATGGACTATTCAGTTTTCACCAGCAATGTATACCGTCACGTCACGCGCCATCAGATGCAAAGAGGCGAATGTCACTAGCAGCATCACTCTTCCAGATGATTACAGGAAACAATAGAGGGATGCATTAAAGCGATTCCCCGTCCATTTCCATCTAAACTCCGCCTACATTGTAAGTGTGTTGGAATCGATTTGAAACCTTGGAACACGAGTTTCTAGAACACGTTAATTGTTCAATATTTTGAAACGTATTTGATTGGAAGCTATTGCTGCCTATGAGTTCCTAATCAAATTAGTTTCCAAATATTTAACAAACTGTTTATTAGATTGTCGATTCCTCAACGACATGTATATAATTCGTTCACTTCAGTTTCCGTGGCGGAACAATAAGTCATTATGATTGTGACGTCAGTTAACATGTGCCGTAATTGATTATGGCGTCATGTTCTTAAGTGACCGAGCAGATTCCCCATTAGTAGACGTAACATGTCGAATCACCTGAAAGTGCGCCGCTGCAAGGTACTGATATTGCGTATATCCATTTGCTGTGCACATCTAAAACGTGTTTGAAATGCAATGATTTTGGGTGTCAACGTCCAGCACACAATGCGCACCGAAATAATAACACACGGATACCACTTCGACCTCTGCCGCCGCCGCCCATCCCAACCACCACCACCACCAACACCACCACCACCACCACCACCACCACCACCACCACCACCACCACCACCACCACCACCACCACCACCACTACCGCGACCACCACCACCACTAACACCACAACCACAACCATCACCACCACCACAACTTCGAAGCAGGGGCAAATATTTTAGAGTTAACTAGATTTCATCGCTGATTTCCAAGTGTCGTTTTAAAAAAACTATTACAAGAGAACTATTAATTAACCTACCGCATTCATTCTCGGACACAGCATAACCCTGTTATCTGATTTCGATTCCATTAACAAGTAAATTGTCCCGCCTCAATTCTGTCCCTGGGTGATTCCAGAGCCGAACTTAGTACCCAGGGAGACCTGTGCAAAGCTTCCGAAATTCTTACCCTGCCCATGGAATGGCCGTTAAGATAGCGAAAAAGGTAGAATCCCGATTCAAGGGTAATGCCACTGGACGCCCCTGAGGACGGAGGGCTTATAATCGTGGCGTCTATGCTTGTTATTTAACCTGAAGTCACGCAGGGCCCCAACAAATTTAGACAAAAAAATCATTGTGTGCCAATTTTTGGGCACCTGCAAATTTGCGGCTCCTTTGCAAATACATTTATTTCACTCGAGCCCTGGATGATACGACAGGTGTGAGCCGCCAATCAGTACGCTATGCACTTCTACAGAAGGAGTTGAATACCTTTCCCCCGAGGTTCTGCTGTCCTAGAATCATCTACAAAATACATCATATGAAAGATTACAATATTTGATAGCAAGACATGTACCCTATGCCCCCTTAAGCCTCCGGCATATAATCAATCTCATTCAAATTAGGAGATATTTCATTATAGGCTGAATACATGCATGTTGTATGTACTGAGAATAAAGGAGACTTACTGATTATTTTGATAGCAATTTATACATAGTTTATGACGTGCATTTTTTTTATTAATATTATTAACCCTTTGAACCAGAAAGGCCGCAATCGAAAATTAATCTTAATGCATATTCTGTTGAATATTTTAAAACTAATTTTACTAGTAAGTGTTGCTGTGTATCAGATTAGTTTCAAAATATTCAAAGGCTTGCCTGGATGACCTTGAAATTTAGATTTTCTGAATTCAGAGCGTAAACTTTTAATAATAATGCTGTCTTTTGAAAGGTTTTTATTCGTATGCTGCACGCAGATCTTTGACATAACTTCTAAATTTTGCTAACTAGGATTACTGTATTCTGCCGCAATACTAGTAGAAATATCTTACAGCTGCAATCAGTCATTCTTCGCGTTTGACCACTGTGTCTTGTCCAAAATCTTTAGCTTCCTCGCGTCCATTCTTGATCTGAGTGTACCGAGTCCTGAGCACGCTTAACATATTTATGCAATAACGTCCTCTCCTGACTTTGTATCTATTGGCTCCCAGTAGGGCGAATTCCAAGGTCCTCTGCACTGGTGAGTCTTCTGGCATCCTTAGCACATGGCCGAGCATGAACCATCTTTGCTGGGCGACATTTACGGACAGTGGCGAGATACTACACATCTTGTATAGCGCGTCGTTGGAAATTATGGTGTCTGGCCATCGGCGTCTAGTGATGGTGCGTAGGTGTTTGCTGTGGCAGGCATTAAGTTTGTCTAGAGCTGCCTTTGGAGCTTTCCAGCTGCTACACTTATACAACATTCATGATACGCAGGTTGCGCTGTATTAACGCAGTCCTTTTGTCAAGGGCACCGTTGAACTTCATAGGTTCTAGAAGAGCGAGAAAGCAATGTTCCCAATGGTGCAGCATTCTCAGCGGTACTGCAGAGTAGTGAGCCTAGGATTTTACTTTTTCTCCATGGTTCGGCGCCACGAAGTGGATCGCCATTTTCTTTAGTTTCATGCCTTGTCTATACGTACTTGTGGGTGAACTCTGTTTCGGATTCCTTCATAAAGAGATTCTCGTTTTTCATTTGCTTACAGCTTTTAGGGGAAATTTGTCAATGGTTTTCTTTTCCTCGTCTATGATGGCCCCCTCGTCGGCATATTCCATCTCTAGCGGCTTACCCAGTATGGACATTGGGGTGTGGTTGGTTTTGTGGAATTCTGCTCCACGAATTTCAATGCAGCAGCGAGCTAACAGGTGAAAATCACATGGGATAGCCCGATTGATGTCTCAATTTCTGCAGACTTCACTGACTTGACAAATCCTCTCAGCTCATCTTCATTGCAAACTGGCCTGCGTAGTATTAGGATCAGTGAGCGTTTAGTTATGTCGAAGGCTCGTGACATGGAAATGCCCATTTTTTGGAAATCCCAGTGTTTGGACATGACTGGTGTTTTAATACGTCTTAGTAATGGCCTGGAGTCACATGAAAATGGGTGCAATGACTCACTATCGTGGCCAGTGAACTGTTCCTTGTACCATTCTCGAATTGTCGCGGCTTTTTCCCAGTCAGTCGCGATAAAGTGCCCTTCGGAGTTCTGTACAGTGAGTTGTTGTGTGTATTCAGTAACTCATCATTTTCTTTAGTTTCATGCCTTGTCATCTACCCGAAGCATATTGTGACAGTCATCGGTGGCAGTTAAGGAGTCTGCGTATTGAATAGCTAGATCTTTTAAGAGTTCGCTGCTCTGGCGCAGAACGTTATTATGTTCCCTGCATAGTTTGGTGCCGTCTTCAATTTAAAAATGCGTAGCCGTATTGCTTTCTGCTCTGCTGATAGTTTTACTACAACAGGGTCATCAGTAGACCTAGTTCGGGTGTTGTCTTTTTAGAACTCCTATGGTGCTGGCAGCTGAGGATGCCATACATTTGAGTATTTTGGTTAGAGCTTCGTTTGGATCGGAACTCACACCGATATTAGCTATCTGCTCCACGAAGAGCATGTATGACGTTTGAGTGTCAGTGTAATTAGCTTTGGTAGGTCGTAGGTGAATCCACCTTCTTGCCTAGTATAGCGTTTGTACATTAGATAGAGATGGTTCAATTGAAGGCGTGTAACGACTGCCGTATGGTCAGAATTTGGGTCTGCACTTCCACAGGAACGAGCATGCCGCAGTAGGGGCTTTGCTTCTGTTTTGCGTAGTATGGAATCTACTTGCTAGACGACTTCTGTTGTATTCCTGGAACCTATTGGGGCTCTCTGATCAGCATTGCACTATCCATGTTGTCCGGTGATTGCATGGGTGTTTGAATGCCGTACTTGTGGCAAATATGTCATTGCAACTAAAGAATGCCACCAGTGCATCTCCATTGCTGTTGTGTGTGCCCTCTCCGGACGATACCATACATAAGCCAAGTCTTGAATTCTTGTACGCATTGCTGTGTTTACCCAGCTTGCAGTTACTATCTCCACATGCGAATAGTTGCCATCTGGATGGGACCGTAATGGCGGTGGTGCAGAGATAAGTTCTGCATAAAAGAAATATAAGGATCCTCTTTGGCGTTTTCAGTAGTTGAGCCATATGCATTGGCTATGCGGCACTTAGTTGTTTCGCATTAGCATAGCCAGGTCGATGAATGTCATTGCGATTACTGACGTATCCAAAAGTAATAACATTGACCAAAGAGCCTTGGCCCGATTATGCAACCCAAACCATAGTATGTAGCCTGTTTTTGCTCCATGAGTACTATTTATCTGAAGTTACTGTTTCTGTGTGGGTGACTACTTTAGTCTCTTGAATGTATGTAATATCAATGCTATAGTATTCACAGTCTGCACTTAAGGTTTGCTTCTTGGATGTTGCAGTCAGACCACGTACAATCCACATAGACATGGTGAGCTCATGGGAAGATCGCGTTGTCTGAGGATGTCGAATACAGTTTCTAGTTTGAAGAAGGTTAGACATGATCAGAGTTGCCGCTAAATGCGGATGTCAGCCCGCACAGCTTGATGACTTACTTTCCCAAAAAAGTTGGTACTAACAGAGGAAACTGGCGTGGGGTGTCATCTTGCTTGTAGCACAGATGCAGGCTTGTAATGCAATTACTATTTTTTTTATCCATCCTATGGTTTTTGAGAAATATGCATTTGTGTCTCGGAACTAGTTGGGTTTGGCTGTCTGTCCGGTGGCCCGGTGGGTGGATGACACCTTAGTCGGTTGGTCGTTTTTTTTGTCATTTTTTCAACTATACCCTGATAACGCAGCTTACTTGGCAGATATTGGCCCAATGCTGGGCCGGTACCAGGCGATGCTAAAAGTATCGCCACCGTATCGGCCGAGTAAGCTGCGTTATCTTGGTAGTGGGCTCGTACTTGTTGAACTGTGAATATGACTAGAGTTTTTGCATGATAATATACAAATATGGCCAACGGTTACTCCATTCAGGGTTACTCCATTGTGATCAAATATATGAGTTTTCGTTTTAGACAGAAATTAACTCACCTTGATCAAATAGGTTTAACGGTCACAACTTAGGGTCGAGATTGGGGTCAAAGTTGCAAATATTTATTTTGGCAGAGGTGTGGGGTGGGTGTTGTTGGCGTATATATCGCGTCCCCATCTAGCAGGTCCCATTTACGCCACTGCAATGCGAATTTTAAAGAACAATTTTCAATACTAGCATGCATTAATTTGTTAGCTTTATTTGGATCAATCAGTTGACTTTCGCTAGAAATTCTGCATTAAACTAGATAGTTTTAGCACGAAATACACTTAATGTTTCAAGAAGGATAGGCAGGAAGGGGGGAAAATTCGCATGGGGGTGGTGGTGGTGGTGAGGGTGGTGTGTGTACCTGCGTGCGTGCGTGCGTGCGTGCGTGCGTGCGTGCGTGCGTGCGTGCGTGCGTGCGTGCGTGCGTGCGTGCGTGCGTGCGTGCGTGGGGTGGGGTGGGGGCGGGGGTGGGGCTGGGTTTTTTTGGGAGCGGTTGGCACATTGCATAGCAGGGGAGATACTAGACTTTTACTTTAGGCACGGTGTTGAGATGTTCTACGAGCGTGTCTATTCCCATTGGTATGATTGAGTGATAAACAGCCCCATTATTAGTAATCCAAGCATGATCTGAACGTCAACTCTGCCCTGTGCCCTATTTGGATAGGCATGACAGGTCCACAACAGGGTTGGATAATGGCCAGACCAAACTCGGGATAAATTATTACTTGTAATCTGTAAGAAAACTAACAACAGTTATGAAGTTTTGTTCGGTATTTGAATATTCCATCAGTTGAAGCAGTACCCCGTCAAAGTAGTTTGAAAATATTCAAGCGCCTACGTGTATTGATGTCCTGAAATAGAGATTCCGCGAATTCTGGTTGGAAGAGTTAAGACGATTTTACACACATATGACAAGACATGAATTAGATTAAAAAACTCAAATTTATTTGATGTTGATGTTATCTCTCTATTTCTTTGGCGAGTACATCGCCTTTGGGGGAACGGTGATTTTCTTGTGTACATTTCTCAATTTCGAGCAAGCAATTTCTTTTGATCTGCATCTATGTATCGCATTGAACGTCATTTATCAGTACTTTATTTATTTATATATTAAATGAACCGAATGCCCGATTGCCGCCGGATCTGCTTATTATATATTTGTTGAGGATTATGTGCGTGCCATTTTCTAAGAATTAAATAATGGTTCATTTCGTTGTTCTCATTACCGAATTTACACTAATTTCAGCTTGTATTCGCCCTAGTTCCCGTGGCGCCAATTCTGAATAGCCGTAGCCTACAATGTACTATGTCCCATGCTCAATGTAACTATACATTTATTCTGTTGAAAATTTTCAACAAAATATTCAATATTTTCAATATATTCAGAGTATTATTGTCGGATCTTTGCCTCTTTAGATCAGACCTAGTTCATTTGATTGTGACTCCAGCTAACAAGTGAGGAATTTTGCTTATGACAGATCTGTACTTGAGTGTCAGATTGGATCTCTCCATTTGATACCATTACGGCTTGAGGAACCAATTGTAGGTCAAAACCAGTGATAACCTTTCATTCCTCATAAGACAACTAATCATTTCTTCTATTGATGTAGATATTAAGATATGATATTTCAAACTTCTGAACAGGTGTATGTCCAGAATTAGACACTCTTCTCATTTTACTCCCTGTTATATACAGCCACGAAGACGAAATCTACAACACTCTTTTGTTTAAAAGGATTCACTAGTCGCTTCATTCCGAATCTGGTCACGGCGGGTTTGCATAAATAATCAACATTCGTGACACATTCAATGCAGATAATAACGAGAGTCGCTTTTGCTCAGCTGCTTGCGATCAATGTCCTATCTGTTGCGGGAATGGGGGCCTTTGTTAGTTCTAGCATTTCAAAAGTACACATCATTTGTATTGCTCGATATGATGCTGCTGTATTTACATCACTTAACGTCAGTGTTAGGCGTCAGATTATGCTTTTCTTAATCAATAACCTCATTTAGTTGATCAAAGTGATGCAATTCAAGAATTGTATGTGCAATTGTTTGTTTTCAAGCCTCACAATGTTGTTTCACTCCGCACCCATCCACCAACTGAATCTTGGAAAATCAGTCCAAACTGGCGGACTTTCTATCAAGCTAGTTTTCGTCTCATCAGTTTTAAATTTGGTATACCAAAAGATTTGTTTATTGTATGCCAATTTGCGTACCAAGAGAAGCCTATTTCTGATAATTTACCTCTGGAATTACTGGTTCGGTTTTCACTTTGTGAACCCCTCCCAAACGTCGCATTGCTAGTAATTTCCATGGGAAAATCTTACCCATGCCAAACATTGCGGGAAATGCCACTTGTTAGCTGACGTCACAATCAAACAACGTTTATACGACAGGAAATGGGCAAAGGTCCACCATTAACCGTCTGGATTGCATGTCTTTGGTGAATTTGCAACTTAATAAGAGTTCTGTTGAATATTTTGAAATTGTTGCTCAGACATAAACTGAATATGTGCAGTAACATCCACCAGTCAAATTAGTTTCAATATATTAACCAGCTTCCCTGTATGATTAGGGTCATACCTTCAAATTTTGTTTCTGAGAAATCAGGTTTCAATGGTTCAAATCGAGTCTAACTGGCGTAAAATGGGCGGAGCTTAGCTAGAAATGGGTAGGGCATTGCTAGAAATAGATCTCTGTACTCGGATGATGTCTGACAGTCTGAATGGACGAATCCGCGTTTAGTCATGCACCACCCAACTCTAGTGAACCTACGCCGACACTTTGCCGGTATTGGGATCGACCGAACCATGCACTTCCTGAATCTCACTTTCCAGAAAGCAGGTAAGCTGTTGAATATTTTGAAAATCATTTGACGGGGTGCTGTTGTTGCCTGTGGCAGCAACAGCGCCCAGTAAAAGTAGTTTCAAAATATTCAACAGAATGTTTATTAAATAGTACAGACAATATAATTCGTACAACTAACAGACTATTCCAGGTTCATGACGGAGTATTTCTGTTAGTTATGATTGTGACATCAGCCTACATGTGACGTAAGTGACTATGACATCATGTACTTGCCTGACAGATCGGATTCATCCATTAAGTGTCTCGTGTGTCCAGGTTGTCGATACATAACAGGGTGCAGATCAAAATAATTCGGTAGAATAGATTTGACGTTTAATTTGGTGACAATATGGTACGGTGATGCTCCGATAAGATGCTAATGTTTATTTTTTGCCATGCCCAGAATGTTTGGCCATTGACCTTTGACCTTGACCACTAGTGTAAAATAAGAATTCATCTGCACAGAGGTAGTACAGGTGTTACAGCGGGTCTGTACACAAAAACTGTAAGAATAAGACATTGATTATTGTATCACGTTCAACATGATCTTGACTGTTAACATTGGCCATAACAATCAATGGATGACCATTTCATACCCCTTGGCAACCCTGTGTGTGTTCAAGGTTAGCTCCATAAACATTGATATATCCTGAAGGCGAGGGCGAGATGTGGAGCTAAATGAGCAGGCTTGGGGTTGAAAACCCCACAATACTGTACAGGTTACGGAGAGAGAGTGACTTTTGACCTTGTGAGCTCAATGTAATTACTCTCATTCTACAAATAATAAGCCTATTCAAGTTTACATACAACATTTTTACCAATCCAGAAACATAGGCTGAATAGTTTTACTGAACACAGAATCCTAACATTGAAAAAATATTCGTTCGGTAGGTCTACCAAGGTCACAACCACCTTGACCTCTGACCACGTAAGTAGAAAGGGGGTGCGCTTCTGATACATCGATAGAGACCGCGTGGCCTGATGAAGTCATCTAATTAGCAAATTATGCCACGCTCCCTGCCCATATAAGGTCATATGACGAGGGGCTTCGCCCATATGAGGCTATATGAGGTGGGGCTTTGGGGAAGGGTCGTGGCCTAATATGCTAATTAGATGACGCCAGCAGGTCACCTGGTCTCTATCGACATATCAGAAGTGCAGTTTATCGCACACCCTGGTTTTTATAAAGCTCTCGAGCTGTCAATCAGAAAAACCTCAGGGGTGGTAGAATGCTGGTAATGGCTCCTTTTGGCCACCGTATAATTGACAGTTTATTGTGACGCTCAGTCTATCCCTTCTATTGGCTAGTGTATAATCAATAGATTGTTGTGAGGCCTTGTCGTTCATGCCTATTGGGTCCCATTCAGTTAATAGGTGGTTGTGGTGCTCACGTGTTGGAATCTACTGGCTCCCTCTCTCTCTCTCTCTCTCTCTCTCTCGACCAACCATAAGAATTGTTTATCAGCGCATGAGTCATGGTTTAAAAATAGAACGACGCCACATTGCATGAGTCATGGCTTAAAAATAGAACAACGCCACATTGTATGAGGCATGGTTTGAAAATAGAATAACGCCACACCACCTGAGCGATGGTTTAAAAATAGAATGGTGTGCTTAAACATCTGCGGGTGGTATGAGTGACTCTCTTAACAAGATTGTTTTTCCTGGTCACTCTAGTTTCATCTGCTCAAATGAAAAATTTGATGAAATGGATTGGAATTTGGAGAGAATTGTAGAAAAAATTTAAACTTTAGAATGTGGAAACGAATCTGCAGTTGAGGATAGTTGTAAATGCATCATTTGGCATGCTCTTTCCAATAATTGTACTTCGCTAGGTAGTGTAGTTTGCGGGGATATGCGCTGGTCCGCCATGACGTGCCCATCCATCGCGCTGCAAATGCACGACAGATGGGAGGTCTGGTTAGCTGCAGATTTCGGGGTTGCGGATCCCGTATTGCATCTCTCCAGAAAGTACAAAGACAGACCCCTAGGGTCGGTGGAATACATAGGTTCCAGTGGGGCCATGCGACCATTGCCACTGAGATTGAACCACACCGTGCCGTCCTAACTGTTGGTGTCACCGGTATGTCGATTCATCTTAATTTAGAACTACAGACTAGATGGTACTAATAATTAAACAGTCACAAAATTTATACCACTATACAAACAATTCTATATGTTTGACAGTGAATGAGCACAATAATACACAACATAGAGCCGGGCCGGTGTTCTTTCCACGTGGTACCACACATATCCTTGAACTCACAGAGGTATCCCCGCAAGAAAGAGTTTCTGCAACAACGTCACTAGGTAATTTAACATAAACTAGTATACCCCTAACACACACACGCACGCACGCACGCACGCACGCACGCACGCACGCACGCACGCACGCACGCATGCACGCACGCACGCAAGCACGCACGCACGCACGCACACACATATTGTTGTTGCGAGGGGAAAGTGCCTCACATGGGCCTCCATCACAGGAAAATCCCTTCAACGCCGAAGTGGAGGAAAAGAGCTGGCAAAAACGGCCACTCTTTTGTTCAACAGAAAATGCTAAGTGCTGAAAATCCTAGTGAAGTTACTGTTAAGGTGTTGCACGCTGGTTTATGTGAAGACGGGATGAACGATTTTCGAGGAATTCCCAGGTCACCATCTTATGTAGTTCCAAAGTTGCCGTATAGGTAGTTGACGCTTTATTTATGCGGGCCTTCTGCTACACCCTAACCTACCATTTAGGTGTTAGTAACGAAAACAAGCTTTGGCCGCAAGTGGTAGGGATTACTAGCTAACTTTAGATACAGTTATCCATTGGGCGTAGATGCTCAGCTTCCCGTAGGTCGCCCCGCATATCATCTACCTCCAAGGACAGCGTGCATACATGTCATGGAACAAAGCCCTGAATCAAATAACGATCCGGTCACCAGGTTCTGCATCCACATATAACATCACTAGACGAGTTTCACAGTTCACATAAGCAATTTTAAATACTGACATGTTATTATGGTTGGGTGAAGGGACGGGTATCCATCGCGAGCATCCTTCCCGTGAGGGCGTGATGAGCTCCAAGGCTTCATCCAGACACTGCAACGAACTGGATGGAAATCTGTATCTCATCCATCACCGTGTACTATGGAGCTACATTTTAGCCTGACGCTAGGGTTATTTTCCAAGATGCCCAGAGATGCACTGCAGGATGGTACTAAAACATAAATTAATATTATTATTATTTCGCAGTGCTTCCTACTTTGGCGGGGGAATCTGCCTAATAAGTATCTGAAGACACAAGGGGACATGTATGTAAATCAGCACTTTAACTCTCACCGCTCAGAAACCTCCGATAGTTTCCCAGGGTCGGATCCGGTCAACATGTCGATTGGGAGTCCAAACAATTAATAAGCCATAAGGCTGGTGGATGTGCGGAAAGAGACAAAAACTTACTATATCTAGAGGCCCTATAGGTCACTTGGCCAATTTTAGACAACCTTGCCGGTGCGTGGGGCTACATTACCACAACAACCAGAAAAGAGGCATACACTATGCATCTCTGATGAAGAAATTGTCCCTAACCGCTTTAAATCTATCCTATCGTGCTGAATAGTGAATAGCCAGGTTTAGTCGGTAACATGTCAGGCTCAAACAATTAGAGCATGATCAGCGACCTTAGTGTAAAATTGATGTTGGCAGGGATAGTGATGCAGAGATAATGTTGCTGTATAGTATTTCCTAGCGTACTGTGCTCTAGAGTTTTTATAAATAAACAAAACATATGAACTTGATGGCTACCTGCTATATGCACAACTAAACAATACACAAACTAACGGATACGAAGATAATGAGATGATAATTATAAAGTATCACAGGTCACTAGATCTTACAGTGCGGCTATTTGAAAGCGTCAAAGTAAACAAGGATAATATTCACAGTATGAAACAGAAATTATAAGAATGCGGTCCTAGGACCGGTACGGTACCTATTAGTCATCAGTACCTTTATACGGAAATAATTAAACGCTGTGTAACTAAATGTACAATAGTATAGCTACTTGAGTACCTATTGGTCATCAGTATGGAACAAGTTCACTAGTGACTGAAATTGAGGCGCTATTACACTCATAGCGCGAGATGACGCGTTCTCAGGGCTGGAAAGATTTCCGCAGGAAGACATCCGCAGCCAGGTCTCCACAAGCAGGTCTCCGCAGGCAGGTCTCCGCAGGCTGACTTCTCCAGGCAGGCAGGAGATGGTACATTCTCAGGACAGGTAGCGGAACAGTTCAAGAATGTCCACTAGATAGTCTTATAGCTGATACATAATCATAGCAGAGGTTGTAAAGTTTTCCGTCAGGCGGCGGAGGTATGAAAGTTAGAGTAAGCCATTAACAGGGAGGGTTACTTATATAATAGCATTGCATATACATACACTGGCATGCAGTGTGGGGTGCATCACATAGCTCTTGTTAGGACTGGTCGAAAGTTAAATCATCACACCAAGAACCACCATCGGCTCTACATTCCATAGGATTACATTCCGGGCCCGCACGGCCCATCCATAGGAAGACTCCCTTAGGAAGGTTTGGATGCGGGAGTTATAACTTTAAATTTAGTTTATTACCCTCGGATGGCTGTCCGAGGGTGTACAAAAGCTGTGGAAGTCGAGGACTCCTTACCACCACGGATGAGCTGAAATCCGAGAGGCAGTGGATGAAGTAGGAATCACAGTAGGTTTGCAGCTACACACGTCTATCCCGATGGTCCAGTCGTCCTGCGCGGGCCGCCTTCCATGCCGGTGATGCTCAAGATTCTCGATTCTTCACCCCTTTTATACTTTCTCAGACGTCAGCGCTGGGTGCGTTCACAAAACGTTCACATCACGAGAATTATAGTGTTATCCACAGTGTTCAAGATCTCTTTCATATGGGATGAGACATCGAGATATATCTATCAATTGCCACTACCTGATCCTTTTTAAGAACCCCCATTATGCTTCGAATATATCAATTCTAGCATGCCAGATGTACCCTGGTAAAGCACGTTTTCTTCAAGAGGTTTATAATGATGCCACGAAAGATCCTTATTCATTTCTTCTCATCGATCTAAAACAGAACACCACAGTAAACTTACGGTTATGGACCAAGATCCTGCCCGGTGAGATTTGCTCGATCTATAATCTGAAGGAGTCATTAAAGAACAGGAGATGATATAGACCACGTCTATACGACCCTGCTTAGTAACAAATAATTCGAATATTTCCCCAATAATGCGATCTGAGCACATTACAATACCCCACAAGTTGGTTTACTTTTAAATGGCACACATAATTTATGTACATGTAGCGCGGGAACGAAAGGGTCATGACATAGAATCTGTCGCAGTTTTCTCTCATGCAATCGGATTTCTACCAGGGTATTTTTCAAATGGCGAAATCGTTGATAAGATAAATAGAGATATTTAGACGATACATAAGCTCAAGGGCATCGTCTCTCTCACAAACCACCATGAGAGAGCACATATAGTCACTCTCCAGCTTGAGAATGATTCTGTTCATATAGATTTTAATAAGGACGTGTGCAAGCTCTTTGGGTTAGACTGGCCAACACAGAGCAGTATTTCAGGGCCATCACCATTTGGCGGTTTACATATACATCCCCGTGCAGCAGAGTTCAGTATGTTATTCGCCTGCTCTGACGTCGCAACACACTCAGTAGCGGGTGATACAATGGCACCATTACTCAGATCTGTCCAGCTAGCATCTAGTACTGGTGAAAGCAATATCTGCAATTGGACATTCACGGATATACAGTACAGGCCAGGCCAGTGGCACATTCATATTTTGATACAATTGAAGTCTTATTAACCGAAAGACAATGTCGTGGAACATACCATTCGATTCTGGAAGCAGCCCGAGTGTAGTTTGTTTACACTTCAGGAGAAAGAAATAAAAAATGGCCAGGAAAAAATCAGTTACAAAGAACATTCACGAATTGAGGTATCTGGCGAAAGCGCCAGCAAAAGTCAGAATAGCTATATTGAAAAATGCTGCCAAGATGACGATTAATGCGATCAGCGAGTGTGGTTTAGATCCACTCATAGGGTATGAGTAGGAGGAGTAAGAGTAAAGTTTGCAGCAGGTCGAGAGCCCTAGCCAGGCGAGTTCATGATTGGGTCAGTTTGTGAAGATGAAGAAAGATGAAATAATATCTAAACTGAGAGAGCGCTATTTCGACCGCGAACACCAGGCCGGGTTTGGAGGCATCGAAAAGCTATTTAAATCATTCGATGGGGAGATATCCAGAGCCGAGATTAGATATTGGTTATCTGGGGCAAGAGCTTATACACTACATAAACCATGTAGAATAAGGTTTAAACGTGATAAAACCCAAGTTACGGTGATAGATCAACTACGGCAGATGGCTCTCAGAAACTTCTTGCAGAGGAAAATGATAATGTCAAGTATTTACTGTTCTTGATAGATGTGCTTTCAAAATTTTTCTGGGTCATACAGCTGCTTTCAAAAACTCTCCTGTCTCTATCTAGAGCACTCAATGCTCTAATGACATCTACTAAGAGGCGTCCGGCCAGCATCCAGACTGATAAAGGGGGTGAATTTGTAAACACCCATTTTCGAAAAGAGTTGGAGGAGTTGGGGATCCACTTCTATAACTCACAGAATGAGCCACATGTGGCCATTGCTGAACGAGTACAGAGCACGATAAAGCATAAGCTATGACGTTATCTGACCTATAAAAATTCTATATATTATCAAGGCACAATTCCGAAAATTGTCAAAGCTTATAATAACACCCTTCACAGCAGCATTGGTGTGAGACCGGGTGAAGTCAATAGGGCTAATGAATTAATCGCGTGGTGGAATCTCTCCAGAGGTGTTGTGAATGATTGATCAAAGGCGGCAGTGTTCAAGTTTGGTGATAAAGTGAGGACCAGCGAACTAAAAGCACCTTTTAAGAAAGGATACCTAGCGATGTGAAATGAGGAGTTTTCATTGTGAAGCGGAAAGTACCACATCATAAAAATTCCTATAGACTTGTGAGCTTTAACAACGAACCAGTAATTGGTACATTCTATGGCTGGGAGGTGCAGAAGGTGATGGGGGTTGATGAAGACAGCACTTATAGAATAGAGAATATCCTTAAGACCAAGCGTGTGAAGTGCGGTAAGTTCTTCATGAAGTGGCAAGGTTACCAGAAACAGTTCATCTTATGGGTTAGTGAAAAAGATATGGCAAACCATATGAGTATGAATGCTGAAAATCAGAACTTATGGCCACTCTATGGTGAAAAAGACCCCAGAGATGAGATCATATATTTTGGACAAGTGTCTTTAATCTATATCATCATTATAACTTGTGTAATAAATTTATCACTACAAATGGTGATCTAGCAGTCTGGATCACGCTATGCTCAGGATGTTTGGGTTATATCTTACCAACACCGGCAATCAAACCTATGAAAAATACTCTACTACAATGCCTGATTCCTCAAGTGTATAATAACCCAGATCGGTACTAATTTGGGTTTAGTTCGCCAGAGCAATCGAGGTGTGTAGGTAGTAAGCAAATGTGATAATTATATAAACCAGATGCTTCCCTTTTGCGAAATTATTACATCTCGCAAGCCGGTGGGTTAATTTCCTGGTTTTTTTTTAGGTCGTAGCTATCAGAAAGGGCACGGTCTCGGTAATATTCTAGGGAGTCGTGTTATGTCGGCCATGCCATTATTTGGGAGTGTAGGGCGTGCGATAGGTAAAGAAGCCCTATCGACAGGGATCAGTGTTGCTAGCGATGTACTATCAGGACAAAACTTGAAGACTGTACTAAAACAGTGAGTGATTTCTTCCGGCGAGAGACTAATACCTCAATGAGCCGCAGCAGTTCATAGACAACTCGGTGGTAGTAGCACATGTACACATAAAAAGACAAGAAAACAGCATTTGAGAGGCAAATGAACAGTGTCCGCAAAAAGGAGAAGACGTGCTAAGGGGTTTGTGAAACATGACATCTTCTCATAATGGCTAGAACTAACTGCGTGTCGTGTACGAAATCTGAGTTAGACCTTTTGGCTCCCAACTGCTCTTAATGACATGGGAGAGCTAACGATGGCAGGTCTACCAACCGGTAGCGGCCCTGACAGATGGAGCACCATTTGAATTTTTTCAGGCTGGTAATGGAGATGAATATATCGATCTATCCCAGAGTTACCTATCTTTCAAGGCCAAAGTGGTTGTGGTCGATGCGACTGGTACTAAGACACCACTCGACTGAGGTTGCAATTTCGCCCAGATAAGCCTATGGTTGCATGGGTTATTTTCACAGATTGATGTTTATTTAAATGGTAAACGAATCTCAGATGCTAATGACACATATCCATACAGAGCATATCTTGGAGACGTTGTTTTCATACTCATCAGATGCATTGGGATCACAGCTATCTACGTCGCTTTTGTCTAAAGACACACCAGGGAAGCACGATGACACTGCTGACGGGAATTCTGGGTAATCTGGACGCCCTGTGTATGTATGATTACTGTATTCTTCGGCTGTAGTAATAGAAACATCCCACAGATGCAATCAGTCCTTCTTCGCTTTTCCCCACTGTGTCTTGTCCTCAGCCAAAATCCTTAGATTTCTCAGGTCCATTCTTGACTTGAGTGTACCTAGTCCTTCTTTCTTGAGGTCATTTCATAGCACGCTTGTCAGATTTCTGCAATGATGTCCTCTCCTGGCTCTGCATTTGTTGGCTCCGAGTAGGGTGAAGTCCAAGGCTCTCTGTACTTGTGTGTCATCTGGCATCCTTAGCACATGGCCAAACATGGACTATCTTTGCTGGCGACCTTTACAGACAACCGCAACGTATTACAATCTTGTATAGTGCATCATTGGAAATTATGCTGGTTGGCCATTGGTGTACAGTCATGGTGTGTATGTGTTTGCGGTGGCAGGTGTCGAGTTTGTCTAGAGCTGCCTTTGGCTCTTCCCACCTGTTATAGTTATACATCATCAAGGATACGCAGGTTGCATTGTATAAACGTAGTCTTTTTATCAAGGGCATCTTTGATCTACGAATCCATAGCTTCCAGAAGGACTGGAAAACTATGTTCCCCATGATGCAGCGGGCAGCAATGTCAGCAGTACTGGAAAGCAGTGAGCCAAGGATTTTACTTTTCCTCCATGGATCGCCGCCACGGGGTGGATCATCATTTTCTTTAGTTGCATGCTTTGTAGATAGGTATATGTGGGTGAACTCTGTTTTGGAATCATTCATAAAGATATTCTCAATTTTTAGTTTGCTTAGAGCTATTGGGAGAAGTTCGTCAAGGAGGTTTCTTTTCCTCGTCTATACAGTCCACATCGTCGGCATATTCCATCTCTAGTGGGATGCCCAGTATTGACACTGGGGCGTTTGGTCCTGTCGAATTTTCCTGCTCGGATTTCAATGCAACAGCCAAGTAATATGTGAAATGCACAGGGGATAGACCATCTCCCGGTGTGGAGCCGATTGATGTCTCAAACTCTACAGACTTCACTGACTTGACTCGTACTCTCAGTTTGGTGTCTGCATGCAGTAGTCTCACTACTTGCAGCTCATCTTCATTGCAACTGGTCTGGCGTAGTACATCTAGGATCTTTGATCACTTAATTGTGTCGAAGGCTTGTGACATGTCAATGCCCATTGTGTGGAAATCCCAGTGTTTGGACATGACTACCGACACCAGCATGCATTGAGCCAATACAATGTCTGCACAGCTGCCTCCACATTTGAAGCCACTTTGACATGATCCGGTGAAGTCATCGATCTTGTCTCGGATGCGGCATAGAGTAACATTGGATAGTATTTTCATTGTGCTGTTAAGGAACACAATGAGCCGCAGATTGGCTGGGGGCCAGGTGGCTTCTTGGGCTTGGCTAGCGCGATAAGGGTGCCTTGGCATATAGCCTTGGTAGGAAGGTGGTGCATAAAGGCTGAATTGATTAGGTGCATGATCGGTTTTTAGATAATGTCACTTGCATATTTGAATTGTTCATTGCTCATGCCATCAGGTCCAGATACACGTCCATTTCCAGGGCTTTAAGTGCCTTCTCAACTTCTGCTGTACTAATTAGTGTTAGTAATGGCCTGTGATCTCCTGAGAATCGGTGCAAGGGGTCATCATCGTGGTCAGTGAACTGTTCCTTGAATCATTCTCGAATTGCCTCGGCCTTGCCCTGGTCAGTCCCGATAAAGTGTCCTTCAGAGTTGTGCACAGTGAGTGGTGGTGTGTAGTCAGTAGCTCTCAGGGCTCGGGCTGCCTGAAACATTTTGTGGCAGTCATCGGTGACAGTGATTTCATCTGCTAGGAAGTCTGCTTGTTGGACAGCAAGATCCTTTATGTGCTTGCTAAAGTAGCACAAAATGTTATTGCGTTCCTGGCATAGTTTTGTGCGATCTTCACTTTGGCCACTTTGATAGATGCGCAGTCGTAATGCTTTCTGTTCTGCTGACAGTTTTACTACTAGAGAGTCGTCAGTATACCTAGTTCTGTTGTTTTCAGAACACCTATGGTGCTAGTAGCTGATGATTCCATAGATTTCAATATTTTGGTTAGGGCTTCGTTTGGATCGGAGCTGACGTCGATGTTAGCTATTTGCTCCCCGAGGGCCTTTTTGTATGACATTTGAGTGTCAGTGTTGCTGATGAGCTTGGGTAAGTTGTAAGTGACGCTATCTGGTATGTGGTTTATTCATTAGGTAGAGTTCGTTCATGTGGAGGCGTGTAATGACTGGCCTATGGTAAGAATTGAGGTTTGTGCCTCCATAGGAACGAGCATCCGGAAGTAGGGGTTTTGCTACTGTCTTGCACAGTATGAAATCTATTCGGTTGGAGACAGCTGGTGTAGCCTTAGAACCTTTTGGGGCTTTGCGATCAGCAATGTGTCCAGTCCATGTTATCCGGTGAGGACATGGGTGTTTGAAAGCCGTATTTATGGCAAATAGCCATTGGAACTAAGGAATGCCGCCAGTACATCTCCATTGCTGCAGCGCATGCCCTCTCCATACGATCCCATGCATAAGACAAGCCCTGAACTTTTGTCTGCAATACCGAGTTTATCCAGCTTGGAGTTGAAATCGCCTCACACGAACAGTTGCCATCTAGCTGGGATAGTAATGTCGGAGCTCAGTTCTGCATAGAAGGAATCTAATATTGCTGGCTTCTCTTTGGGTCTTTCGGTAGTTGGCCCATATGCATTATTGGTGGTGCGCTTTCGCGTTGGAATAGCCAGGTCGATAAAAGCAACGCGATCACTAACGTATCCAAAACTAATGACATGGTCCAGTACCCTTGGTCCGATTACGAAATCTAATCTCCTGTAAGTGGACTGTTTTTGCTCCATGAGTACTAGCTTATGGCCTGTCTGAAGTTGCTGCCCTGAGTGTTTAGCTACTTTAGTCTCTTGGATACATGTAATATCGATTTTATAGTGTTCACAGTCTGCACCCAAGGTTTGCCTCTTTGATGTTGCAGTCAGACCACGTACATTCCACGTAGCTATGGTAAGCCCCTGGGAAGATTGCGTCGTTAGAAAAAGGTTAGACATAGTCAGAGTTGCCTCTGTATGCGGATGTCAGCACGCAATTCTTAATGACTTAGTTTCCCAAAAAAGTTGGTACTTACGGAGGAGACAGGCGTGTAGGTCTCATCTTTCTCGCCCTGAGTAAAACGGTCGAAATCGTGGGTCGAGCTCATTGGGGCATATTTATGCAGAACAGGTATGTATTAAATGAAGCAAGGACGCCTTAGCACTCATACAAGAGGGTGATAAAAAATATAAAATCAAAAGTGAGCAAGCATCTTTTAATATCAGGAAAGTCACACTGACAGTTGCTAACGGCTCATGCAGCTGTGCTATTAAAGACCCCGGCATTATACCCACTATCTAGTGTCGTTGTAAAGTTGTTCATAATTTCCGAAAGATACACAATTTTACAACGCTGATAGCGTGTACTTCTGGGTGAGCTGCCGTCTAGAGTAATAGTGGGTTTGGTAAAAAACACAGCATGCAGTGGGGACAGTTCCAAGAACCCGCTCAACTTTAATAATGTAAATCTAAACTACTTTACATGATTTCCTAACGGACACCGAGCTTCCAGTGTACCGCTGACACCAGACTTCACGGTCCATGGTCTCAATTAGTCAAACGCATTCATGACTTTATTCAATGGTACCGGCAGGTTATTGGATGATCAAGGTCTACTGTTTTCTCTCAAAAAGTGCCTGCAGGGTTATTGTTTCTTCACACAAGATTATTCCGCAGACCTGGCATATGGCGACCATAACTACCCGATTCAGAATTAAGATTTAAGACAGCACTCACAGAGACTATACACGTCATTCTCTACGTTGAATTTAGAAATCACAATTGATTCATCACGAAATGTTACAATAGATTATTAACAGCAAGAAAAGAACGCTATATTCATTGGATTTGTTATTACTCATAAACAAAGATCGGCTTATGAAATCCTTATTTAGAGGTGTTTTCGCCCGGGACGAGATACCTGGAGATTCGAAACAACACGCTTTGCAATCATTAACCTCGACCCTTCTGAGTATGCGGGGTCACATTGGTTTGCCATATTTCTACGAAAAGGCAAACACAGCATGAACGAATTCTATGATTCTTATGGACTACCGCCATGGCCTGACCTGTTTAGAGGGCTTTTAAAGAAACGCTGTATCTATAATGCTGACAGACACCAGAGTCTCCTAAGCACACAATGTGGTGAATTCACGGTGTTCTTCATCTTCCGCAGAGCCGGAGGTCGTGGGATGCGGGCAATCCAAAACATGTTAACCTCGCCCCCTCGATATAATGACATCATACACGACTTAGCACTTGCTCTGTCCGATATAATGACATCATACACGACTTAGCACTTGCTCTGCTCGATATAATGACATCATACACGACTTAGCACTTGCACTGCTCGATATAATGACATCATACACGACTTAGCACTAGCTCTGCTCGATATAATAACATCATACACGACTTAGCACTTGCTCTGCTCGGTATAATAACATCATACACGACTTAGCACTTGCTCTGCTCGATATAATGACATCATACACGACCTAGTACTTGCTCTGCTCGATATAATGACATCATACATGACTTAGCACTTGCTCTGCTCGATATAATGACATCATACACGACTTGGCACTTGCTCTGCTCGATATAATGACATCATACACGACTTGGCACTTACTCTGCTCGATAAAAATACGCTTAACCCTTTAATGGCCCCACTACCACAAACCGCCAAGCGAAAATCTCGCTGGATAGAAAAAAACTTAAGAATTTTGAATATTTTGAAAACAATTTGACTGGAAAGTTGTTTATCCCCTACACACCCACAACTTTCAATCAAATTGTTTTTCAAAATATTTAGCGTTATAACCCTGGGAAATGTCGTCCATAAAAGTCGGGCCGTTAAATGGTTAATATGTTTTTTCATCCTAGGTGAAAATACCATGATTTCAAATCAACTGTATAATCCTATATCAACCATTTGAATCCTGATGTCGCAGAGACTCAATTTCACTACAATTATGACCGCAAGCTGTCGCAACCTGATTTGACAGGAATGTGCTACTGCCACAGGAGGGAACCCCTATCAATCACATCAGCTTCCAAATATCCGACTGGATATTCTCAGAATTGTAAATGATTCTCTGATACACGACCCAGTCCGCGTCAGAGGACTGACCAAAACCTCATCTGTCTATGTGTATGCGCTCGCACTTACATGCATGTGTGCGTTCGTTCGTGCGTTCGTACGTGCACGCGTGCGTGTATGCGTGCGTACGTGCGTGCGAGTGTGCATGCGTGCGCGTACGTGTGTGTATGTGCTGGGGCCATACCCACGTTCGTGCGTACGTGTGTGCATACGCTATGTGCGTATCTTATTATTACTATTATTATTATTATTATTATTATTATTATTATTATTATTATTATTATTATTATTGTTATTATTATTATTATTATTATTATTATTATTATTATTATTATTATTATTATTATTATTATTAATCATCATCATTAATCTACGAACAAGGGGGTGCAACGCCTAGACCTCCAACTCCATAAAAAAATGCTCCGTTTGGTTGTGAGACCATCTGCTAATATGTAAAACAGACACACATACTAGGTAATATGACGGACATATGTCACCTCCACTACACAGTGTAGACACATTTGTATGAATGTAACACCAAGGGGCGCTGTTTACAATCATACTTGATCCAAATTCACCGTAAATAACATATGCCATCTCCCCTACAGAATGGATATCATTTTGTAAGAATCTTCCACCAAGGAGTATTGTAATTGATTTTAGAAGTAAATTCGCCAGATCCATAAGCTCTTTTTATTTGAATGAGTAATGAATTTCAACCGAATATGGTTCATGTCACTGACACTGAGTTTACAAAAATATTTGAACCAAATACACAGACTATACTATATACGACACATAGGCGTAACTTTGATAACATTCTTTCAATGGAAGCACATGTGACATCTGTCTCTCGTTCCATCTTCGTCAATATGAGAAACATCAGCAAAATTCGAAATCTGCTTGACACCGACGCAGTTAAAACACTTGTTCATGCCACCATAACATCCCGGTTGGACTATGGCAATGCATTACTGACTGGCATAACATCAGCCCAGTTGGAGCCTCTGCAGAGAGCCCAGAACACAGCAGCTCGGTTGATCACCCGCACGAGAATGCATGAACACATCACGCCTGTTCTCCACGAACTACACTGGCTGCCAGTTAGAGAACGGATCAGCTATAAGGTCGGACTCTTAGTGTTCAAATGCCTTCATGATCTTGCACCACCTTACCTAAACTCACTGATCGTATGAAGAACATCAGCAAGGTCCCTTCGATCAAATTCACAATTACTATGTGTCGTACCACGTTCGAATTTAACCATCGGTGAACGCGCCTTCTCGAGAGCAGGGCCAAAATTTTGGAACAATCTACCATCTGACATTCAAAATTGTAACAAAATTGAGCCATTTAAATCTATGTTAAAAACTCACCTTTTCACAAGAGCATCCCCATCCAGATACTCAGGTTGCCTGTTTCCCTGGAGCATCGATTAATGATCTCAGAACGATCATTAATAAATACACAGGGAAATTGCAACCTGAGAAAGTAGTCCTCACCATAGGAATAAATGATAGGAATAATCTGATCTCAGCCTCCGAGTATCGACTTAGGTTATTATTCAGTATGGTACGAAAGAAATTTCCCAAGTCTAGGATCTACTTCACTGAACTAAATTTCTCCGCAACCTCGACACCTCAGCAAAAGCAGGCACTCGATGCAATTAATCGGACTGCCGCGTCAAGCAAGGCCAAATCCCCTGAGTCCAGGGTTATTGTCATACCCAGTCTTGCTTCGACAGAATTCGAAGTGGGTCATGACAATATTCATTGGACTGAGAGGACAGCAAATGACATGTATAATAACTGGCTTGTGGCCCTTAATTTAAACTAAACTCGGGTCAAGGTACCAACCACCCAGAAATGGGACTGGGTAGTAATATTGTAAACTTAACCGGCTCCGCATTAGGCGAAGCAGAACAGTCACTGCTTAATTTTGGCTTGACTTTTGTCCCAACACCAAAACATAAAACAGGTTTGGATGCAGATTTAGATAATGGCTTTACTGAAACTGCTGAATTTGGTCACCGTGTGAAATTAGCTGATTTTTTTCAAAACTCCAATAGTAATATTCCACTATTCATTGAAAAAACTGGCTGGGCTCCAAACTTAAAATGTGTTGACCCAGCAATCGGTGAAAGTATAAAACTTTACTCTGAACGTATTGAAAATACTACATTTCCAAACGATCAGCAAAATTTATCTTATGAGCAACGCCAGGCCCTATTAGGTTTATCTAGAAAAAGTGAAATTGTCATCAAACCTGCGGATAAAGGATCGGCTACTGTAATAATGGATAAAGACCACTACATCAAAGAAGCGCATAGACAGCTTAGTAATCCGAAGCATTACCAAAAACTAAATGAACCACTTTGGCAAAATAACTGTAGCAAATTCAACAAAATTCTCCAAAAAATGGTTGATAACAAGAAGATAACTGAAAAGCAATATAAATACCTGTGTGCAAAAGATGATTCGAAACCACGTACATTTTATCTTCTTCCTAAAATCCATAAGTCTGTTGACTTGTGGACCGACCCTATGACACCACCAGGGCGACCCATCATTTCAGATTGTGGTTCGGAATCATATAGGATTAGTGAATTTATCGACTACCATCTTCAGCCAATTGCAAATAGACATTTTAGCTATCTGAAAAACACTGAAGACTTCCTAGCCCAGGTCTCTAAGATCTCGGTCCCTCCAAATTCATTCTTAATTACAATGGACGTCGATGCTATGTACACAAACATTGACATCGAAAAGGGTCTAAATTCAATTCGTAGAGCATTTGCCGACTATCCTGACACCAACAGGCCCGACAGAGAAGTAATAGCTCTATTAGAGCTTAGTCTGAAGGGCAATGACTTTGAATTTGCTGGTGAAATTTTTCAACAAATTTGTGGCTGCGCAATGGGTAAGCGTTTCAGCCCAGGTTTCGCTAACCTTTACATGGCAGAGTGGGAAAAGGAAGCACTCGAAAACTGTCCAAATCAGCCGCTCATTTACCGCAGGTACCTCGATGATATTTTCATGATCTGGCAACATAGTAAGGAAGCATTTACCGAATTTCTGGCCATTCTGAATAATCATGATCCGAATATCAAACTAAAAGCTCAAATCGATGAGCTGTCCGTAGATTTCCTAGATGTAACTTTATACAAAGGTATAAAGTATGAAACAACTGGTTACTTAGACTACAAAGTTTATTTTAAGCCAACCGACTCGCATCAACTACTACACAAGAAATCATTCCATCCTCCGCATACTTTCAAGGGACTTGTAAAATCACAAATAATCCGTTTTCATAGAAATTCGAGTGATAAGAAAAACTTTGAATCATCATGTTCGACCTTATTCAAAGCCCTCAAACCGAGAGGGTACTCTTCTCGGTTCCTGCGCAAAATAAAGTCTGAAACTTTGCATAATTTGGAAATCATTCCAGATAATGCCAGAAATTCTCGGCCTACCAAAATTTGTCATAATCGTCCGATTATTGGTGAAGGAGAATCTCGGAAATGTGAAAAGAAAAGGTGTAAATTGGATAAATTTCTTCCTTCCCAGAGTACATTCACGAGCTTTCAAAACAAAAGCAAATTTCAAATTCAGTCGAAATTAGATTGCGATTCTGAAAATGTCATTTACTTAATTTCATGCAAATTGTGTCAAAAGCAGTATGTTGGCGAAACAAAAAATCGACTAAGATGCCGAGCAACCAGACACCTTTCAGATATTAGACTAGAGGAAGACACACATGTGGCTGAACATTTTAATCTTCCTGATCATTTAGTCACCCGTGACTTTGAAATTATGCCCATCGAACAGCTACCTCTTTCAGACACAACAGAGGAAACTGATAAACAAAGATCACTAAGAGAATCGTTTTGGATTAAAGAACTCGAAACACAATGGCCAAGGGGCATAAATTCGGACCCATGCCTCTCGGATCAACGTGAGATTATCCCATTTACTCTCACATACAATCGGAAAAATGTTGAAATTGCGAAAATCCTAAAGGATGAGTATCACAAATTACAGGACAATTTAAAACAACCATTCAACAAGCGTCCAGTAATTGCATTTAAGAAAAATCCTAATCTACGCGACATCTTGGTAAAAGCGAAACTCAAATAAGTGTTCAAAACATCAATCAATGATTTATCATTGTATACTAATCAGGCCATATGGCATCTATTAAACAAAATTGACAATCTCAGGTGATAAAATAAGCAAAAATATTTTCAATTTTTTTCAATTTTGAAAATTCTGAGCCGGTGCGTTTACAATATTACATACATACATACATACATACATACATACATACATACATACGAGGTCCGCTACACAATGGAACCAGTTTTGTAGAGACCTGGCACACGGGGGAGGTGCGATAGAACTTTACATGTAAAGTCACCAGCTCTATGAGCGTTTTCTATGAGCAAACAACTTCAACCGATATGGTTCAGCCCACTGTTGATGCGTTTACAAACATATTTGAATCAAATTCACAGAAAATACCATATCCCCTACACAATAGCCCAAGGTTTCCAGCAATCTTTCACCAGGGGTCGCCGTAATAGAAGTTTACAAGAAAACGTCACCAGCTATGGGAGCTGTTTTTAAATGAGCATCGAATATCAGTCGAATATGCTTCAGGTGACTGGCACTGTGTTTACGAGATTTTTGGACCAAATTCACACACTATGGCATATGCCACCTCCGCCATATAATGCCGACACTTTTGCAAGAAGTTAACCCGAGGGGCGATGTAAACGAATTTTAGTCTGAATATTGTGCAGGCCACTGTTGCTCTGTTTACAATCATATTTGAACAAAATTCACAGAAAATAACATATACCATGTCTCCTACACAACAGGACCAACGCTGTACGAATGTGACTCAAGGGAGCGCTGTAAACGAATTTCCGTCTGAATATTGTTCAGGCCACTGTTGCTCCGTTTACCACCACATTTGAAAAACATTCACAGAAAATAACATATACCGTCTCCCCTACGCAATAAGATCACTGTTGTGTGAATTTGATGCAAGGGGACGCTGTAAACGAATTTCTGTCTGAATATGGTTCAGGCCACTGTTGCTTCATTTATAATCATATTTGAATCAAATTCATCGAAAATAACATACAATCGCCCCTACAGAATGGATACCATTTTGCAAGAATCTGACAAAAGGGGGCGCTGTAAACGAATTTCAGTCTGAATATGGTTCAGGCCACCGTAGCTCCGTTTGCAATCATATTTGAACCAAATTCACAGAAATAAACATATACCATCTCACCTACACGATCACTGCTGTATGAATCTGACGTAAGGTCCGCTATAAACAAATGTAAGACTGCACTTATTTATTGCACTGTTACTGCGTTTATAATAATATTTTGATTAAAATTTACAGAAAATACACATTCTGTAGGCTAAGAATCTATAACTAGGGGGCGTTGTAATCGATTTTACAAGTAAAGTCGCAAGTTCCTTGAGCTGATTTATTTGAATTAGCAATGAATTTCAACCGAATATGGTTCAGGTAACTGACACTGAGTTTGCAAAAATATTTGAACCAAATCCACAGAATATACTATATACCAGGTCCGCTACAAAATGGAACACGTTTTGTAGAGACCTGCCACATGGCGACGGTGCAATAGACCACTACGCTCCACGAGCGTTTCTATGAGCAACAAATTTCAACCAATTATCGTTCAGGCCATTGTTGTTGCGTTTACAAACATATTTGAATCAAATTCACAGAAAATACCATATACTGTATCCCCTACACAATGGGCCAACGCTTCTAAGAATTTGGGGGCGGTGTACTCGAAATTTACATGTAATGTCGTCAGCTCCATGGACGTTATTCTTAACCCGAAGTTGCCAATATTTGACGAATCGGGTGGAGTTTGCCAAAATAGAAGCCGCATTTGACTCATTGAGACAATTACTCTTGATTGAGCAATATTTGAACAATGTTCCTAGAGATTTATGCATCTTTATACGGGAGCATAACACTAAAACCATAACTGAAATTGTTAAACTTTCAGGGTGGAGTCGTTTGTCGATCAATTATAAGAATGTATTTTCTGATAAAAAAAAAAAATCACCTTCTCAATCAGATACAAATGAGTCACTATCGCATAGGCCATTTTATCTTAATCCGAGATCAGAGCAAAACCTAATTACCCAAACAATGAAGGTAATTCTAATCGGAAGACTGCAGCGTCATGTGTGATTAAACATGTGCTATATTCACAAAGGTGTGGCTTACCTAAATGTGGTTGCTCTATACCTATGGTAGGAAGCCTTCAACTTAATCCTTATATGCCTACGTCTTCTTTACCTATTTCTAAAGGACGTGTTGGTGACGTGGAAGTATCTGTGATGAGAGACACTGGGTGTAGTAGTGCTGTGATAAATAGGTCTCTGATAATCAATTGACTGGTAAAGTACAGCATTGTGATACTCGATCGGACTGTAAGATCCGCTCCTATTGCTTGTGTTATGGTTAATACCCCATATTTTATGGGATCTCCCATTTAAAGCATAACATCTTACAAAAGATTATTATGTGCCCCCATGCGCTGCGGCAGATCGGATGGGGTTAAAAGTTCACTCATTTACAATGCCCTTCTGATATTATGGGTGAGCACAGTTTGCCTTCAGCACAAGTCTTCTCTGACTGATCTCTGGATGAGGAAGTTTGCGTCGTGTCCTCTTGTTCTGGCGGCAGTTCTCTGTAGTTTTCCCTTGCAGTCTGGACACTTGACATGTCATTCACCAACTTGTATATTAGTGTGACTTTGTTGTCTTGTCTTCTGGACTGCAGGTTATCCCACTTGAGCTATTCCATCATTTTTGTCACGCTGCTTTCATGCGATTAGTTATTTGTTACAGATCTTGCAGCTCGCCTCTGAACCATGTCGATTTTCCTGGTGTGGTTTACTTGATATGGATCCCAGATTGACGAGGAGTACTCTAGCAGTGGTCTAACTAGTGAGGTGTAGCAGCGGAATTTGATGTTATGGGAGCAGCCTTTGAGGTTACAGTGAAGGAATGCACCAGCACTGTTTGCCTTTGCGGTGATGCAGCTGATGTGTTTTCCCAGTTCAGGTCATGGGCAACAGCAACACTGGCGATTCTATGTGAAAAGGTCCACTTTGACTGATTGTGGTATGTCATTGATGTAAATCAGGAACAAGAGGGGCCCGAGTACTATACCCTGTGGCACACCTGAGGTAACTGAAAATGGTTTTCTAGGATAACTTGCTGTGTACGATTCGTGAGGAGACTTTCGATCCATTATTTGGTTCAGCCTCGTATGCCAAGTTTGTCGAGTTTTACCAGAAGACGTTGGTGGACTACTTTGTCAAGTGCTTTTGAAAAATCCAGAAGGACAGCATCAATTTGCTCGTTTTTGTCTACGGCTGTTGTGGAGTCAGTTGTTTTCCATATTCCACTTGTAGGGCATTGATTGGTGTTGACATGGCCACTCCACTACACACTCTTAATCCCTTTCCTGTAATCTAGAAAGTGGCTGGAGGGTGGCTCTGGTTGCTGTTGTATATGTATATGTATGTTGTATATTGGCTTCACAACCATAGTCGAGTCTCGAATTTATAAGTGCTCTATATAGCATTAGTATCATGGACAGGTCTGATCCCCATGATCTGCTTGTTACCATTCTCAGGATGTTTAATTGTTTTGTGCACTTGGAGACCACTTGGAGACCAATTGGTCTATGTGCACCTTCCAAAATGAGTCTTTGATCGAAAGTAAGTCCTAAGAATTTAGTTTCCTTTACAACCTTTATGCGCACCCCGTTTATATGCAGAGACTTATCACATTTTAGTTTTCTCCTGTTGGTAAAGTTAATTTTACCGTCTTTTGTGCGGATAATTTAAACCCATTAGTTTTACACCACTTACTAACCACACCCAACACCATTTGCATAAATTTGTAGTGCTTTTGCGAAGGATGTCTGCTTTGTCCATAAGTCCGCATCATGTCGGTGAAACTAAAAATCCTTTAAGATGGCGAGCAACTAGACATCTTTGCGATATTAGACATGAAGAAGACACACATGTCGCCGACCACTTTAACCTCCCTGGTCACTCAGTCGCTAGAGACTTTGAAATTATACCCATTGAACAACCACCTCTCTCTAGTACCACTGAAGAAACTGATAAACAAAGAAAACTTAGAGAATCATTTTGGATTAAAGAATTAGATACAAAATGGCCGAAGGGCATAAATGTGGACCCAGGTCTCGCTGATCAACGTGAAATTATCCCATTCATCCTGACATATAATCGAAAAAATGTTGCAATTTCCGAAATTTTGAAAGATGAATATCATAAATTACAGGATAATTTGAAACAACCTCTCAACTTGCGTCCAATAATAGCATTCAAGAAAAATCCAAATCTGCGTAATATTTTAGTGAAATCGAAATTAACTGGACAACCACCATCATCTTAAAGTTGTCCAATATTTTTAAGGCCATATCGCCTCGATAAAACCAAAATAACAAATCTCAGGCAATAAAATAAATTTAAAATATTTTCAATTTATTTTGAAAATTCTGAGCCAGCGCGTTAACCATATCACTACTTACTAGCCAGTGCCAGTTCAATTATTTTATTGACTTACTAACCCACTAATTATGTGCACCTGTCTATACCGTCGGGCAAATCTGTCATTCCACTCATCCAATAATATTATCTGTCTTCGCAAAATTTTGCCCTTGTGGATTGACAGTTGGATGGATGGTTGGAGGGATGAATGGATGGATGAATTCTTCCTCCATTCCTCCCTAGCCTCCCTACTCCCTCGCTACCCCCTTCCTTCCTACCCCCTCCCTCCTCCCCTCTTTCGTTTCTTCCATCCTTTCCTCGTTCCTTCGTTCTCTCCATTCTTCTCTCCTTCCTTCCCCTGATTCTTTCTCATCGCCCCATTCCTTCCCTCCTTCCTTCCTTCCTTCCCCCCTCCTTCCCTCCTCCCCCCCCTCCTTCCCTCCCTCCCTCCTTCCTTCCTTCCTTCCTTCCCTCCCTCCTTTCCTTCCTCCCTCCCTTCCTTCCTTCCTTCCTCCCTCCGTCCTTCCTTCCTTCTTTCTCTCATTCCTTATTTCCTTCCTTCCTTTTCTCATCCCTATCGTCCTTCTCTCATTCCTTTCGTCCGTCTCTCACTCCTTTCTTCCTTCTCATTTATTCCATTTCGTCCTTCCCATTTATTCCTTCCTTCACTTCTCTAATTCTTGCCTCCCTCATTCATTCCTTCACTTTTCTCATTCTTTCTCTCATCCCTTCTTTCTCGCATTCCTTTTCTTCCTCTCATCTCTTCTTTCTCTAATTCCTCCCCTCTCTCACTCCTTCTTTCTTTCTCATCCGCCTCCTTCCTTCTTTCCATCATTCCTTTCTTCTTTCCCTCAATCCCTCCTTTTCTCATTCCATCATTCCAGCTTTTCCTCTCTACAATTTGTCCATCACCCCCGCCCCCACCCACCCTCCGTCGCCCCACCCCACTGTATTTTAGCCATTTATTTAGTCTCCCACTTTCCACCCATCTATCCAATTCCTTCGATTTACAGAGTAATTTTGAAATTAGATTTACTAGATGTTTTGTTGATGTGGCCAACAACAAAATACATTCAGCAACACAAAACTCAAAATACTTTAAAAGAAACTTTCAGTAAATTAAGATTGAAAGAATCTCTTATTCAAATTGCCTAAATAATTCTCTGTTTGAATTTTAAATTCTAAAGGAATAAATCAAACTTTGAAAACCAAGCCTATTGGACTCCTTGAAGAATAGAAAAACAGTTCACTGAATTAATGGTCGATGTTTGATCCTTTGATCGATGACCTCTCAAACTAGTGAGTGATGCCAAAACCTCACTCACAAACCCTAATGCTCAATCAGTAGCAAAGGGCTTTACACAATTGAATCTAAAATTTATGGCTGTCTTAATCCTCAATGAAAGCAAGTTTTCCAACTTCAAAACATTTGAGTAACAATCAAAGACACGCCTCTAAGAGTTAGCCAAACTAATAACTAGACAGAAATTTTGATGGAAGGACAGATTTGTTGTAAAGGCTCTGAAGAAGGTTATTCTTAACCGAAACCGGTCAGCCAAGCACGACGGTAACAAACTGTGAGTTATAGATATATTAATTATTATTTTTGTATTGCTTGTATGTTTAAATATTAAATGCTACTAATCTTCAATTTCAGCTGTGATTATATTGTTTAAGCTTGTAAAATCCGATAGGCTTGTAGAGTTGTAGTTTTGTAGGCTTGCAGATTTAATTATTCATCATTTCAACATTTAGATTTTAGATCCTCCCAGTCATTAACCTTAGGCAATTAGCGATAGGTTAGAGTCTGATTATCTCCCTTGGTTCAGGTTTTAGCTATTAGAACAGCCCTTTAAAACAATCCGTGATTGTAGTTCGATTGCCTCCCTTGTTTAGATTTGTTGGCCTGTTCGGTTGTTGTTAAATTAGCTGGTTAATTGGATCATTTGTTGTTGTATACTATCACCATGGCCAGAACGAGCAAGGGTAAGCGACGGAATGGCATGCACGAGAACAGCATTCCGTCGCCCCCCAGGCTCGACTGGTCAAGTGTTATTATATGATTATTCAATGCTTCCATCACATTGGTGTGCTGACCAGTAATTTGAATGATAACACCTTGCCAAGTGGCCTGAGCAGGAAGGTAGATGAACTATGCCGCTTCGTGAAACCCGCTTTACCAAATGTAGAAATAGCTTACGACATCAGGAGGGTTAATTTTGATTGGGCAAATTCCCTGATAAAAGCCATGATTGACCATTATAATTTTAGCTTAGGAACAGTCATGTCAGAAATCTTAGTAGCCCAGGCCGCGCCTAACCTTAATTTAGGTAAGGCGAAATCAACGGCTATCAAATGGGCTAAAGCAAATTATGGCCAAAAACTCCATGTCAAATCAATAGAGGCCTTTTATCAGTTCATAAGACCATTTGACCCACATTTCCAGAAAAATAAGCAAACTAGTATGCCCATTGCCAGCCCACCAAGGGTCCCAGCTTCCGATGATTGTGTAATTGTACCACCATCCCAGGTAAAGAAACGAACTAGGTCACCAACTGATAGCCCCCCACCAGTGAAGCGAATAGACACCAAATTATCTCCAGTTTTCCCTCTAGTCTCTGCCCCGAGTACATCCAATGAGTCTAACAGCCCTACGGATACACCTCAAGCTCCTCTTCTAGATTTGCCGCCACCTATGAATCCGTCTACAATTCCTCTGCCAGGTACACTACCTCCACCACCTCCTCTGTCACCACAGGAATTTCCTCCGCTCCCACAAAGAGCTGGTGGCCGTAAAACAAGACGCATAATCAACACCAATAGAACTCCTGCGACCAAATTGCCACAACCTCGATTTTCACCCACCCCTTGTAGAACTAGCGTGACGTCTCAACCTCCTAGAACACCTTTAGAACAGAACATATTTTGGAAATTTCGACATGAGGTTGAGCACAAAAATGAGTGGCGTCTCCCGACTTTGAATAAGAAGATTTTGGTCATTGGTGCATCAAATTTGAGTAGAATCAATGTCGAACCTCATCCTGATATGCAAATCGCCTGCTTTCCAGGCGCTAAATTAGTACATGCTAGGACCATTGTTAATAAATATAATGAATCCTACAAACCTGAGCAGATAATAGTCAATTTTGGAATAAATGACAAGGATGAGTCGATGGGTCAATCGGCCCAACGTACACATCTTCTCTTTAGCACACTTAGGTGCAAGTTCCCCGAATCCAAGATCCACTTCGCCAAGCTCAACTACTGTCAGCGTCTTTCAGCCCACCAGAAGAGGAACATCCAGTCGATTAACTCCTGTGTCGAAAACATGAGAGTGAAGGTTTCCATCATCCCCAGCCTCCCCGTTTCTGAATTTCAGGTTGTCCAAGATAAAATTCACTGGAGCGAGAAGACTGCTAACACCATGTATTATAGCTGGTTAACTTTTCTTAATTTAAACTAACTGAGGGTCAAGGTACTAACCACCCAGGTATCGGGCTGGGTAGTGATATTGTTAATCTCACTGGCTCTGCTTTATCTGAATCAGAGAAATTATTACTCAGTCGTGGCCTAACATTTGTACCAACGCCGATGCCGAAAATCGGTCTAGATGCACTTTTAGATAATGGATCAATAGAAGTTCTTGAATTCGCCCACCGTGTCAAATTAGCTGACTTTTTTCGAAACTCGAAAAATAATATTCTGCCATTTGTCGAAAAAACTGGTTGGGCACCAGAGTCTAAATTAGTCGACCCAGCGATCTCTGATAGTATAAAAATGATCAAAGAACGTGTTGAAAATGTTGAATTTCCAAAAAATCATAAAAATTTGTCATGTGAGGAGCGTAAAGCCTTAACTGGATTGCGTAAAAACAATGACATTGTCATTAAACCTGCTGACAAAGGGTCTGCTACTGTAATTATGCTTAAAAACAACTACATCCGTGAAGCGCACCGTCAACTCAGTAATCCAAAGCATTACCAGAAACTAGATGAACCACTCTGGCAGAGCAACTGCGACCATTTTAATGAAACTCTCAAAAAAATGGTTGACAACAAGAGTATAACTCAAAAGCAGTTTAAATACCTAACTGCAAAACGTGACTCAAAACCACGCACATTTTATCTGCTACCCAAAATTCATAAGCCTGTTGATTCTTGGTCAGATCCTTTGATACCACCAGGACGACCTATAATATCGGATTGTGGTTCTGAATCCTATAGAATCAGCGAAATCATTGATTATCACCTACAACCAATTGCGAATAGACATTTCAGCTTCTTGAAAAATACTGAAGACTTTCTATCGCAGGTCTCTGAGATCTCGATACCCCCGAATTCACTTTTGATTACACTCGACATCGATGCTATGTATACAAACATTGACATCGAAAAGGGTTTAAATTCTGTCCGTAGAGCATTTGAAAAATACCAAATACCCTGATAACAACAGGCCCACCAGCGAAATATTAACGCTCTTAGAGCTAAGCTTAAAGGGCAATGATTTTGAATTTGCGGGTGAAATATACCAACAGATTTGCGGCTGCGCCATGGGGAAGCGTTTCAGCCCAAGTTTTGCCAACATCTATGTAGCAGAGTGGGAGGAAGATACGCTTAGAAAATGCCCGAAACAGCCACTTTTTTTATCGCCGCTACCTCGATGATATTTTCATTATTTGGGATCATACAAAGGAAGATTTTGATGAATTTTTTGAAATTTTGAACAATCATGACCCGAATATCAAGCTAAAAGCCAACATTGAGCAGATGTCCGTAGACTTTTTAGATGTAACTCTATACAAAGGTGTAAAGTATGACACAACTGGACACCTCGATTACAAAGTATATTTTAAACCAACAGATTCACATCAGTTGTTGCATAAGAAATCTTTCCATCCGCCTCATACATTTAAGGGAATTGTAAAATCGCAAATCATCCGTTTTCATAGAAATTCGAGTGATAAAAAGAACTTTGAATCTGCATGCTCACTCTTATTCAAAGCCCTCAAAACGAGAGGCTATTCATCTAGATTTTTGCGTAAAATTAAGTCTGACACTTTACAAGATTTGGAAACTATCCCTGATAATGCTGCAAATCTCATGCCTACCAAAATTCGCCACAATCGTCCAACTACAGGCGCAGGTGAATCTCGGAAATGTGGAAAGAAGAGGTGTAAATTAGACCTACTTTTTCCAAGTAAAAAACCATTTATGAGCTTTCAGAACAAAAACAAATTTCAAATTCAATCCAATTTAGACTGCGATTCCGGAAACGTCATATATCTAATATCTTGTAAATTATGCCAAAAGCAGTATGTCGGTGAAACTAAAAATCCTTTAAGATGGCGAGCAACTAGACACCTTTGCGATATTAGACATGAAGAAGACACACATGTCTCCGACCACTTTAACCTCCCTGGTCACTCAGTCGCTAGAGACTTTGAAATTATACCCATTGAACAACCACCTCTCTCTAGTACCACTGAAGAAACTGATAAACAAAGAAAACTTAGAGAATCATTTTGGATTAAAGAATTAGATACAAAATGGCCGAAGGGCATAAATGTGGACCCAGGTCTCGCTGATCAACGTGAAATTATCCCATTCATCCTGACATATAATCGAAAAAATGTTGCAATTTCCGAAATTTTGAAAGATGAATATCATAAATTACAGGATAATTTGAAACAACCTCTCAACTTGCGTCCAATAATAGCATTCAAGAAAAATCCAAATCTGCGTAATATTTTAGTGAAATCGAAATTAACTGGACAACCACCATCATCTTAAAGTTGTCCAATATTTTTAAGGCCATATCGCCTCGATAAAACCAAAATAACAAATCTCAGGCAATAAAATAAATTTAAAATATTTTCAATTTATTTTGAAAATTCTGAGCCAGCGCGTTAACCATATCACTACATACATACGAGGTCCGCTACACAATGGAACCAGTTTTGTAGAGACCTGGCACACGGGGGAGGTGCGATAGAACTTTACATGTAAAGTCACCAGCTCTATGAGCGTTTTCTATGAGCAAACAACTTCAACCGATATGGTTCAGCCCACTGTTGATGCGTTTACAAACATATTTGAATCAAATTCACAGAAAATACCATATCCCCTACACAATAGCCCAAGGTTTCCAGCAATCTTTCACCAGGGGTCGCCGTAATAGAAGTTTACAAGAAAACGTCACCAGCTATGGGAGCTGTTTTTAAATGAGCATCGAATATCAGTCGAATATGCTTCAGGTGACTGGCACTGTGTTTACGAAATTTTTGGACCAAATTCACACACTATGGCATATGCCACCTCCGCCATATAATGCCGACACTTTTGCAAGAAGTTAACCCGAGGGGCGATGTAAACGAATTTTAGTCTGAATATTGTGCAGGCCACTGTTGCTCTGTTTACAATCATATTTGAACAAAATTCACAGAAAATAACATATACCATGTCTCCTACACAACAGGACCAACGCTGTATGAATGTGACTCAAGGGAGCGCTGTAAACGAATTTCCGTCTGAATATTGTTCAGGCCACTGTTGCTCCGTTTACCACCACATTTGAAAAACATTCACAGAAAATAACATATACCGTCTCCCCTACGCAATAAGATCACTGTTTTGTGAATTTGATGCAAGGGGACGCTGTAAACGAATTTCTGTCTGAATATGGTTCAGGCCACTGTTGCTTCATTTATAATCATATTTGAATCAAATTCATCGAAAATAACATACAATCGCCCCTACAGAATGGATACCATTTTGCAAGAATCTGACAAAAGGGGGCGCTGTAAACGAATTTCAGTCTGAATATGGTTCAGGCCACCGTAGCTCCGTTTGCAATCATATTTGAACCAAATTCACAGAAATAAACATATACCATCTCACCTACACGATCACTGCTGTATGAATCTGACGTAAGGTCCGCTATAAACAAATGTAAGACTGCACTTATTTATTGCACTGTTACTGCGTTTATAATAATATTTTGATTAAAATTTACAGAAAATACACATTCTGTAGGCTAAGAATCTATAACTAGGGGGCGTTGTAATCGATTTTACAAGTAAAGTCGCAAGTTCCTTGAGCTGATTTATTTGAATTAGCAATGAATTTCAACCGAATATGGTTCAGGTAACTGACACTGAGTTTGCAAAAATATTTGAACCAAATCCACAGAATATACTATATACCAGGTCCGCTACAAAATGGAACACGTTTTGTAGAGACCTGCCACATGGCGACGGTGCAATAGACCACTACGCTCCGCGAGCGTTTCAATGAGCAACAAATTTCAACCAATTATCGTCCAGGCCATTGTTGTTGCGTTTACAAACATATTTGAATCAAATTCACAGAAAATACCATATACTGTATCCCCTACACAATGGGCCAACGCTTCTAAGAATTTGGGGGCGGTGTACTCGAAATTTACATGTAATGTCGTCAGCTCCATGGACGTTATTCTTAACCCGAAGTTGCCAATATTTGACGAATCGGGTGGAGTTTGCCAAAATAGAAGCCGCATTTGACTCATTGAGACAATTACTCTTGATTGAGCAATATTTGAACAATGTTCCTAGAGATTTATGCATCTTTATACGGGAGCATAACACTAAAACCATAACTGAAATTGTTAAACTTTCAGGGTGGAGTCGTTTGTCGATCAATTATAAGAATGTGTTTTCTGATAAAAATAAAAAATCACCTTCTCAATCAGATACAAATGAGTCACTATCGTGTGATTAAACATGTGCTATATTCACAAAGGTGTGGCTTACCTAAATGTGGTTGCTCTATACCTATGGTAGGAAGCCTTCAACTTAATCCTTATATGCCTACGTCTTCTTTACCTATTTCTAAAGGACGTGTTGGTGACGTGGAAGTATCTGTGATGAGAGACACTGGGTGTAGTAGTGCTGTGATAAATAGGTCTCTGATAATCAATTGACTGGTAAAGTACAGCATTGTGATAATCGATCGGACTGTAAGATCCGCTCCTATTGCTTGTGTTATGGTTAATACCCCATATTTTATGGGATCTCCCATTTAAAGCATAACATCTTACAAAAGATTATTATGTGCCCCCATGCGCTGCGGCAGATCGGATGGGGTTAAAAGTTCACTCATTTACAATGCCCTTCTGATATTATGGGTGAGCACAGTTTGCCTTCAGCACAAGTCTTCTCTGACTGATCTCTGGATGAGGAAGTTTTCGTCGTGTCCTCTTGTTCTGGCGGCAGTTCTCTGTAGTTTTTCCTTGCAGTCTGGACACTTGACATGTCATTCACCAACTTGTATATTAGTGTGACTTTGTTGTCTTGTCTTCTGGACTGCAGGTTATCCCACTTGAGCTATTCCATCATTTTTGTCACGCTGCTTTCATGCGATTAGTTATTTGTTACAGATCTTGCAGCTCGCCTCTGAACCATGTCGATTTTCCTGGTGTGGTTTACTTGATATGGATCCCAGATTGACGAGGAGTACTCTAGCAGTGGTCTAACTAGTGAGGTGTAGCAGCGGAATTTGATGTTATGGGAGCAGCCTTTGAGGTTACAGTGAAGGAATGCACCAGCACTGTTTGCCTTTGCGGTGATGCAGCTGATGTGTTTTCCCAGTTCAGGTCATGGGTGACGGTGACCACAAGATATTTAGATGAAGCTGGATTTTCTAGTGTGTGATCATGGATTTTGTATTCATGCTGGATAGGGTTGTACTTTCTGCTGATGGTGCGTACAAAACATTTTGGTGCATTACATTCCATTAGCCATTTCTTCTCCCAGCTTTGCAGGTGGTCAAGGTCTCGTTGTAGGGCTTCGGCATCAGCAACACTGGCGATTCTATGTGAAAAGGTCCACTTTGACTGATTGTGGTATGTCATTGATGTAAATCAGGAACAAGAGGGGCCCGAGTACTATACCCTGTGGCACACCTGAGGTAACTGAAAATGGTTTTCTAGGATAACTTGCTGTGTACGATTCGTGAGGAGACTTTCGATCCATTATTTGGTTCAGCCTCGTATGCCAAGTTTGTCGAGTTTTACCAGAAGACGTTGGTGGACTACTTTGTCAAGTGCTTTTGAAAAATCCAGAAGGACAGCATCAATTTGCTCGTTTTTGTCTACGGCTGTTGTGGAGTCAGTTGTTTTCCATATTCCACTTGTAGGGCATTGATTGGTGTTGACATGGCCACTCCACTACACACTCTTAATCCCTTTCCTGTAATCTAGAAAGTGGCTGGAGGGTGGCTCTGGTTGCTGTTGTATATGTATATGTATGTTGTATATTGGCTTCACAACCATAGTCGAGTCTCGAATTTATAAGTGCTCTATATAGCATTAGTATCATGGACAGGTCTGATCCCCATGATCTGCTTGTTACCATTCTCAGGATGTTTAATTGTTTTGTGCACTTGGAGACCACTTGGAGACCAATTGGTCTATGTGCACCTTCCAAAATGAGTCTTTGATCGAAAGTAAGTCCTAAGAATTTAGTTTCCTTTACAACCTTTATGAGCTCCCCGTTTATATGCAGAGACTTATCACATTTTAGTTTTCTCCTGTTGGTAAAGTTAATTTTACCGTCTTTTGTGCGGATAATTTAAACCCATTAGTTTTACACCACTTACTAACCACACCCAACACCATTTGCATAAATTTGTAGTGCTTTTGCGAAGGATGTCTGCTTTGTCCATAAGTCCGCATCATGGAGCCATGAGCAATTCCACCGTTCGGTTCCTGCTATTTTTCGATGCCCCTGGGCAGGTCACTCATCATTACATTAAAGGAGAGGGGGCTAATTAAACTACCTTGTGGTGTTCCATTTTCCATTTTTCATTAAACTAGAAAGTTCTCCATTTAATCGGACTGAAATTTGTCTACCTTTCAAAAAGCCTTTGATCCAGTATAGTATTCTACCACGTAAGCCAAAATTGTGCAACTTACGTACTACACCAGTACACCACATCATATCAAATGCTTTCTCAACATCCAAAACTACTCCTATAGTTACCTTTCCTGTATCTAGTGCTTTTTTGCCATATCGTCAATCGGACCAAGTGGTCAGTTGTTCTTCTACCCTTACGGAATCCACTCTGCCAAGGGTGCAGCAGACCTCCTGTGTTCAGTACATATTCTAATCTAAACGTTATCATTCTCTCCATTACCTTACCCATACAGGTTGTAAGTGGGATTGGTCGGTAGGATTTTGTTTCAGATTTTATCTTATCAAGTTTTGGGGTTGGGATAACAATTGTTTTCTTCCAAGACGTAGGCATTTTGCCTGTAGACCAGATTAAGTTGTAGAGGTTGAGAAGCATCAATCTTCCCTCTTCAGGAGGTTGCCGAAGCATATCATACTTTATACCATCTTCACCTGGGGAGGTACTCTGACCCGTTCTAAGGCTGGTTTCTAATTCTAGTAAAGAAAGTGCTCTATTTATAGTCATCGATCGCCATCAAAATCAGCAACTTTTCGTTGTTCTAAAAATTCCTTGTCATGGTTCTGATCACGAATTGCCATAGAGAAGGGCTTTGCTAGTATTTCAGCCGTCTCTGTGACGTCCATATATTTGATGTCATTAGCTATGAGAGTTGGCATCAGGCTACCACTCCCTGGACTACCATTTCCTAATCGCTTGATTTCCCCCCAAATTTTACTAGATCGTGTAAATCTATCCATAGATTCACAGTACCACCTCCAGTTCGCACGCTTCGCAATCGTGACTGTTCTTTTCAACTTGGCCCTAAGTCGTTTGAATTTGATTAAGCACGCGATATCGAATCGATGTCGTGAACGGTTAAACGCTTTCCTTTTCTGTCTAAATAGTTCCTGACATGTTTCATTCCACCAGGGTTCAGGCTTTTGTATGGGATTGGCACGGGCCTTGCTTCTGGGAATAGCTGCAGTGGCAGCCTTTTTTTACTATCTCTAGACATTTACTATAGTATTCATCTATGTTGCTCGTCAAAATAGGCATAGATACTAGTTCCTTGGTGAAGCCCCTCATCCTATGACCTTATATTGGCAGGGGACGTGGCCTAATATGCTAATTAGATGACATCATCAGGTCACGTGGTCTCTATCGACGTATCAGTAGTGCAGTTTATCGCGCGCACCCCCCCCCCCCCCTTTTGCTCACGTGAGCGGAGATACAAGTTGACTTCAACCACTGACGAATTAGCTGCTATGCTTCAACTCACAGAAGGTGCAGTCCGAGAACAATCTTCTCGGCCATATGCCCGACATCAATATGATCAGAAAGTCACATAACAAATCCAGACATGAGTGATTCCGTAGCTTATAGGTGTTCCCGTGAAAATGATGAAACCCTACCGACCAACATGTATTACAATTAGGGTGTTCGTATTGAAGATAGTGATATCATCCATCTTTGCATTTATGACAAAAATTGCAATACTCCGGGAAAATATTTGTGCTTGTGTGCTCGTCTTCGCTGCATTCAATTATGCTGGTGCCCATGTTGTCCAAGTCGTAAACCAGCATGCAGTCCATGACCAAACGTATGTATCTGACCGCATTAGTGAGAGCGAGGGATGAATGACAATAGCCAAATTTGATAATTTAAAATCATTCTGTGACATTTGATTTTGCTGTTTGTTCCATGTCAGTTCTGATTGTTGTTTAATGTCCCATGTCATTGTGCCAATTATGAACTAATTATATCATGTATGATATACATTTAAACAGACATTGTATGCACCAGCCGGTAGCGTTACAATCAACAAATAAAATAGCGTGCGTGCATGCGCGCGTGATTTCTTGTGTGTACACGTGCTTGTGTATGTGCGCGCGTGCATGCGTGTGTGTGCGCGCGTGAATGCATGCGTGCATGCGTGTGTGCTTGGAGCTGTATCTAAAAATCTACTTATCGAATTTGACTCAAATGTTGATACAGCAAATGAACCTACTGTGAAAGAGTATTTCCAGAGGTTGGCCGTCGAATACGATCGAATACTTTCCTTAAAAAGTCGAGCCGGATATGATTTGATTCTAGATTCTCGGAAACTACTTGTCTGATTTGCCTCAAAATTTTGGAAGAAACCCAGAAAATCCTAAAAATCTGAAGAGTAAAAAAAATCAAGAAAATCATTTACATTGTGACAAAACCATCAGGACGGTCTCTGCAAATAATCACAATCTATTTTAGTTGGCAGGTTTTTGTGCATCTGATACTGAACATGGCAATAATACTGACCGGGATCCTGTCCCTTTGTCTGAGGGTTGTCATTGGAGCGCAAGAAAATCACTCAGACGTCTGCATCTTGAACGAGGCATCGGAAAACGAACTTGGGTAAATATTTGAATTCCCTTTGACGCTCATTCACTAGTTCATTCATTCATTCACTTGTTCCTTCGTTCGTTCGTTCCTTAATCAATTAATAATGTGAGATGTCGCCAGCCCCGCGCATGGACTTCTAATTGTGCATGTCATCTCATTCAAGCGATAGCATTCCAGCATTTTATAGTAGTTGACTATGATGTACAACGAGCATATTTATAGTGTATATTAGTATTTGGATTTTGAAATCTGGATAAAGCTTTTTTTCGAATGCATCTATGACGGCAAATCAGGATTTTTCGACATGAAATCTGAAAATCGGTCATATGTCCGAATATCCGATGAACAGAATATGTAATTCTGCGATAGTCAAAGTTAGCACTTGTTTGCGGGCTCATCATGATGACACCTGATTACCTAGATCAGTGTCAGGTCTAGGGATTGAATACTTTAAGGGTGTGCGTGGCCACTGGAGGGATCCTTAAAAGTGATGCTAATCTCATCTCAGATCTTGTATTGCACCGATAGATTATGGTTTATAGATTCTATATCATTCATATCCTGTCACATTTCCTTATCTGTATCACAATTATCTCCTTTGTAATATCGCGTAAATGTTGAACAGTGATCTCCGCCATGTTGTCTCCTCAAGTGATAGTGTGTGATGTCGTGCAAGTGTTAATGCATTACATTCTTTATTATTTAATACTCAGCCGTTGAAGATTTTGAAGCAACAACTTCCATTCAAGTTAGTTCAAAATCTTCAACAGCTTAACTGTATGATTCTTTTATGCGAAATTGCCAAACCATAGCTGGCACCTCTATGGCCGAGCGTATATACCTAAGCAGACGCGCTAGGTTTTTCTGATTGGTGAAAAGTAAATTATGACAGCCATCAAAGAGTGTAGAAACGTACAAACATTTAGGTACTAAAGCCTGAATATCTTTCTTTAGCGGCATGATAAAAGGCTTAAAATTACCTCCATAATTTGTGTATGGCATATTAGTTCACACGAATAGCTATCGAGAGATGAGGTTAGTTATCCTTTAATGAGTATCGATATTCCATCCAGAAAACTATAGAATCGCCAATCTAAATGCGCACTACACACATTTGTTCAAAGCCCTTTACTAGAAACACATGTTTTAGCCATGTCACTAGTTCGTAGTGCGCGTTGAATGTTTGACTGAAAGTCTGGAATGCTTCGGAAATTAAACAGTTTGATATTTTCTAAAATGCTTCGCTTAAAAATATTTGTTTCTGGCAATATATGTTGAACGAAACAATTCTTAAAACATTATTTGACAATCAACCAATCCGCGCCAGGGTGAAGTAGCTGCTATTTTACTATCGCGTTATTCGCGCGACCTATCACGTGAATACTTCACCCTGGAGCTTATTGGTTGATTGTAAACTAATGTTTTCGATGTTTCGCTCAAAGCATACTGTCAGACACCAACTGATTTAACTGAAACGTTTTCGAAAATATCAAGCAGATTTGAGTTCGAAAACATTTGTTTCAGTCAAACATTTAACGAATACTAAGAACATTTGGGTAAAACATTTGCTTCAGAACAAATGTTTCTGGAAATGTTCGGTTTGTGTGTTGGGCTTTAGTTGAGAAGATATTTAATGTTCCTTTAGTGGCAAAAGAGACTATTTATTTGCTTTTCAATTTTCTAATTATCCTTTAAAGTTTGAAATACCAGCCAGTAAATCAACTTCACAGTTATCATGCATGTAAGCTGTTGAGTATTCAGAGCGTCCTAGCAGATTTGGGGCCCTGGGCACAGGGAGAATATCTTCCGTATTTGGTGCGTGGGTGGGGATGTCCGTGGTCCCATGGAGAATTTTGCAATCTAGAAGCTCCGGGATGCCATTTTCCGAACTCTTGGATGTAAATACATGGGCCCTTGTGTTGTTATCAAATTTTGCTTCAAAGTTTAAATCGTTATAATGCGTGAAATGTAATGATTGTAATAAGGAGAGATAGTGAGAATTGCAGACTCCATTACCCATGATGTCAAAGGGTAAGCATCTTTAGCATACATTCTACTCATACTGTCCTGTATATAGCCCTTGCCCCATTAAACCTTCGACTAACACAAAATCTAATTACAATGTAATTTTGCACAAATCTTTCCTCAACATTGAAGTAGTTTCAAATTATTCTACAAGTCTACATCGTGAAATAGGAGTTCTTGATTGTTGAAAAGAACTAATATTGTGATTCAGAAGGACCTTTTAATGCAATTAAATGAGTCACGTGTAACCAATTCATAGACCATCGCCACTATACTATATAAATATCACGTGTTTTTGATACACAATGAGTATAGTAGCCATGTCTCGATGTAAAACAGCCTGGATCTGTGAGCTGGAGATCTATATAGATACTATCCAACTACATAGTGAAAAGGGATAGTATCTTGATCTCAAGCTCACAGACGCAGGGTGTTTGAGGTTGAAACGTGGTGATATTTCTGATATATATAGCTGATATCATACAGCTTTAGCCATTCTCGCCATTAACTATTTTACTGACAAATTCCTTGTAACCTCACTTAACTACGACTCTAACGTACATGTACATCTGTTAAATATTTTGAAAATAATTTGACTTGCTCCATGATTGCAAATTAAGAGTCATTAAAGGAAAGTATTTAGAAACGTTGACATTCTGTCGTTATTCTAGATACAGAACTGCACAGCCCGACTATATAGGGCTATAATGGTAACAATTTAATATTCATTATGCAACTGCACACACGGTTCTATTTGCTTTGTTATATTGACTCTCCATGCACATAAACCTCTATTGAAAATTGAAACGATTAAAAATTATAATTACCAACACGATTGGGCCCCTGACATACAAATGGGGCCCATGTGAAGTCTGGGGTCATGGACCTGGGCCCTTGCATTAAAACAGCACTGTATTTACTGTTTGTATTCTGATATTTACTCTCTGTATTTTGATTTAATTTGACGCAACGTTGTTCCGCCCTTAGGCAGCAATAACTTCCAGTCAAAGTAGTTTTAAAATTTGCAATGCAATATTTCTTACGCCTTGAAGAAGCTGTGTCTGATTGAAATGTAAAAAGTGATCAAATGCTACAACAGTGGATGTATTCAGTTTTAGTTATGACCCACCCATCCATAGCTAAGGTGCACACACGCTTTGATCGTGTTGGGCGCAATCAATCCTTGCACTCCCTGACTATCAATCTCTAGAAAACTATAAATAGAGGTAGATACATACAATTCCTATCGTCATTGATCATGACATCAGCCTACACGTAACGTAGTTGATTATGACGTCATATGATTGATGGATAAACTTGAAAGGTCAATTCCTTGGGCCAACAGGGGGACCCACGCCATATGCGCCACCCATTGAAAGTCACGCATGTCGATCAAACATAGGAAGAAGTAGTAAGCAAAGCACTACGTGATGCGATAGAATCCAAACAAGTAAGTTACCAACACCATATCAGATTCGTGCAGGAGTAGATTTCCCTAAGTATTGATTACACTGTTCGATTTCTTCAATTAAACAGACACATGTGTCAAAAATTGCGGATCGAAATGGTCAGTTTTCACAAACTGGGGCTGTACAGTTATAGTGGAAAGGAAATATATATTTCCATATATCCCATAGCACGTCTGGCACATACAAATTACAGTATTAATGGCCCTACAGGTGCTACACGTGTTTTCGTGTTGTGGAAAATATTAAACAAATCACGTATTTAAACCTGAACCACTATACAACAACACACGTGATTTATTTATGCAATGTTGTAGGTATCATGCATGGAAACAGATGGAATAGCCGTTACGAATTATGAACTTGTTACTAACAATTTTCCATGTAACGAATAATAACAAAATGATCATTCTCGTAATTAAGAACTGTTCTGTATGCTGCCGGATTTTGCTGCGTATGGATCAGATCTATCGCCAATGATTTGGTATGACATGTATACCAAAGAAATTAAGACGGGAAAAGGTTTGTTTTCTCAATCATCGAAATGAGAAATAGTAATTTTGCGATGTGATTAATTAATTATCATACTTCTTGCTAACGCTAGTTCCAAATGAGATACTGCTAAATACGAATGAAAAATTGAATTTGAAATGGAAATGAGTTTGAGCCTACACTACAGCTATGACTAATGTTATTCATAAATAACATGTACGCGAATTGAATGCATGGCAATAGACAGTAATTTATGGTATATTTTTATGAAGGGTGAATCCAGTGTTGGCCAAACATGAGACAGCCCTCTTGCTATTGCTCGGTTTCGGCGGCTTTAGTGTACTTCTGGCTTTTTTGTACATGACACTAAGACGACACATCTTCCATGACGCTGATAATGTCGACACGGCCTTTGACGCAGGTGGGCAGGTTAGCTTGGGTTTAACCGCCGTCACTGTAGCATCACAGCTCACGTGGCCTGCAGAGATGCTACAGACCGCGACAATTGCTGTACGGGTATGTATTCATGCTAATGAGAGCTAATATGATGATAATCAGATGATAACGATAATGAAGGTAAGGCATAGCTCCAGGCACGCCCCATTTTAAATATGTCTAAGGCCGTCACATAACCATGCCAGTGCAGAAAATAAATCGGGTAGCCTGACTAATCTCCACTACACTTAGACATGTCCCTGCGTACTGGGTAGATACAACACGATCTTAGCAATATATTAAATATACTGTGGAATATTGTAATGTGTCTTTGACTGCATATAATCTATTACTGCGTATAGTCTCAATCACATAATACGGTGGGTACTTATAAATGAGCATTTAATTATTCATCAAGGGCGTACCCGCTTTCAATGGAACTTTAAAGATTTGTTCCATCCCATGATTGCATTCCTCTCTGGTTTGCATTCATTTTACATCCTAGTTAAATACATTTTGCTATATACAGCGATTGCAATAAGTTGCTGAGAAAGATATAGGACCTTTCCATTTTAGCTATCCCACGCCCATCTCTACCCACACCTCGCTCGTGTTGGGATCGATCGAGCTCTGAACTCCCTGACAATCAGTTTCCAGAAAACTATACAGGTAAGCTATTGAATATTTTCTAACTAATTCGACTATGGTAGCAACAGCGTCCACAGCGTCCATTCAAATTAGTTTCAAAATATTCAACAGCATGTTTATTAAATAGTAGAGACATACAATTCGTACAACGTGTCGAACTATTAAGAGTTAAAGACGGGCCAGATAGAATAATTTATGACGTAATGATTATGACGTCATCCTACACGCCGCTTAGCTGATTATGACGTCATATGACGTCAGCTGATAGATGGATACTCTGGAAAGGTGAATTACAATGTGGATAATTCGCTTATCTTTAAGACATGGTCTTGCCAGAAATGATTGCACTGCAGGTTGGGTAAGCGGTTAGGCTTTAGGGGGTCAGTCTTGAGGCTTTATCCTTATGTCCTCCTCATTGGCCAGCGCCATGAGGATCCTGCTCTGGCAAGTAATATGCCTTTTCGTGATCAGACTGTAACCAGTGGCCAATCATGGTTAATGTGATTTTGCATAATGCTAATAGCTTCCATATGGTCCAAACAATACACCTTCCTCTACTCTGCTCAGTCCTGTAATAAAACACAAAATCATATTATGACGTATACGATAGCACACAATACGATACCATAGCACTCCCTATGTCGCACCCACCCTCACCCCATCTCCACCAACCACGACATACGATTTATCGTATGCGAGAAAGCAAAAGCGCTAGGCACTCAGGAAGCAGCCCCTCTAGTTTAAATATTGAACTAACTACAGTGCTATCATGGAAATTGCCATACTCACGGCACTGGAAGTCCATAGAAACTAAAAACACATTCTGTGACGCAAAGTCATGTGTTAATAATATTTATTAATTGAAATATGTATGCACAGTGGACATTACCTTGCAGGCTGGTATTGCTGGTCCATTATTCTTTGCTGCTGGTATTAGCTTTAGCTTGCTGACTTTCCCAATGCTCTCTGTCAAGTTCAAGATCCGATGTCCAGGTGCAAAAACGTACCTACAGGTAAATTTTTCTTTTCTAACTAATCAAGTTAAATAACTAACGGCTTTCAGACACACTATTTTCATTATGTTCACACACGTGTGTCTACTTGCGTGTCACAAGATACATTCGTATGTAGAGATGAATGTTACTTGAACCAATTTGCCAATATTTTCGAGACACATTAGTCATAAAGTAGATAACTAAGTTGCACTAATTATCTTATAGAAATGGACCTTTCCAGTTTTAGCTATACCCCGCTCATCTCTAGCTAAGCTCCACGCACCCCTCGCTCGTGGTGGGATCGATCAATCTCTAAATTCTAACTATCAATTTCCAGAAAACTAAACAGGTAAGCTGTTGAAAATTCTGAAACTAATTTAACTGGGTGATGTTGCTGCCTATGTCAATTTAGTTTCAGAATATTCAACAGCATGTGTATTAAAAAGTAAAGACATACAATTAGTGCAACGTGTCAGACTACTAAGCGTTTAAGACAGATTAAATCAAATCATTCACGACGTGATGATTATGCCGTCATCCTACACGTCACATAGTTGATTATGACGCCATATAATTGACTGAGGAAATGGATTCATGAATTATCTGATCGCAATTCACTGCTAATTATTCATCGCCCAGCATTCTCAAGCATCGTGGTTTGACGTACAATTCTTAATTTTCAGATGATCTACGCAAGATTTGGTAAAGTGGCACACGTACATTACACAATTCTGGCACTGCTGGTGAACCTTATGATTATTAGTTGTCTAACCGTCTCCAGCAGGGCAACCACTCAGGCATTTACTAAAGACGCTTCAAACGAATTTGTCGTGTTCATCATGGCCACTCTGTTTGGTTCATACTCGTTGGTCGGTGGCCTAGGTAGTACATTTTATATGTCTTACTTTAACGCTGTCCTCTTAACCTTAAGTATTGCCGTTATAGTGGTAAAGGTATTTTTCTCCACGAGCACAGAATACCTAGGATTAGGTGACATCAGAAAAATGTACGATACACTAGAGTGTCTTCCCGGGCCAGCTACTAATTATGGTGAAAGCTTCTTGACATTTCGCTCGGAATATGCCAGTCTCTATGCAGTAATAGGAATCTTTGCGGCTGCGGCTATCGTATTCGGCGACCAGGCTTCCTGGCAGAGTCGTATTGCAGCCAAACCAAGCGACGGTGTCTGGGGCTTTATTCTTGCTACAGCGATATATTTCGCAATCCCATCAGTCATTGGAACCAGTTCCGGTTTAGCATACCTGGTGATGAGCTCCCAGAATGGCACGCATCTTCTCTCCCAAAACGAGGTGGATATAGGTAGGTTAACATCCTCTAAACTTGCATTTCACCTGGGTGCAGCGCTGGTGGGTGGATCAGTTTAACCCTTTAAAGGCGAAATTTCGCTAAGAAAATCAAAATATCTCCTTATTGAATATGCAGGCTAAGAGAAGACTTTTTGAAAATTTACCCCTGAAATGACTGGCTTGGTTACCGAGCCAGTCGTGTCAGTGGTAAATCGTCAAAATTTCTCTTTCCTTAGCATGCAAATGAACATTCCTCAGTGGCCGGTTGTGGCCGGTTTATTCATCAATGGGCTAAAACGTGTTGGCATGTGGCCTACCTGTCCGCGTTTACTGTAAATACAATCTACTAACACGTTTTAAACTTCTCTGCTGACCCGTGTCGTGTTTAGCGTAGGCCTAGATGCGCCTACTACAATTACAACAAAACATAATAATTACGTAGTCTTTTAAATCTGACTTCACGCTAATTTATCTAGTGTCTATTTGTTTATTAAGGTCTTATAACCCCCATCGTGGCACTGAAGATATTCGGCGATAGCGGCGCTTACTTATTGCTTATCATGACAACCATGGCACTTATGGCAACAGGTTCTGGCGAGGTCATTGCCATTTCATCGATCATTGTGTACGACATCTATCAGATACACATCAACCCATTCAGGTATAATATTCATCAAGTATACCTTACATTAATGCTCTGCTTCTGGCAACTACGCGCTATGACTGAACTAGTTCTCGGTCTGGCATTCGACAAGAAAACTACGCGCGACACAGAGTTACATGTTCTGTTACATATTCTGGGGACATGAGCGCAAGTATGGTCACTTCGAATCAGTGGGCGGGCCCATCTATCTTATTTCTAGCTACGCCCCCCCCCACCCAAGGCTACGCGGTTTGATATAATGTCAAACCGGTGACGATGCCAATTTTCAAAGCGGTTTAAACCGTATATCGGTTTTATGGAGTGGGTGGGTGCAAGGATGAGTTGGTACAATTATTGTAGCCCATGTAATATTTTTTCAATAAACATGTAGCAAGTATGTTTGTGATGTCTAGAAATTGTGACCTAAAATACACGCTTACGACAATCTCTTTACACACGTCGTGAATAAGGTATATAACATTCATTTCTGATTACTCCAGTAATCGTTTGTAAGCTAACAATAATATTATATATGTTCCATTTACAATCGATTAATTCTAATGCTTGAGATTCATCGTGTGTTTCATTATCACGAGTCTAACAACAGAATATATAGGCCTACCTTAGTTTTTATAAATCTGTTAAATAACCTGTTTCGATTGACGGAAGGTTTGAACAAGTAGTCTTAGATATCGGTAATCACGTGTTTTTACAGAATTGTGATAACCGACTTATTCACACAGCATGAGACTGATCTATTAGCCTACACGCTAAAGAAAACATTTTATTCCCAATTATATTATGTTAACGCTGAATACGAATGACTAATAGAAGTTATGCATTTACAATTTTATAAATATTATCGTGTATGATTAAAAATTTCGGAACTAATTTTACTGGGATTTGGTGCTACAAACAACTGCAGCATCTTGCAGTCACATTAGTTTCAAAATATTGGAAAAGATTTGACGGGAATAGAAAATAACGGAAATATTGACTTTTGTACTTTCAAATGGGCCTGCGTTTTAACCCTTTAATGGACAAATTTTGATCAATAAAATTATAATTATCTCATGGAAAATGTCAATTTGCAGACTAAGGAAGATTATTTAAAAAAATTAACCGCTGGAATGTCTGGTTTCGTTATCTAGCCAGCAATTTCAGAGGTAAACATTTTAAAATAGACTCTTAGTTTTGCAAATTGACAGTTCTCAAGACCACTGCAGGGACCAACTTAACAACAATATTTATACTTTAAAAAAGGATTAATCAGTATTTGCTAAATCGAAAATTTAATTAAACTCGGTTTTTCGGCTTGAGAATGATTACGGTGGTTTTCAAACCGTCACCATACTGAACCGGTTGACGATGTGAGATCGGTATATCTCGCAGCTCTACGCCCACCCTCCCCCCTCTCTAGTTAAACTCCACTCACGTTTTACGCGTGTTGGAATCGATTTATATACTCTGAAACCTGATTTCCCAGAAATGAAATTTCCAGGAAATTATACAGGTAAGATGTTGAATATTTTAAAACCAATTTGACCGGATACTGTTGCTACCTATGGCCTATTTTCAACAGAATGTTTATTACATTGTAAATTTATCAAAGACAAATAATTCGTACACTAGTGACAGACTGTTTAAGTTTCATGACGGAGCTATACGTCTTTATGATTGCAAGGTCAGCTAACTAGTGACGTTAATTGATTAGCGACAGATCGGATGCCTTCTTTGCCACCAATCCGCGACCAACAAACTGATCCAAACGTAAAAAATGTTCTGCTTTTGCGATTAGGTGTGAGAAAGTGGTGATCAATCACCATAGAAATACGTGTAATTTCATGCAGTATGCCAGATTGGTATTTAACACAGAATCCATTTCTAGCTATGCCCCGCCCATCTCTAGCTAAGCTCCGCCCAGGCTTTGAGCGTAATTGGATCGATTTATATACTTTGAATCCTGTATTCAAGAATAGTAAAGTAGTAAAAACATACAATTTGTACAACTGTCAGACCTTTAAAAGAGCTCATGACCAACCTACCTACGTCATTCATTACGCATTTTAATTGTGACGTTAGTCTACATGTGACGAATTTCATTATGACGTTATATACTTGAGTGACTGATTGGATTCAATTATGATATAAGCATATATAGGATGACTAACAGTTGCTTATTAACATAATCGTGCTTGTGACATGATAGCGTTGTAAGACAACTCGTTGTAGGGAGCTGTACACACAACTGTCCCAAGTCCAATTGAGAAATCCAGTTTCTCAGTCAATCATATGACGTCATAATCAACTACGTCACCTGTAGGCTGACGTCATAATACATTATGCCACGAATGACTCGATTTAGTAAATCTAAAACGCTTAATAGTCTTTTAGGTTGTACTAATTGTATGTCTATACTATTTTATAAACATGCTGTTGGGTATTTTGAAACTAATTTGAGTTGGCCTTATGGCAGCAACAGCGCCCAGTCAAATTGTGGAAATTGAGATTCAGAGAGCGCAGGATCGATCCAAACACGGGCAAAGCGTGGGTGGAGCTTAGCAAGAGATGAACGGGGCATAGTTAAAACTGGATCTCAGACAATAGGCTACATTTTGCCTGCTCTATTATACACATATTTAGGATACTCCAGCAACGAGTGCGTACTAATTTGCTTATCGTAAGAGAGCATGTCGTATCATGCTGTTTTGAATATGTTTAACTCTTTAACAATCATACCAGTAAAAAATGGCTTCTGCAGCAGTATTGCAAAATGTCCATTTGCAGACCAAGAGACCATTTTTGAAAATTTATCACTGAAATGACTGGACATGATATATCTTGTCGCATTGCGGGAAACTGTGCACTGTAAGGGCAAATTGCAGAAAATTGTAGAAAATCGCGGATAATCGTTGTTATTCGTGAAATTTGGTCATGCGCGAGTAGCTCATTCTTGTTGAGGGCTAACAGAAAATCCTAGCATGTGAGTTAATATTTGCTGCGATTGGCTTCGATATGATTTCCTGTGTGCGTGCTTGCGTGGGTGGTGTGTGTGCGTGCGTGCGTGCGTGCGTGCGTGCGTGCGTGCGTGCGTGCGTGCGGCCGTGCGTGTGTGCGTGAGTGAGTGCGTGCGTGCGTGCGTGCGTGTGCCCACGTTTATAGCACGCCATCTTGTCTTGTTTTACCACGACACAGAAAAATATCAAAGCATTTCGATATATATATATATATATATATATATATATATATATATATATATATATATATATATATATATATATATATATATATATATATATATATATATATATATATATATATATATATATATATATATATATATATATATATATATATATATATATATATATATATATACACCTGTGCAAAAGTTAAGCACCAGCAAAAACAATAGAACGTAGAAACATGATGGTACAACTAGGCTGCCATACTTTTTGTCCCCGCGTTAGCTGACATAATTCCAAGTACGAAATGCACATGCATGCATGACTTCACGCCGCTTGATGTCCGTGCGTGGCGGGAAACAGCACACGTGTTCAGTTATGTAAAAGTCCAGTTTGAGGTGTAGAACATTACATACAGATTTAGGCGACAAGATTAGGAATTTTGTGTTCATGACCGTGGTTTATTTGTTCAGAGAGAATTAGCTCTTGATTGTGAACCGCTATGGCAAGACGAAGGTTAAGTGATCGTGTGAAATGGCAAATCATAGGCATGCATACCACTGGTATGTCATGCAGAGAGATTGGCAGACAGCTGAACATTAACCATACTGTAATCAGTCGTTTGATTGCAAAACATGGGCAAACTAACGAGGTGAAGGACAGGCCTAGATCTGGAAGACCGAAGAAGACTACTGCCTGTGATGATCGAGCCCTAGTACGCCTTGTTAGGAGATCTCCATTCACCAACAGCAGAGTGCTCAGCCAGCAATGGGAAACGCGCAATAGAGTGTCAATGTCTACCGTCAAAAGGAGACTGTATGCTGCTGGCATGAAAGCTAGGAGACCTGTCAGACGTCCTCTCCTCACTGCACACCACAAAGAGGAGCGTCTGAGGTGGTGCAACGAAAGAAGACACTGGAACATGAGATCCTGGAGACGGGTACACTGGTCCGATGAAAGTCGGTTCCTGCTTCATGCCACAGATGGTCGAACTCGTGTATGGAGGTCCAGACGCACGGCGTACGACCAACGTAACATCATGGAAGAAGTTCCATTTGGTGGAGGTTCCGTTATGATATGGGGGTGCATCTCATTTGATTGTAAGCTGGATCTCTTGACTGTACCTGGAACACTAAATGGACAAAGATATCAAGATTCCATACTGGATAGAGTTGTGGTCCCTCATTTTGTAAATCATGCACCTGGAACCCACCCTATATTCATGGATGACAACGCCCGACCACATCGTGCTAGAGCTGTGCATGAATACCTCCGCCAGAATGCCATCGAAACCCTACCATGGCCAGCAAGGAGCCCTGACATGAACCCTATTGAGCATATCTGGGACATTCTGGGAAACATGGTGAGAAGGAGGGATCCTCCTGTGCAGAACCTACAGGAATTAACAGACGCACTCCATCTTGAATGGCAACGAATACCACAATGGCGTATCAGTCGGTTGGTGACCAGCATGAGACGTCGTGTCCAGGCCGTCATCCAGGCACAAGGTGGATATACCCGGTATTAATAATGACAGTCTCAAACTCGTGCACAGATGTTAAACTTCGTTTTCAGACACCATTAATGACAATCTAGCCACGTGTGTCAACTGTAGGGCAATAGTTGTCAGTTGTGTCAACGTAACCATATTCAGGCCTCGTTTTCAAGTTCAAACAAAAACATACAGTGTTTCCCCACCACCATAATCAGCATTCCTCTAGTTGCATTATTACCTCTTGCACTAAGATGGATGGGTACATAAATGTTTATGCTATTGCTTTCTTCATAGCACATGAATATACCCTCGCATGTGCGTAAAAATAGAGTGGTGCTTAACTTTTGCACAGGTGTATATATATATATATATATACAACAAAACAGAAAAATATCAAAGCATATATATATATATATATATATATATATATATATATATATATATATATATATATATATATATATATATATATATATATATATCTATATCTATATATATATATATATATATATATATATATATATATATATATATATATATATATATATATATATATATATATATATATATATATATATATATATATATATATATATATATATATATATATATATATATATATATATATATATATATGTATATATATATATATATGCTTTGATATTTTTCTGTTTTGTTGTATTTCACTGGTTATGAGCGGCTGTTGGCAGCCTCAGATGGTGCGATTATGCCTGAGATGTGTCGTGGTAAAACAAGACAAGATGGCGTGCTACAAACGTGGGCACACACACACCCACCCACCCACCCACTCACCCACGCACATAGTCCAGCTCCTTTGTTAGAGAGATGTAAGAAACCATTATCAATTATTTACATGTACTAGCGTTATCAATGGACCTTTCCATTTTAGCTATGCCCCTCCAATCTCTATCTAAGCTCCACCCACACCTCGCTCGTGTTGGGATCGATCGATCTCTGACCTGCCTGATTATCAATTTCCAGAAAACTAGACCGGTAAGCTGTTGAATATTTTGAAACTAACTTGACTGATCGCTGTTGCTGCGAATATTTATTAAATTGTAGAGATTTCTTACAATTCTTACAACGCGTCGGACTATTAAGCGTTAAGATCGAGTCATTCATGACGTCACTTAGTTCATTATGACGTCATATGACGTCATATGATAGATGGATAAACTTGTAACGGTCCATGCAATGCGAGCTGTTATAGACCTCGTGAAGTAGTTGGGTTGATGGTGATAATTACAGAAACGCTATGTCTTTAATGGCTATATTTTGTGAAGAATATAAAAATATGAGTTTATTATTTATGTCATTTTGCAGGCGAAGAGAAGATTGTTCTTGAAGAGTTACCACTAGAGTGAGTCATTCGGTTATCAAGCCAGTCATTCCAGTCGTAAATCTTTTTCAAAAATTCTTTTCTTAACCCTTTCGTGACGAAACCGGCCAAAACAGGCCTCTGTAGTGGTTTTGAGTAATGTCCATTTACAGGCCAAGAGAAGACTATTTTTGAAATTTTACCACTGAAATGATTGGCTCGGTAACAGAGCCAGTCAATACAGTGGTGAAATTTCAAAAATAATCTTTTCTTGGCCTGAAAATGGACATTCAATAAGTAAATATTTTAATTTTTCGAAGAAATTTAGTCATTAAAGTGTTAACCTGCAAATGGACATTTCTCAAGACCCCCGCAGAGGCCAGTTTTGGCCGATTTCGTCATGGAAGAGTTAAAGGAGTTGTGTGCCGATGCTAGCATTTTGCTTTACATGACATCGCAGTGACAGAGCAATGGTGCAACAGAGATCAGAGCGCTGCTTGTTCCTAACATCCTAAGATTGAACTGTCATTGATTGATAGAGTCCTTTCTCATATCGATTAGTCGCTGATAGATCTGTTCTTAGGTTCATATTGATCGCTCACTGATAGATAGGTTCTTAGGTTGATATTGACCTGTCATTGATTAATACATTCTGAGCCTCATATTGACAGGTCAATGATAGATCTGGCGTGCATTCATGTGCGCGAATATTTTCAGTTCGCCCAACATTTTGTTCGTTCACGTGGTAGATTCGCCCATAGATCTATGGGAGAACCCACCACGTTACTGAGTAAGATGTTCAGCGAACTGAAAATATTCGCGCTCCTGAACGCACCCCTGTTCTTAGATTCATATTGATCTGTCGCTGATTGATCTGGTCTTAGGTTCATATTGACCTGTCACTGAGAGATATGTTCATTATCTCATTTTGATCGGTCGCAGACAATGGCAATGATATGTTTTACTGCAAAACTCTGGTTTAAAATGATATTAAATTTATTAAAATCATTTCAAACTATTTGGTATTTAGGTGATAAATGATAAAAAGCATATCATATTCTAAGTCAATCTGCACCACTAGACCACCCGTGCTTAGGGCCCTCCAAGGTGCTCTCCTAAGATAGGGCTGACTTACGGAAGATTAAATGAATACCTTAAACATTACATTAAACCACCTATATTATTTTATTAAATTACAGGAAGGATCTAGAAAGCGGGATGTGTGTCATGTGTGGCCGTACATTGCGTGACTTGTCAGAACAAAGCCCAAATGAAACATCTATATCAGTTGTCAACGGTACTAGGGATCTTTCTTCTTTTACTTCGCCTCATTATCCTCTCCCCCACCCAACCCATTGTCCTCTCTCCCTCCTCCCCCTCCTCTCCCCTCCTCCTCCTTCTCTTACTCCTCCTGCTGCTACTCCCGCCCTCCCTCCACCCTCCTACCTTAACCTCCTAATTCTCCCCACTCCTCGTCGCCGTCGCCGCCGTAGTAGTAGTAGTAGTAGTAGTAGTAGTAGCAGTAGTAGTAGTAGTACTAGTAGTACTAGTAGCAGTAGCAGTAGTAGTAGTAGTAGTAGTAGTAGTAGTAGTAGTAGTAGTAGCAGTAGCAGTAGCAGTAGCAGTAGCACTAGCTGCAGCAGTACACTATACACCACTGCATCAATGCACCGTCTCACCGATCCAACATCATCCCATCCATCCATCCATCCATCCACCCACCCACCCACCCACCCACCCACCCACCCACCCACCCACCCACCCACCTACCCACCCACCCACCCACCCATCTATGGCCGAAATGATTGTATTTTCGTTGAAAGTTTCAATGGTTCTACCTGTAGAATATGGTCTTTCTACTTGAAATGTTCTAGATAACCGAGAAAGACCCATTGTGCCGCTCGTCGTCGTCGTCGTCGTCGTCGTCGTCGTCGTCGTCGTCGTCGTCGTTATTATTATTATTATTATTATTATTATTATTATTATTATTATCGTCGTCGTCGTCGTCGTTGTTGTTGCTGTTGTTGCTGTTGTTGCTGTTGTTGCTGTTGTTGCTGTTGTTGCTGTTGTTGCTGTTGTTGCTGTTGTTGTTGTTGCTGCTGTTGTTGTTGTTGTTGTTGTTGTTGTTGTTGTTGTTGTTGTTGTTGTTGCTGCTGTTGTTTTCCATAGCTCGGTCTCCCCATCTCATACTTCCCACCTCTCTCCCTCTTTCCGTGTAATCTATGACCTATTTACTTTATAATCAAGATATGCATGTAATAATCTAGATATTGTTACCTTCATCCTCAAGACGCTGAATCGACTACAGTATACTGCGACTGTCCATCTGTCCATAGCTGTCCGACATGCTGTCATGCCGACATCCAAGAATCAAACGTTGACGCGAAGACGCTTTACGCATCGTTGCTGGAGTGTCCTACCCATGGTGCACTGCGGAAATATCAAGAGCAGTTATTAACGTATAAAAGTTGGTGCATCTTATGGGTGACCGTGGCGCTGGTACCCTTTGGTCTCCTCATTCTCACCTCAGGTATATCTCTGAATTGGATGTTGCTCTATGGAACTGTCCACGTGACAAGTTGTCTTCCAGGGGTGACTCTCTCAATCATGTGGGCAGGAACAACAAAACCGGGTATAATCTTTGGTGAGTATGCAGTCCCATTCTTAGAGCTACATGAAATGCACAAATAATGCCACAAAATTGTGATTCCTTAGCCATATAATAGTCAAGATCAAAATCAAAATTATTGTGTACTTAACTTTCATTTGCAGACCAATAGATGATTATTTTTTTGTAAATTTATCACTGGAATGATTGTTTCGGCTATGGTTCCAGTTGTTCCAATGTTAATCTTTCAAAAATAGTCTTTTCTTGGTATGCAAATGAATATTCCTCAAGAGTTTTGCAAAGGACTGTTTTGGCCGGCTATCAAGCAATGATAACAATGACTATTAAAGAGTTAAGAGCGCTGGTCAATAAGAGCTATGCTATTCTACAAGCACAGTAGGCTAATGTCTATCGTTGTCATCAACCAAGAAAGGCAGCAGCTGCTATGTCGAAGCCTTTAACTGCCATAGCGGAGGTCCATTTCGAGCTAAACCATGCCCATTGGAGCATTGGAGCTATATCCATAATCAACTACGTGGCGTCTAAGATGACGTCATAATCAGGACGTCATGAATGACTCAATATAGTCCGTCTTTAACGCTTAATAGTCCAATGCATTGTACGAATGGACGATTTTAACATTTAATAAATATTCTGTTGAATATTTTGAAACTAATTTGACTGGACGCTGGTGCTGTCATAGGCAATTTGAAGGAAATTTGTTGTGTCGATGGGTAGCAACAATTTCAAGTCAGCTCGGTACGCAAATATTTATCCTATCCCCTTTCACTTCTACCATATTGTAAATTCTGATTTAGTCAAAGAGCAGATTTTTTTTATATAAGAGATTACTCCGCATTCTACTTTTGAATTCAGCTTGAGAAGGGCTATAGCGTTAAGCCGTGGTCACAGCCATTACGTCGGTTGCCTTTGTTGGCGTACAACAAAGGTCAGTCAACATAATGGCTGGACATTTACTGATGGTAGAGACCATTAATGTTATCGTTGATACGAACACTGCACAAATTAGTCTTGAATCATTATGGCCGTTAAAGGTCATAATGGCGCTCAAGTGCACGGATAGGTCAACAAGATGACATCAGTGATTTCTAGCACAGATTTAGGAATGGTGGTATGCCGGGCCAAGATTGGCTGTGGCGAGGGTTGATGAGCGTGCTATATATGTGCATGTCTTGTGTAAACGGGATCTACTTTTGAGATCACTCTTTAGATCACTTTTTGGTTTACTTTTCGGTCCACCTTTTTATAGTATAAACATCAATCTTAGATATTAGTCCTTCTCATGGTGAATTCAAAATCAGAATGCAGAGTAATCTTTTATATCAAAAAAATCTGCACTTTGAATAATTCAGATTTTACATACCTCCCACACCGGAAAGTTAAAATATACATTCACAAGAATGTGATTTCAACTCATTCTAAGGTAGATTACACTCAAGTCCCTATACCTCTTAATCTTCGCTATGACAAGAAGAATTTACTACAATCACTCCTGCCTAGAGCAAACTGTCATTCCGAAGTATTCGGAATCACTAGTTTGGAATTGCAGGCCGTTCCAATGGTCAATTCCTTCTCTTTTCACAACGCTCAGTAATCCAGACCTCGTACGAAATGCACATTATGCTATTCGTCTTTATTTCATAGTTATCATTTAATCTACGAATGATAAACAGTAAGAATTTTGTACATGTTTCGCAATGGGACTGTCCAAATTGGCCATTGATAGCTTTGATATGGAGTGCCTACTGACATTTCGTCGCACGCCTCAGAATTACATTTCTGTATAATTCAAAATAATTTTGCCCAAAGCTATTGCCATTGTTAGAAGTCCACACAAACTAGCAACGTGTTAATTGCGCAGATGTATATTTGCAGCTTTTGAAGCGACCAAATGTCTATTGGCTCATTACGCGAATTTATGACTTCGATTTGTAGTACCGTTCGTTATGATCTGACATTTCATTATATATCTCCAAAATAGTTATCGCCATGGTCTAAACGAACTATATCTATAGTTCATTTACAAGTGCATAATTGCCTATTTCTGACTTGGTCTGCAGAACCTCAAAACTAAACAATCATTATGACAGCGCCATTATAACACTTAATTGGCTTTGTCTACGTGTGGCTCCCCTCTGCCCTTCCTAATTATAGGGACCTTGCAATCATCTATGATTATATGCTAGCATATTCAAAGGTCAGTTTCTCAAAATAATTGATTTGACTTTTAAACTTGAAACCATGGTGTCTCTACAGGGATGACAATTACAGAGAGAGAAACTATTACGCATTTCAAAACCGTTTCTCCCACCAAGCATATCAACCTTCCATCCATCATCTCCTAATTCTATTTACACATCGATTACAACTCAATAGTGGTTAACATTGCAGGCAATGCCGTTTTGCCTTATAGCAAATTTCGTCATGGCCGCACTTTGCACTTGCTTATTTCAATTGACGCTTTCGCTAAGCAGAAATGACAATATTCAACTTGCCAGACCATTAGCTCGTACGTTAACAATTAATGTTCTGCTAATACACCTTTACACCACAACCAGTCCGTGGCGCATCCATAAAAATATGAATATACTATACATCATCATCATCATATACTATTATTATTATTATTATTATTATTATTATTATTATTATTATTATTATTATTATTATTATTATTATCATCAGTATTATTAGTAACAGATCATGCCGTTACATCATAATTAGGCAGAACACGCCACATGGTACATCATACCTGATTAATATGGTTCTAAATTATCATAAAACAACATTTCTTTTGGGTCTCTCGTGCAATGTTCGCGCGTGTGTATATGCACGCGCGCGTGTATAAGTGGAAACTAAATATAGAGATGCTGTGTTTTCAAACGTTTCCTGAAACCATTCCAGAACCATACAAGACACGGTGTGCGGAATTCATTGCATTGAACCTGGCCATGGCCCAGTGCTAAATTCCGGCCATCGTGGCTCGTGACCAAGAACGCATATTGCCGATCACGACAATATCCAAACCTGCTCTAATTTAAATGTTTAATTTATATCGGAACCGGATGGGAAAACCGTTCCCAGCTTACACGTAATTTTACCCAGGCCAACCATCTCTATAGTCTCTGTTCACTTGAATTTGAATATATTTACAATGGATATATGTGACCCCTGACGTTTTCCTGCACAATATTTAAAAATATTATAACGCATATGCAGCCTGTACAATACAAACATCACGAAGATAAGTATCGTTCATTTCAAGAGGTTCAGTTGTTTCAATATCTATTCCCTCAAGCGGCTTCAATGGAGCGTATTTAAATTTTTTCAATTTCAACCATGGTTCCCTTCTCAAATGTTCTATCACCCGGGTTTCATTTAAGAGTTTAAGAATGTGAAATGACGTTATATTTATGCCCGCACTTATCTGAATTTCCAATCAACACTACTGTACGTACGATTCTCTGGGTCGAGGGCATAAAGTCCTGCCAACACATATTGCATTTGAGTTCCCTGACCGTCACAATGAATGTCATCCTTCTGCCCAAAAGCTTGCAATATTATTCCTAGTCTAATTCGAATACCTTACTGCTGGTGTCATTAGATCGTATCAAGTTGATCGAGCACGCCTCATTCATCGACTTTGATAATAGGCGTGTTATGCAGGGTATATGCGTCGGTTCTAACAACAGATTGCCATTACATACCCTCGGCTCATTGCCATGACATTGTCGGGGCATGAAATACCAACCAGTTCGGGTGTTCAGTTCTGTGCTAATCGCGGATAATAAGATTTGGACAAAGTGTCCAGGCTCGCGTAATGGCATGGGCCAAGAATGTAGGCCATATTCAACGTATGCGCCATCATCAATTAATGGGATCGTAGCGACGTAATTCAGGCTTTCTGGGTCCTTCCATAATAGATGAATTATAACATTCTGGTAATACCACTGATACGGGCGAATTAGGCGCATTCCGGTCATAACGTACTTGTCAATGTCATTCAAATCGTCCATAAATTTTTAATATGACGTTGTGCAGTAACCAAAAAACGCAAAATTTTGATTAGTTTTCGACCGATCATTATGCTACACGCTAGTCTCTAGTTATCTCAACGCATATCCACGTTGTTTTTCGTCGGAGCTTATGCCTAAATTAGCACGAAAACAAACTGCGCAAATTTATTTTGAGTTACGCCTAACCAGGGAGCCTCGCCCTTTTTGCGTTTAAATGCATAATATATACCTGGTCATTGGGTAAGTGTGGTTGGTCAATCACAGTATCTGATGGTGGCTGTGATTCACCACCGTCCACGTCCATTTCCATTGGCTCTTCATGCGTCATTGAGCTGTCCCTTGGCTCTAGCGTTGCTGGCTCCGACACATCCGGCTCTAACGTCACTTGTGTGGTTCATTTATCATTCTGTCACCTTGCTCGTAATCCTCCAACTTCAGCTGTTCGAACAGTGCACGCTCCCCTCTTATCAAGCTCTTCCTCGTGCCAATAGTCGGACTTCGTATTGGGCGCGGTCTAACTTGATCCCACACCATCTCTGGATCGACTACACGCAGCTTGCTGATGTTTAGCACCATCGTTTTTCCTGATCCTTGATTTCTCACGTGCGCCACTGGACCATTGATTCTGTATATTTCGTACTGGGGGTCACAGTGTCCAGTCAATTTAATCCGTTCTTCAGCTTTCACGACGACAGAATCTCCAACGCTAAACTCGCCAGCGTTTGCTCTTTTGTTGATCTGCTCTCTGTGATAAGCACGAGCTTTCTCTATGTTCGCCCTCGCATGCTGCAAGGCATTGTTCAAGTTTGTTAAGCGATCCTCTGGATCTTGAGACGCATCCACAGGCAATGATAACAGCAATCTCCATCTAATGCAGATGGACACTTCGTAGAGTATGCCACCCCATTATGTATTGCACATCCCGCAGGTACTTCTTTAAATATTGCATTAAATTATGTTTGTTGTTCATGGCGTAGTTCGCCATAAGCAATATTATACGCTTCCAGTATGTGAGGCAAAACGCCATCCTCTACCTCAGGAATTGCATAATCTCCTGTGTCGAACGTGTCCATTTCTGATAGTCTTTGCAATCTAGACAGCATATCAGCCCTTATATTCTTTGTGCCTTTGATGTACTGACTGTCACAGCCGTATTCAGCGATCAGAACAGCCCATCGTTGAACCGTTGTATTTTGTACTTCGCCAAAAACAAGTTTTTCAAAGGCATACAGGGGTATACAGTGAATCTCGTGCCATACAAATATCGTCTTAATTTCTTAAACGCATATACCACTGTGTAAGCCTCTTTCTCGATTACGGGCCAGTTAAGTTGACTGTCTTTTAGAGTCGATGATATATGTTGAATAACCCTTTCAGTACCCTCGTCATCATCTTGAACTAAAATGGCGCCCACAGCATATGCTGATGCGTCAGTGTATAATGTGTAAAGTTTATTCAAGTCAGGATTGGTCAAAACGGTGTCGCTGCATAATAAGTCTTTTAATTGTTCAAAAGCATCTTGCTGAGGTGGTCCCCATAGCAATCTAACACTTTTGCGGGTGAGGTCTACTAAGGGTTTTGGTTATTTTAGCAAAATTTGAAATGCAATTTCTATAATAACCATCCATCCCCATCAGAGAACGTTTGCCACTAGCATTTCTTGGGGTTTGCATTTCTTCGATTACTTGAAACTTTTGTTTTTCTGGTGAAACCCCATCCCTGGATATTCTGTAACCCAATAAATCTACAGATTCCTTTGCAAACTCACATTTCTTTCTCTTAAGTTGCAGGTTATAGTCCTCAAGCCTTTGCACTACAGGCCTTAAATATTCAGCGTGGTCTTCTATGCACTCAGAGTATACTGCAATATCATCAACAAATACATAAACAAAACGGCATATATAATCTTGAAACACTTCATTCATGGCACGCTGGAAGACTCTTGCTGAGTTCGAATACCCAAATGGCATTGAAAGCCATTCAAAATTGCCCTCTGTACAAACGAAGGCAGTTTTCTCAATATCCTCATCGGCCATGGGAATTTGCCAATAGCCGGATTTTAAATCCATGGTGGAAAATAAGTCGCCCCTCCCATAGAATAAAAAATATCTGAAATTAACGGAAGTGGATAATGCTGCTTACGTACTATGGAATTCAGGGATCCGTAATCCACGCAAAATTTCATTGACCCATCTTTCTTGGGCACTAATGTGATATGGGAAGAGCAATGTGAGTTGGAAGGACGGATGACACCTGCCTCCAACATCTCTTTGATTTGCTCCTTCACGATGTGTCTCTTAGTTAATGGCAAACGGTATGCACGCTGCCTTATTGGAGGGTGGTCCCCTGTTGTGATGGTGCATCTAACCTTTCGGTGTCTTCTAGTGCTACCCCCATTTTGTTGTATCAAACACACCTGCAAATGAATCTAATACATGTCTATGATTGGGTACTTCGTTGTTTCTTTAATACTAGATATAATTATTGTCATAATGAAATCTCTCTGCTAATTTATATGATTGTCCATACCACACCATCCTACCTCATTCATAGTCCAATTTCGCTTTACCCATTCGCAATACATCTGCTCCAATCAGTCCTTCATGAGCCATCTCTGGAGGCACTACGATGACGGGTATTGGACACGCCCTGTCGAACTTTACCTCAGTCCTACCCAACATTTTTATTGGAGTACCGTTAACTGCTAATAAAGTGCTGGCTTTCTGTAGTGGGTGTGTCCCTAACAATCGTTTCCATATATCGCTGTGTATCAAAGACGTGGATGCGCCACTGTCCACGAGACATGTCACATGTTTCCCTTGAATCTTTAGTTGGACCAAGAACCTACCCGTGGATTCCACTTATACACGCGCGCGTGCACATACACATGGGCCCACGTCCCACGAGAGACCCAAAGGAAATGTTGATCTATGATGATTTAGAACCGTATTAATCAGGTATGATGTACGATGTGACGTTTTGTGAATAATAATAATAATAATAATAATAATAATAATAATAATAATAATAATAATAATAATAATAATAATAATAAAAATATTAATAATAATAATATATGATGATGTATAGACTGTTATGGATATTGTCATTTCTGCTTAGCGAAAGCGAAATAACTAGATGCAAACTGAGGCCATGACAAATTTTGTCATAGGCAAAACGTCATTGCCTGCCTGCAATATTAACCACTATTGAGTTGTAATCGATGTGTAAATAGAATTAGTAGATGATGGAAGGAAAGTTGATATGCTCGGTGGGATAAGCTGTTTTGAAACGCTTAATAGCTTCTCTGGAGAGACACCGTGGTTTCAAGTTTAAAGAGTCAAATCGATTATTTTGAGAAACTGACCATTGAATATGCTAGCATATAATCAGAGATGGTAGCAAGGTCCGTATAATTAGGAAGGGCAGAGAGGAACGGTACGTAGACAAAGCCAATTAAGTGTTGCAATGGCGCTATCATAATGATTGTTTCGTTTTGAAGTTCTGCAGACCCTTGAGTCAGAAATACGCAATTATGCACTTATAAATGAACTATGGCTATAGTGCATTTAGACTATGGCGATAACTATTTTGGAGATATATAATGGCGTGTCAGATCGTAACGAACGGCACTACAAAGCAAAGTCATAAATCCGCGTAATGAGCCAATTAACTTTTGCTCATGCAAACGCTGCAAATATGCAGCGGCGCAATTAACACATTGCGAGTTTGGGTGGACTTCTGACAATGGCAATAGATTTTGGCAAAATTATTTTGAATTTTGCAGACATGTAATTCTGAGGCGTACGACGAAATGTCAATAGGTACTCCATGCCATAGCTATCAATGAGCAATTTGGGCAGTCCCATTGCGAAACATGTACAAAATTCTTACGGTTTATCGTTCGTAAATTAAACGATAAGTCTAAAATAAAAATGAATGGCGTTATGTGCATTTCTTATGAGGTCTGTATTACTGCATGCCGTGTACGGGTAAAAGTAGTAATATATGTATCTATCTCCGAGATGTAGAACGAAAAGGAATTGACCGATTGAAACGGCCTGAAATTCCAAGCTTGTGATTCCGAATACGTCTTCCGAATGACAGCTTGCTCTATGCAGGAGTGATGATACTCAAATTCTTCTTGTCATAGCGAAGATTAGGATCTATTAGGGACTTGAGTGTAATCGCCCTTGGAATGAGTTAAAATCACATTCTAGTGAATGTATATTTTAACTTTCCGGTGTGGGAGGTATGTAAAATCTGAATTTGTCAAAGTGCAGATTTTTTTATATGAAAGATTACTCTGCATTCTGATTTTGAAGTCATCATGAAAACGGCTATATGGTCAAGCCGTGGCCACAGCCATTACGTCGGTTGCCTTTGTTGGCGTACAACCAAGATCAGTCAACATAATGGCTGGACATTTACTGATGGTAGAGACCATTAATATTATCTTTGATACGAACACTGCACAAATTACTCTTGAATCATTATGGCCGTTAAAGGTCATAATGGTGCTCGAGTGCACGGATAGGTCAACAATATGACATCAGTGATTTCTACCACAGGGTTAGGAATGGTGGTATGCGAGGCCAGGATTGGCTGAGGCGAGGGTTGATGAGCGTACTATTTAGGTGCATATCTTTGCAAACGGGATCTACTTTTGAGATCACGCTTTAGATCACCTTTTGGTTCACTTTTCGGTCCACCTTTTTATAGTATAAACATCAATGTTAGATATTAATTAGAAGTTTTAGTCAGAGCATAGTTATGATTGTTACAGAGAATAAATTCACAGTATGATACAAGTTTGAAGTTGCTGTTTGTCGATACAAGTATTAATAGTTAGCTTGATGCAACAAGACCAGAGAGAAACACTTTGGCACGAATCTAAGAATCTTCAAGAAGTCAGATGGCCCGGGGACGGATATAAATATTTGATCACAGAATCAAAGGCGAGCCGCGTTCTCACTTGAATTCAGATAAATTTGAAAACCAATGAGCTGTTGATGGTCCAGAATTTATAATATGAAATACACAATGGACCTTTCCAGTTTTAGCTATGCCCCTCCAATATCTATCTAAGGTCCACCCACACCTCGCTCGTGTTGGGATCGATCAATCTCTGAACTCCCTGACTATCAATTTCCAGAAAACGATATAGGTAAGCTGTTGAATATTTTGAAACTAATTTGACTAGGTGCTATTGCTGCTGCAACAGCGCCCAGTCAAATTAGTTTCAAAATATTAACAGCATGTTTCTTAAATAGCAAAAATAAACAATTCGTACAACGTGTCGGTCTATTAAGTGTTAAAGATGGTCCTAATCGAATCATTTATGACGTCATGATTATGACGTCAGCATACACGTCGCGTAGTTGATGACATTATATGAATGAGTGACGAAATGGATTCATGAATTATAATCGAACTATGCGTTATCGAGGCAGCTCGGCCCACCTTTGAAGCAAGAAATACAATGAACATCATAATGGGAATGGCTTTAAATGCAGATCATTGCGCATCAGCGATAACAATTTAAACCCAAAAGATGTCGGTTGCAAATATCAAACTAAAATGGCGGCTTAGAAGAAGGCTGTCGTCAGTTAACAATTTCATTCTAGGCTTTCTAGTTCAGGTTAACAGGGTGGGGGGGGGGGGGGGTGTGTGTGTTCAAATCCCACTCGATTGCCAGGCGATCATGTGGCTGACGAGAAATTGGCGGAAACATAGGCAATCTCCTTCACTCCTCGTTGTTTCTCTCCACCCAGGTGTATAAATGGGTACCAGTGTAAAACCTGGGGAAGTTACCAATAATAGACTGAAATAAAACCAATCTAGATATGGTGTGAATGGGACCTGGAATTCGGGACTCGATAGACACCAATCAAACCAATAACTTCAACACGCACAAAGCATGGGTGGAGCCTAGCTGGACTTGAGCGGGGCATATAGCTACAAGTGGATTCATCAATGACACGACACACTGGCCACTCTGCGCTGTTTATACATGTATTGTGATCGCTGTTGACAAAATGTATGTCACTAGTGTACGGGTCGTCAGAAAGTGTCCTTGCTATTAACCATGTAGTGATCAAATTTGGTTATGGAGATCTCAGTCCTCTCACCGAAAACGTCCACCAGCAGGCCCAGAGAAGACCATTTGTAAAATAAAACCCATTTACCACTGGAGTGGGCGACAAGGGTAGCGAGCCAATCAATCCAGTGGCAACTTTTCAAAGAATAGATATCTCCATGTCTGCAAATGGGCGCCTCCAAATCTCACTGTAGAAGTTGTTTTCGACCGCCATGACCATTAATGCTTAAACGCACAAACTAGCCAATATACTGAAGCGAAGCAGATGGAGAAGGTGATGCACGGAGGAATTTGGAAGAGCAGTCGCGGTGGTTATACCGATGGTGCTTTGTAATCAGAATATTTCAGATTAGAGATGAGGGGTAATTTAAAGTGACTTGTCATTGTACTGAAAGAGAAGTTGTGACACATTAATATTAGTTTCTTCATTTGTATTGGTGTTACCGAATAAAAAAGGTTGACAGGTTAGATGCATAGGAGCGGTATGATTTGAGATGAGATTATTAAAGAAAGTGTCTCTTTGGTCTGCGTAGCGTGGGAGATGAAACATGTAATGTTGAATGGATTCGTCAGCGTGCCCACAGTTACACCGACTAGAATCCGACAGACAATTGTCGACTAAGTGGTTGTTTACACCTGTTTCAGGATCTGATTAGCGCAATATTCGTTGGCCTTGGTCCTATATAGTTCCACAAGTGGGGAGGTTGTATGTAGCTCATGGCTTTCACCTTGCTTTTATATTCCGATAATGTGGTAGTCATTCTAACGGGTTGTGGTAGAGTATTCCAGGCACGGATTGTTTCTGGAAAGGATGATCTATTATGAGTCTCAGTTCGACATCTGTACGGAGTGATGAGATGTGAATGACGGATACTATAAGGATTCTGTGCGTGAGAGAGTGGAGGAAGATACGCATTCAATGGTTTGGAAGTCATTCCATTAATAATCTCATAAAGCATAATTAGTCTGCGCGTTTTGCGTCAATTCGTCAGCATTTCAAATCCGGTTTCCAGATACAAATCGCTAGTAGGCTGCTAGCGCTACGTGTAAGTCCGCTGATTGTTATGAGTACATCGTTTTGAATCTTTTCCGGTCTATCCACAAGATATTATGGTAAATTATCTCAAACCACGTGTACATATTCTGGAGATGGCCTAACGAAGCTTGTATACATGGAGGCATTCCCAGTCAAGTATATATTTCAGGCCTTTGAGTATGGAGAGCTTGCGTTGGGCATTGGATATGCTGGATTCCGCATGGAATAGCCATTGGGCTTTGCAACTAAACTTGACTAAAAAGTGTTTGGCATTTAAAGTGACTGAGAACATGAGCGTAATGAGACGAGCATGGAAGTAGTTTTTGAAGCATTAAATTCAACTAACGAAGAGGTTGTCCACTGTGATACAACCATTAGATCGTGTTCTATGGTTGGACGTTGTGCTTGCAGATTATCAGATATGACATAGAGGCAAGTGTCGTCAGCAAACGGTTTAATATTGTTTAGAATAGCACTATGTATATTCTTAGTAAATATTGGATAAAGTAGACGTCCCAGAACATTGCCTTGTGGTACTCCAGCATTCACAGAGAGTACATTAAGAACTACTCGTTGGCTATGGTTTTGTAGATAGCTGTTAATCCATGATGGAAAACCTCCCGAATTAACTATCTGTTTTAGCTTCTATAGAAGGCCGCATTGCCAAACCCGGTCAAAGGCGTTTGAGATAGCGAAGAAAATGAAGAATACTTCTTTACAGTTACCCAGGACCTTCTCAATGGCAGTGTAGATGTCGAGGAGCTGGTCTACTGTGAAATGTGAGGGGATGAGTCCGGACTGATGAGGTGTGATTTCATCTTTAATGTAGTTGTATAAGTGTTTGTACACGGTTCGCTCCATGACCTTACTTAGGCAACTAAGTAGGGATATTGAACGGTAATTTGAGCAGAGATTCTTATCTCCTTTCTTGTAGACTGAAATTACATTTGCGGTTTTCCAATCGCTTGGGAAATGAGACTTGTTAAGAGAATAATTGAAAAACCTCATTAAAATTGGTGCTAATATGTGTTGGGCTTCAACCAATAGCTTAGTACGTATATGATCAGGGCCCCACAGCATTTGTCGTGCTGAGGTTTGATAATGCATCCAGAACATCTGTAGTTGTTATTGTGATTGCTATTTATGCTCCTTTCTGTAGATATTGTTAGAGTGTGTAGTTGATCGCTAGAATCATCAAGATTGGCAATGTCACAAAAATATTTATTAAGAAGGTCAGCCTTTTCGAAGGAGTCATAAGCAACAGAATCAGGCGCTCGTTTTAACTCTTTAATGTCTAAATTTAGTTAAGAAAATCCAAATATTTCCTTATTGAATGTCCATTGGCAGGCCATGAGAAGACTGTTTTTGTGGATTTGTGAAAATCCACAAAAATTGTCTTCCCTTTGCCAGCAAATGTGTATGCAAAATGAACACTGTTTAAGGCCGGTTATGGCCGGATTCGGCATCAAAGAGTCAAAGGTGGAATCGCTTCAAGATTTGAGTTTGTATCAGATAGTAGTGGTTTGCTAGTTTCCACTATAATTTGGATCCTGTGCGTTCACCTTTTATTTTCTTTGCTACATTTTCTTTGTATTCCTGTTTAGCATCTTTGACAAGTAGGTGTACAAGGTTCTCCGCTGCTTAAATTCAGCTATCTCCTTGTCTGTTTTCGTTTTGCTAGATTTCTCAAATAATTTTCAACATAACTTCATTCCCTGCCTTATTCTGCTTGTCATCCAAGGTTTATCACATGGTTTGGTGTTAACTACTTTGTTTCGGATGTTAGATTCGGCTGCAGTAAAAATGTTTGTGGTGATTGTTTGGCACCAGCTCTTGGTGTCATAGTCATCAGAAAGTTGATTCCACGAGGCATTTACGAGGGCATTTCTTAATTTGTCCCAGTCAGCATAGGCAGGGTCCCATATGCACTGTGTGTAAGGCATAGGTTTGGATATGCTTGATGTAAGGGTCAATGACATAGGTGGGTATGGCCACTACAGATTGTTGCTAAGACTATTCTCCTTAACTATTTAGATGTTGTTGACAATACTGGGGTGAAGTAGTGTGTTTGAGTGTGGCCTAGTTCGTTCTGTTATTAATTGGTAAAACCCCAGAGTGCTTATTATATCCCGAATGTGATATTTTGCTTGGTTAAGATCATCTTTAAGGTCCCCTAATATAAAAATGTTTTTATTTGGGCTAAGGGCGCGGATATTGCCAATTTTGTCGTTTATCTATATCTGTATTAGGAGGTCGATAGATGACACATATAAAAATTCCGGACGATCGAAGATCTTTAAAAATATCATTTCACTATTTGTACTTTTATTAGATATATATATATATATATACAGATACTCCTCCTTTGGCGATCTCTTCTATAATATAGTTGGATTGTGTTATTGGGCAGGCCTTGTTGTGAGGTGACTCCGTAACTGCATAGACATAAACAAGAGATAAGTTGGCTTCAATAAGGTGGATTTTATATTTGATCCCACAGACATTCACACGGACAATAGAGATATGGTGTATTATGCCTGCGTTAGGTTCTATATCCCAACCAGAATCAGAAGCAAATGGATTATCGTTATGTTTGAGAAAATATGCTGGAACTTGTATTGCAGCACAAATGTGATAGACAGGCCTGCCTGCCTACCTAACTACCTGGCTGGCTGGCTGTCGGTCGGTCTGTCGGTCGGTCGGTCGGTCGGTCGTTCGGTCTTCCATCTAGCCATCCGTCTGTCCATCCCTCCGTCCGCCTAGGCATCCGTCCACCCGGCCGTCCATCCGGCTGGCTGGCTGTCTGTCCATCCGGCCATCTATCCATCAAGCCGCCCGCCCGCCTGCCCACCCACCCGCCCACCTGCCCGCCCGCCTGATTGCGCGTCTGTCTGCCTGCCTGCCTGCATGACTGTCGGCATTATTTTTCCCTGATCAGCTGTAAGGTGCAATTTTTAGTTTTGTTATTTTCAGGCGGACTCTTGTCACTGGCTGCTTCGATCTGTGTAAATCTGGGTCTAGCCTCTACTTATCCGGGTGGCATATCTAATGTTGATAACTATTTCAAGAACACCGTGGAATTGGAGAGTGTGGTTTCCGGAATAGCTGCCTCTGTCGGTGTTGGTCTTCTCTCTATTATTCTTATATCTGTATTCACGAGTAAGGGTCAAGCACATGGAGACCTGGAATGGGAGAAGACTCGGAATATTAATAATCCGTTACATCCATGGGCTGATGCTCTGCAAGAGGATTTCCCAGATTTAAAACCCGGACAACGACCAACCAATACGCAGATGATAAAGAACTGCCGCCGCGCAACGCTATCCGCTTATATAGGATCAGGAATCGGTATGGTGATCTTCATTCTCGTGCTACCTGGGACTATGGCTATTTTTCCTGTCTTGACCTTTACCCAGTTTCAAGGCTGGGTATATTCGGTTATCGCTTGGGCGTTTTTGATGCTCGTCGTGGTGATTGTAGTAGCGCCCGTCCAAGAGGCAGTGCAGGTTTATCGTCGTTATCGCCTCAATAAACGCGCGAAACAAACACACCATCCAGAGCCATATGTGATGCAAACTTTCAAAACAATCAACTCTTAGAGCAATCAAGACACTTCTCGGAATGCACATTAATAAACATAATCAAACCAATGTTCATTAATGAATGATTCCTATCTGTCACTCAAGTATATGGTGTCATTGTGAATTACATCACATGTAGGCTGGCGTCACAATCAAAATGCATAATAAATGATTTTGCTAAATCCGTCATGAACGTCTAGAAATCCGTCGTGTGCAGTATGAATTGTATGTCTTTATTACTTCATCATCATTCTGTTGAATATTTTGAGACGAATTTGACTGGACACTGTCCGCTGTTGCTGCAAATTAGTTTCAAAATATTCAACAGCTTACCTTGTATAGTTTTCGGAAATTGAGATTCCTGGAGTATATTGTCGACCGATCGCAGCACGGTCAAAGCAAAGGATGTAGCTAGAGATGGGAGGAGCATAGCTAAAAGTGGATTCATCCACTGAATTTGTAAACGTATTCTTTTTACCGCTTCTACATTCAGATGTTTGTGCTCGATTGCCGCTTCTCTTTCACCTTGAGAATAATAATTCTAGAGCTTTGTCGCTTTATTTAATAAGTAATTGTGTTGATTTTTAACCAAGGGGAGGTGTGCGTGCGTGCGTGCGTGCGTGCGTGCGTGCGTGCGTGCGTGCGTGCGTGCGTGCGTGCGTGCGTGCGTGCGTGCGTGCGTGCGTGCGTGCGTGTGGAAATTAAATCGACTTCGAAATTGAAAACTCGACTTCGAAATTGAAATCTTAAATCAACCAATTATAAACAGTCGTATATATTAAGAATTGTACCCCTACAAATACACCCGGTGCTACCATCCCGTACCTATTTTCATAACCACCCTTAGCCATAACCACCAACACACCCATAGCTATTTAAAACGGTATCAAACCCACGCACTCATAGCCACCCTGCAACAACTATCGCTACCCCACCCATGTATCCGTTGTTCTTACCCATACACCCATATCCAACCATATTACGCCATATCGATCTGTACCCCGCAAAGACATTGGTAGATAATGTCATCTGAATACACATTGTACCAACACCCATATTTATCCCTATCAATACACCCATAGTCCACCCCTACCCATACCCTGATGCCATGCCATACCATACAAGCCACCCTTGCGGCACATATCAATACCGACACGACTACATTAGCCTAGCCTTCTAGCCTAGCATATCCTAAACACTTAGTAATATAGCCTGCTAGCCTAGCCTACTAGCATGGCCTACTAGCACAGCTTAGCCTACTGGACTAACATAATCTGGCTTAACGCATAGCCTACTAACCTAGGCTGCCTAGCCCACTGGCTGGCTTACGATACTAGCATGCCATGCCCTACTAGCTCACCTACTAGGCTGATTAAGCTACAGGTTTAACATTCGAGACAATTGGGTAAACATCGTAGCCCGGTCTGGCATAATGACCTTGCTTGCTAACCTAGCATACTAGGCCAGCCTCCTATGCTAATCTACTGGCCAACTAGTCTAACATATTAGCCCACTGGCCTAGTCAATTAATACATTCTCCTAATCTTAGCCTACTCTCCAATTGTATTAGCCTTAGCAGTCTGGCCTACTACTTCCTAGCATACTGGTTTAGAATATTGGCCTCACCTATTAGCATAGCCCCATAGCCTTGCTTGATACGCTAGTAGCCTCGCATATTAGATTATTGACATGGACGACTAGCCTAGCCTATCATAATAGGTTGCTTACTAGCCTAGCCTACTAGCCAGATAACCTACTAGCCTGCTAGCATTTTGAATAGCCTCCACTTACTAGTCTAGCCTACTGGTCTAGACTATTCGCCTAAATTACAACCTTACTGGTCCTACATACTAACCTACTAGCCTCGTCATTTACTGGCATATCCTACTCACCTGCTATCGCCTAGCCTACTGGTCTAGCGCGCTGATATAACGTACTCGCATCACCTACTCACCTGGTTTGGCCTAGTGGCATACATACTAGCATAACTTAGTGATCTAACATACACGCATACTCTCCTAGCATAGCAGCTTGGTCTGGCCTACTGACCTATTATACTAATAGCATAACCTACTGGTCTAGTATACTAGCTTCGTCTGACCTACTGGTCTAGCATACCAGCTCGCCGTGCCTACTGGCCTACGATACTAGCCTGTTTAGCCTAATAGCTTACTGATCTAACATAGTAGCTGGGCCTAGTTCTATCATCCACTCAGCACACCTTGCACCATGCCACACTACTAAGCACCACCCCATCCCACCGTCTGGCCCTGCGATACCATTCCCCGTACTCTGTGTAGGTATGCTCAGCGTATGTGAGTAGCCAGGTATTACGGTGACTATATGGAATAGGTGCATAAGTATGTGGATGAAGATGGAATTGGATGATTGGTTATGTACTATGTGTCGCTGAATGGTGATATGAGTGGATGGATGGATGGATGGATGGATGGGTACGTTACTAGGATGCGCACGTGTGCGTACGTGTGTGCGTATGTGCCTGTGTGCGAGGTGCTACATGTGTGCATGCGTGCGTACGTGCATGTGCGTGCGGTAGAGTTATGGAACCTGGGGTTGGTGGGTACTTGGGGTGAGTGAAGGGGTGCCTATAAGTATTTGTGTTGCCTGCATAATTAAGTATTTAGGTGGTATGGGCATGTACTTACATTCTAAGGTTGGTATGCATGCGTTTAAGTTTTTGTATAGACTTGGTGTGATCGATAGATATGTACTATGGTAATATTTGCATGATTGGTGGATATATGTAGCATTTTAATATGCCGATAAGCTTGGCAAAGGTTTACTCATATAGCTATGGGTGTATGGCTAGGTTGTTATAGTGTATTTGAAAGGTTAACTTTGCGTGTGTGGCATGGACATCTTTTTATGTGTGGGTAGATATATCTATAGGTAAAGGACTACTCTTAGCAATGAGGTAGGGTTACCCATGCTGGCAATGGTATTGGTAGCTCTTGTGCTTTGGGTAACTATTGATGCAGGGGTATATGTATGGGTAGCTACTCTACCAGATCCTAGCACCTACCACTATCACACAATAGCAGCCCTTTTCCACATAGCTACGTCAGCCGTAGCTACACGTGTATCTATCAATGCCGGTAGCCCAATGACTATCATACCCCCATCGCCACCTGACACAATAGCTACCCGTACACCATACGTACTTCTTACGTATGGCTACCATATGTATGCCTACATAGATAACCATACCAATAACTTACACTACCCAAGTCTTACCCTGCCCAAATGCTAATCATGCTGTATCGTACAGCTGCGCCTATTCCCATAGCTATCATGATTACCCGAAATCCATAGTTACCTCTACCCTACCACATATCTACCCCTACCACCACATAGCAACCCTTCCCCACAGCTACTCCTATTACATAGCTAAGCATATAGTGACTCATACAGTTCTCCTCATATCTACCATAACTATAGCTACCAGACCCATAGTTCGCCATATTCCATATCTACCCAACCATATAGGTGCCCTTAACCATACCAACATTCGGACAGTAGGCAAGTCAAATGAGATATGGAAGTAGGTTGGTCAGTTATGGCAGTCCTGTAAGCTAGCTGGCTAGTAAACTTGGGATAGCAGGTTAAGCTAGTAGGCTATGACAGCATTCTAGACTAGTAGAGTATGCTAGTTGACCAGACTAGTAGACTACCGTAGTATGTTAGAAAAGTAGGACAGTAGAGAATATTAGTAGGCTAGTCCTGTAAAATATGATTATAGGTTATGCCAGTAGGCCAGATTGGGTTACTATTCAAGGAGACTAGACTTGTATGTTATACCAGTAGACTAGGCTAGGAGGTAGGCTAGTAGGACAGATTATTAAAGAAGCCAGCCAGTAAGATATCAGGTTATGGTATTAGTTTAGCTCAGTAGGTCAGATCAGTAGAATAGGTTAGTAGCCTAGACCTGGCTAGTAGGCTAGGCCACTAGGTCAGACCTAGCTACTAGGGCATCCCACTGCCTAATATACTAGACCCGTAGGTTTTGCTAATGGGCTAGACTAGTAGGTTAGTAGGTCAAGCCAATAGATTAGTAGATTATGGAAGTAGATTATTCTACTAGGTTAGGCCAGTGGGCTATATTATGTCAGTAGGCTCGTCTACGAGCTGTGAGTATGGATACCATCAGTGGTTCGACCGATCAGACATAAATTATAAACATCGTTATTTAACATAACAAAACCGAAGGTCCTTCCATTAGGAGCACCGTAATTACTATCTAAGTTATAAGTATATAACACTACAGCTTGTAAGTTAGACCTGTCGGAAATACCGGTAGGTTAGTAGGCCAAGCTAGTAGGTTAGTCTGCTAGTATAGCCCAGTAACCAAGTCTATGTTATTAGGTTCGGCCAGTATGTTAATATGCTATGCTAGCAGGCTATGCCCGTAGGCTATGCTAGCAGGCTATACTAGTAGGCTAGCCAAGTAGGACACTAGGCTAGGCTAGTAGGCTAGGCTAAGATAGTGATGGGCGTATTGGTATGGGCAGTGGCAGTGGCGGTGTATTGTTATGGTATGGTAGTGACGATTGTATGGTACATGTGGCTATGGGTGTAATAGTATAGATAGACATGGGGATAATTATATGCGTGGTTATAACCAAATGTACTGTATGACATCGGTGGGTGTATTGGTAGAGTAGCAATTCGTGTATATGTAGGGCATAGCTATTGGTAGGGGTAACAATAGGTGTATACTGTTCTTGATAGGTATGGATAGGATATGTATGGGCGTATCGGTGCAGTAGTTATGGGTGATTTGATGGTATTTCAAAATATGTGTAGCATACGTGCTCATATATTGTCATGCAAACACAGTGACTTAGGTTGTGGCAAAGCTTCACAAATTTCAGTCTTGCCCTCACTCCATTTACCACCATGCTCTACATCTAGACCATCCATAGTTAATCTATGATGATAGCGCATCTTTGCTGTCACGGAAACTGCTTATTTTACTGATAAATAATTGTGAAAGTATGCATAGTAAAATTGCCTCTATATTGTTCCGTTTCAGCACCTTTTAAAAAATCTTCATTATGCAATTATCCTTGATATTGCTCAAAACCAAGTGAAAATTAGATATGCCAATATTGAAATGCAATAAAAGCTAAAAAAAATAAGGTTAAATTCTCAATTCTAATTCTAATAGGTGATAGGTATATGCGTACGTATGTGTAGTGCACAACTAATCAGTTTGGAGTAGATGTTAACCATTAGTTTACCATGGCATGCATTGTGGCCCATACACACCTCAACACTAAGCAATAACATTACATTTTTTTCAAGAAGAAAGTAAACGTTTCTCCATTTGTTTCAGAAACAGAAGTCGTCATCAACCTTGCATCAGCACGGAGTGTTTCAGAATACGCAAACCTAAAATCTGACTGGCTATATTAAGATTTGAATTTCGAAGTCGAGTTTTGAATTTCGATGTCGAGCTTTGAATTTCGAAGCCGAGTTCTGAATTTTGAATTTTGAATTTCGAATTAACCTTCTGGACTTTCTTTCTTTCCTCATGTATTTCTTGCGCTTGTATCATTAACTATTGGCTCAGGTTGTGCGCACTAGAGAGCAAACATATATCGCAACGTATATTTATCCTGAATCTTATCAGGGAACTTTATGCTCGTTTTTGTTTGTGATTATATTTGGAATAAACCTGGCACCGCGTACCCTAAATCTGATGTTAAGAAATTGAAACGTTCGATGCTGTCCGAATTTGTTGACAGTTGGTTGCAGAACCTTCAAAGCCATTATTAAAAATTACGCTCATGTGAGTTGTTTAAGGTTACGTTTAAAATCGATAATTAGTTAATAAATAAGTTACCCTTGCTATTGAACGGAGAAGACAACAAAACATACCACTTGATTGAAGTATTTGCAGGATATGCAAACAAGAGCGTATTGAAGATGAGAAACAACTATGGTAGCAACAGCACTCAGTTAAATTAGTTTCAAAATATTGAACAGAATGGTTACTAAATCGTGAACCTATCAAAGAACCTGTACAATTCGTATACATGACGGACTTTTCGATATTCATGTCGGTGCATTATGATTGTGACGTCAGCTAACTTGTGAATGTTATTTGTATATAGTTGCCGTAAAATTCAGATTCTGGGAATTCAGGGACAAGTGTATGTAAATTGATTCCAACACACGTACAAAATGGGCGGAGAATAGCTAGAAATGGGTGTGACATAGCTAAAAATGGGCGGAGAATAGCTAGAAATGGGTGTGACATAGCTAAAAATGGGCGGAGCATAGCTAGAAATGGATGTGACATATATAGAGATATATTCCTCCATTCCCTGAACCTTTCACTTCAACATTAGAAACTTACCATTCTTAACCCAAATAGAAATACAAGTTATCTTTCTATTTTTTATTTTTACGACAAAATGCAAGTTTGTCGGCATAGACCTTAACATGCCAATATAATAGCTCTCAGTCCACATAGTCTTTCTAAGCTGCTGGGTATGATCATGTTTTATAAGCATCTGCACCAACAGAGGTGGGGGTCATTTCTAGGTAAGTAGCCCCCCCCCCCCCCAACGCGTTGCGCATGCTGAGATCCAATTATAGACTTTAAATTATGAATTCTCAGAATCTCAGTTTCAATGTTTCAACAGCGCCCAGTCAAATTAATTTAAAATTCATTACATATGTTCATTGTGAGGTCAGCCTACCTGTGACGTAGTTGATTATGACATCATTTTCTTGAGCGACAGCTCGGATCTACCCATTGGTATAAGTGGTGAGGTGTTTCAACGCAATCTCAGGCTCTCGGCAGATAACCAGCTCATTATTTAACCTAAGATGGCCGTCATGTACCGTAAGATATCAATATTATGCCTATCCGGACACTTAGTAATTGTTTTAAATGTGGTAAGATCAATTCTAATGTTTGCAAACTGGACGGAGCGTATCTGGAATTGATGAATCCAGTTTCTCAGTCAATCATATGTCGTCATGATCAATTATGTGATTTGAAGGCTGACATAATGCTCAATTAAGTCATGAATGACTCGATTTAGTCCGTCTTAAACGCTTAATAGTCCGTCAGGTTGTATGAATTGTATGAATTTACTATTTAATGAGCATGTTTTTGAATATTTTGAAACTAATTGACTGGGCACCGTCAAAATAGTTTCAAAATATTCACAGCTTACCTGTATAGCTTTCTGAAAATTGAAAAATTGAGAGAGAGACAGAGAATGAGAGAGAGAGAGAGAGAGAGAGAGAGAGAGAGAGAGAGAGAGACAGAGAGAGAGAGAGAGAGAGAGAGAGAGAGAGAGAGAGAAGAGGTCGGTTGACCCCAACACGGGCGAAGCGTAGGTGGAACCTAGCTAAAGATGGGTGTGACATAGGTAAAACTGGATTCCTCCATTGGGAAGAGCATGGCTAGAAATGGATCTCCCTGTTGCATCGCGGAAAATCAAGAATCCAGCCATTACCGCCACATTGTGCCGCGATGATCTGACAGAGTGCATGACTACAGAAGCAGGCTGTGAAGCAAGTCATTGCAGACACCACAACACATCTAGATGAAATGATCAACCTACAAATATGATCTCTGAGGAAAAGATTGGGCCATCTACTCTAGATGTATTTGTGCGTTCTCACGTAAATAGCAGTTTATAGGAGAAAGCCCATAACCATGATAATGGGGGTTACTGGGCCAACACTGCCCCAATACCGGGCCAACGCGGCCATGTATGTATTGGTCCAGTGCTGGTCCAGTAACATGCGTCATCTGGGAATATGCTATATTGTAGACTATAAAATGAAATGATTTATTTACAGTTTTACTCACAGACCATTTTACAATAGTGTGTGTGCGTGCGTGTGTGCGTGCGTGCGTGCGTGCGTGCGTGCGTGAGTGTATGTTGGGGAGGGGGCGCGGGCGTGGTGTGAGATGGGGTGGGGTAGTGATTTGTGTAATATTTACATGAATCAGTTTATATATACATTATACTAAGTAGGGGCCTACTAAAGGAGTTAATTTAATTAGACTTGGTACAATATATACATTTATTAATAAATAATAATAACAAGAACGTTGAAGCGAGAATGTCTCACATGTAAAGGCATAGATAGTTTGCATTTCGAGAACAAGCTAGGCATGGTTCATAGCATAACACACAACTGTAACCCAGCAGACATGAACAATTTCGCTAAACCTCGAATACTCTCTGATATTGAAAGCATCCCCATGGTATTACGTAATAGGGACTCCCCAATGATATAGCCTCAAGACTGAAACACAAACCCTAACCGCTCTCTGTTCATGCAGCGCAAGCGCTACAAGCCTAGCTAAAAGTAACAGATAGGCAAATGATCCATGTTAAATAGTTTGCATTGCACAGAAGTGAAAGGTTCATTGTCCAAATCCATGAGGAAATATTCGCAAAAAATGATGTTAAGGACTAATAATGCAGGTTGCATGCCATAGAATGATTTTCTAAAGATTTAAATGCAATCCAATCAGCCATTGTTGAATAATACGGTAAATTAAAAACTTTAGCAAAATCATGACAAATTGTCGAAAACCGTGATAAAATAGAAAATGTTTACACAACTCAAACTAGTTCTGATGCATATTGTACCCTGTTTGGCATAGAACATCCTTGGAGTTTCATTGAGAAGCATTATCGAATAATAAGGCAATTTAAAACCCTCGACCAAAAAACATGATTCAAATTCAAAGTTCCAAACTGTGAAAAAAGTCAAAGTCGCAGAAAATTCAAACCAGTGATGCTGCTGCTTGCTTGTATGGGATAGAACACATCTGTAAAGATTCATTGATATCTGATGAAATATTGTTAAATAATAAGGCGATTTATAAACGTTAACCAAAAACTTGGAAATTCACGAAATGAAATTAGTACTGATACCATTTCATAATATGTAACACTGCTGTAAAAATGGGAGCCAGTGTTGAAAAAGTATGATGCATAAAATACCTTAACAAAAAGTCCAAAAACACTAAAAAAATATTTCCCAAAATGAAATTAGTTATGATGCGGATAGTACCCATAGTGCATTGTATATAAAACTGCTGCAAAATTGTGTTGTTATCTGGTGAGCCATTGCTGAAAAAGATATGATATACTTGTTGTGGCAACGAAATCCAGTTTTAGCTATGATACGCCCATCATTAGGTAATCCCCACTCACATTTCGCCCGTGTTGGGATTGATCAATCACTGAATTGCCTGACTATTAATTTCCAGAAAACAACAGGTATGATGTTGGATATTTTGAAACTAAACTGCCTATGGCAGCGACAGCGCCCAGTCAAATTAGTTTTAAACTTTTCAACAACAGGTTTGTTAAATAGTAATAGCACGCTATTCGTACAACAACTCTTAGTCCGTCATCTATTAAGCATTCGTGACGTACTTACCTACATCAAGAATCATGATGTAATTGATCATGACGTCGTCATATCCGTTAAGTAGTTGATTATAATGCCATACGACTTGGAATTCTCCACTTGGGAAATATGCCTCCACTGTAGCGGAAGTAAATACAAAAATTTACTCACAATGTGCATTCGTATCTCGCGAGACTCCCCTTGATACGAAATCGAGAACAATATTGTCGGCATGAAGCTACATCGTTTTTAGATTGATTGGATTCCTTCATAGCCTGTATGCAAAGGCAAATGAATAGATATGCTATTCAGCAGAAATACATTAAGCTTGGTATCAGAAACCGAATTCTGAGCACCACAGAGAAACTGGCATAGTCATAGTCATAGTCATAGTTTTATTAACTAGCATACAGGTATAACGTATGTACAGGGTTTAAAACAAATAATAATAATAATAATAATAATAATAATAATAATAATAATAATGATAACTAGAACACATTTACTGAAATAACTGTAAATCTGCGATGACTGGGCATTAAGGAGTATTATAAGTCCTCTTCTCATATGGTCATTGAACATGTCTGATGCTAATCTGATAAAAAGTCTAAGTGTTGTCGCAGTTCAAAGATCCATAGTTGAAATTCCCAGACTTTTACACAGGGTATGGAAAAGCTGATTTCTTGAAAACCAATGGCCTTGACCCTAAAGTATAAAATAACGTGTCTTGATTTGCTGTAGTGGAAGGTTTACCAAAATTAAGGAAAATGCCATTATAATGGAAAATAAAGGAGAAATTAGTTAATTAAATGTAAAGGGAGGCAATTCATGCAAAAAACTGACCAATTTTTGTTTTTGTCATGAATTGCAACCCCACCCCTTTACCTGCTGAAGTTGATTGTGTCAGTTCAATATGATGAATTTCGATTCTCATGATGGTTTAAAAGTGACCCGTCCAAGGTCAAGGTCAATCAGGGGTCAAAGTTACCAATTTTAAGTTTTGGCATGAATTACCTCCCTTTACCTGTTGGAGTTGATTGAGGCAAATAAATCTGGAGAATTTCGATTATTTCTGACTACCTGGGTCAATCAAAATTCATTAATTTCTCCTTTGTTTGACATTTGATGGCCTTTGCCTTGATTTTGGGTCAAATGTGTGACTAAAGATTCTGGAATGATGTAAAGTTTCAAAGAAAAATAAACACATCCCAGGCCATAAGGTGTACTGAAAGTGTCTCACGTTTGGAGGCTAGAAATCGCAAATAGTACTCAATGGACTAGGAAAATATGTTGGTGTCAGATGAGGGTTGACATAGACTAGAGGTATGTTAAGTTTCTCCATGATCTGCAAGAAACTCTAGGATGAGTTGCTCTCCGAATAGCACTCCCTTACATTTCCAATTGGACTTTTTGGACAAGAAAGCGTGGAATTCTCTGGAACTATACACCAGATCCAATTTCTGTAGATGATCTATACATGCCTGGTGCGTACTAGAAATGTACCAAGTTTAGATATGATATATTAAAAACTGGGTCATTATCATCAAATCAATTTCCAATACATTCCCTATTGACATATTTGTCTACAATACAAAAATCTCAATATCTCATGAACCGTTCGGGATATCGGAATTCTGTAAATGGTGTTTGAGAGGCAATTCGCCGCCCCCCCCCCACCCCCATCCCGGATCAGGCGATCTAAATGCTGAAACTATCCGACCATAAGCCCGTAATCTATCAGCAAATCATGGACATATTGTTTAGTGTGCCGATTTGCAATAATAGAAATGTTAATATGTTCACTGATGATTTTATTTTAGTAAGCAATAGTAGCCTCTAGTATCTAGGGATGTCAAAAATGTCAACCCTCTGACCGGGACAGAAGTAAGAATTCTCATGATTTCAAATATTTGTTTTTATTCAGCATTTTCTCAAAAACAGATCACTGAACCGAAATGATATTTTTTGCCAACTTGCGGGTCAACAGATCCTAGAAATATGCTATGTTTCAAGATGATCCGGAAAAAATCCTAGAAGCAGTCGCTGACCGAATATTGCTCCCATACATTCCCTATGGGACATGTTGGGAACGGAAATGCAGCATTCTGAAAGGTTACCATGTTCGCTATCGATTTTATTTTATTAATCCATAGTAGTATAATGTATCTACGTATATGCGAAATATCAAGCATCCAACCCACCTAGAAATAAGAATTATCTTGATTCCATAAAATTGGGCTTATGACAGATTTTCTCAAAAAACGGGTCACCACAACCAAAAAGTATTTTGGGTCACCATGTGGGTCAAGACATACTAGAGATTTTTCCAGTTTCAAGATGATAGAGGCAAAACTCTAAGAGCAGTCAGTATCCGAATATTGCTCCCATGCATTTCCTATGGGGACATGGGGGGGGGGGGGCACGGAAATGCAGAGTTCTGAATGGTTAACATGTTCGCTAACGATTTTATTTCACTAATCAAGAGTAGTATAATACATCTACGTATATCCCAAACCGCCCTAGAAATATGAAGTATCTTGATTCCAAAAAATTCGGCTTATGCCGGATTGTCTCCAAATCTGTTCACCGTACCCACAAAATTGTTTGGGTGGAGATGCTGAGCCACACATGTTAGAAGTCTCTGAAGTTTCAAGATGATTGACCAAAAACTCTAGGAGTAGTTGCTGTCCGAATATTGCTCCCATACATTTCCTATGGGACTTTTTGCCCGCGGAAATGCGGATATCTCGGAAACCATAAACCCGATCGAGAAGAAAAGTAATAGCAAACTAGATGCTAAGGGGTACTACAAGTTGACCAAATTTGGAGTTGATCAGATCAAAACTGTAGGAGATAGTGTGCGAAAATCCTTGAGAATAATAATAATAATAATAATAATAATAATAATAATAATAATAATAATAAGAACTAGAACACATTTACTGAAGTAACTGTAAATCTGCGATCACTGGGCATTAAGGGGTATTATAAGCCCTCTTCTCACATGATCATTGAACATGTCTGATGCTGATCTGATAAAAAAGTGTTGCCGCAGTTCAAAGATCCATAGTTGAAATTCCCATAGTTTTACACAGGTTATTGAAAAGCTGATTTCTTGAAAACCAATAGCCTTGACCCTAATGTATAAAATAATGTGTCCTGATTTGCTGTAGTGAAATTTTTACCAAGATCAAGGAAAAGGCCATTAAATGTCAAATAAAGGTGAAATTAATTAATTAAAGTGAAATCCATGCAAAGAAACTGACCAATTTTAGTTTTTGGTGTGAATTATCTCCCTTTACCTGTTGAAGTTGATTGAGTCAATAATTTCTCCTTTATTTGACATTTGATGGCCTTTCCCTTGACTTTGGGTTGGATGTGTGACTACTAATTCTGGAAGGATGTTTAGTTTCAACATGATCTGCCAAAACTTTAAGGGGAGTCGCTATCAGAATATCACTCTCATACATTTCCTATGGGGAATTTTGGGCGCAGACAAGCGTATTCCTCGGAAAGTATTCACTGGATCCAAAAGAAAAATAAATAGCATCTCAGGCCCTAAGGTTTACTGAAAGTGTCTCAAGTTTGGAAGCTAAAAATCGCAAATTGTACTCAATGGACCAGGAAAATATGTAGGTGTCAGATGCGGGTTAACAGATGCTAGAAGTCTTAAGTTTCTCCATGATCTGCAAGAAACTCTAGGACGAGTTGCTGTCCGAATAGCACTCCCTTGCATTTCCAATTCGACTTTTTGGACAAGAAAGCATGGAATTCTCGGGAACCATAGACCAGAGCCAATTTATGCAGATGATCTATACATGCCTTGTGCGTACTAGAAATGTACAAAGTTTAAATATGATATTTCCAAAACTGGGTTATTTATCAACAAATCAATTTCCAATACATTCCCTATTGACATATTTATCTACGATATAAAACTCTCAATACTTCATGAACAGTTTGGGATATCAGAGTTCTGTAAATGGTGTCTGAGAGGCAATTCCGCTGCAGATCGGGCGATCTAAATCCTGAAACAACTCGACCATAATTCCATCATCAATGAGTATATCAAGGAAATATTGTTTAGTGTGCAGATTTGCAATAATAGAAATGTTCACTAACGATTTTATTTTCATAAGCAATAGTAGCCGCTGGTATCTAGGGATGTCTAAATTGTCAACCCGCTGACAGGAACAAAAGTAAGAATTCTCATGATGTCAAACAATTGTTTTTATGCAGCAGTTTCTTTAAAAACTGGTCACTGAACTGAAAAGATTTTTGGGTCATCTAGCGGGTTAACAGATCCTAGAAATATCTTCGGTTTCAAGATGATGTGGTAAAAATCCTAGGAGCAGTCGCTGACAGAGTATTGCTCCCATACATTCTTATGGGACATGTTCGGAATGGAAATGCAGCTTTCTGAAAGGTTAACATGTTCGCCAATGATTTTATTTTATTAATCAATAGTAGTATGATATATCCACGTATATGCCAAATATCAAGCATCTGACCAACCAAGAAATATGAATTATCTTGATTCCAAAAAATTGGGCTTATGCCAGATTTTCTAAAAAAAATGGGTCACCTGACCCAAAAATTATTTTGGTTGGAGATGTGGATCAACACATGATAGAGGTCTGTGAAGTTTCAAGATGATTGAGGAAAAACTCTCATACATTTCCTATGGGGACATGGTGGGCACGGAAATGCAGAGTTCTGAATGGTTAACATGTTCGCTAACGATTTTATTTTATTAATCAATAGTAGCATAATACATCTAGGCATATGGCAAATTTCAACCATCTGACCGCCCTAGAAATATGAAGTATCTTGATTCCAAAAAATTTGGCTTATATCGGGTTTTCTCCAAATCTCTTCATCGTATCCAAAAAATATTTGCCAGAAGTCTGTGAAGTTTCAAGATGATTGACGAAAAACCCTAGGGGTAGTCGCTGTCCGAATATTGCTCCCATACATTTCCTATGGGACTTTCTGCCCGCGGAAATGCGGATATTTCGGAAAACATACACCAGATCGAGAAGAAAAATAATAGCAAACTAGATCCCAAAGAGTAGTATAAGTTGACCAAGTTTTAAACTGATCAGATTAAAACTGTAGGAGGAGATAGGTTGCGAAGTTCCTTGAGAATAATAATAATAATAATAATAATAATAATAATAATAATAATAATAATAATAATAATAATAATAATAATAATAATAATAATAAGAAGAAGAAGAAGAAGAAGAAGAAGAAGAATAAAGATCCTGAGAAAAAAAACAATAATCTGCGATAGATCGCAGATTAATAAAGATCCTGAGGAAAAAACCCAATAATTTTTGCTGAGGTTAGAAGTTTTTGCTAACACCATTTCAATCAACAAGGGGCTATCCGATTTGAATACAACTGTACAGATTGATTCTACATGACGAGTAAAACCAGTCTGCATCTAAATGAAACAGATTTTCAAAAACTTTCAATGAATTTGTCGTATTTGAACTATTTTATAGCCCATTTGCATCCAGGTTAAGCTTATTTAAATGACAATGTAGTGACCTAGAGTTTATCCGATTTGATTAAAACTTCCCAGATTCATTCTATGCGATGAGTCCGTCTAGACCGCATGGTAAAGAAATAGATTTTGAAAATTGTGACATATTTCACTGGGTTTGATTATTATCGGACGAATTTGCGTCCACGTTGTGCTTATTATGCTGTGGTTAAGTTTTTTCCAAACGGCAATTCAATCAGCAAAGACATATACAGTTTAGATCAGATGTTTTCATTTACTCTATCGGCTGCTTAGATCTAGTCTGCATCATATTAATGTGCTTGATTTTGACATTTTTTCTACTTTTCTTAGGCGTTGAACTTTGCTTGTGTTTAGACGGACCATTTGCCGGTCAGACTCGGTGTACACGTTGTTATTGTACTGCACATTACTACCAGGCAGTGATGCTTTATGGTTCAGTCTTAAAGCTATGCTTATTCGAAGCTATGCATGCCCGTTCGGTAGTACCATGGGTATTTTGATTCGACAAGTGGATTGTCATGTCAGAATGAGACTGTACAAGGTGGCCCATCACATCCTGTAACAATTAATATAATTATATACAGGTAACAAATTCTGGATCCACATATATCTAGGATTATACTCGCCCGATCTGGAGAAAAATTTAACACAAAAAAGGATGTGACGATGGACGATGATTCAGCAACTTTGGTCGTGATCCGAAACATCAGGAATATCCGAAAAATCCGGAAACATTTACAAATTGACAAAAACCGGGAGGACGACGGTATGCAAACCTCTTGTTGTAGTGAGTAGTAAAGCTGTAAGTTGATACGAACACGAGTGAGTTAGTCTATAGCGAACACCTGTTTCTTGGGACAAAAGACGGCGACTCCACGGCTGCTGCTATCGCCGCCGCCGCCGCCGCCGCTGCTGCTGCTGCTCCTGCTGCCACTGCTACTGCTGCGGCGGCGGTGGCGGCGGTGGCGGCGGTGGCGGCAACTTTCAATAGGAAAATAAATGGCCAGGGCGACGGCACTCTTCAATTAAGAAGAGGACCTGAGGTCTCAGAACGGGCCTATCAGTCTGGGCCCATCTTTGGTTTTGTTTTTTCAATTTATTGCTCTCAGGCCATACAAATGGCATATGACGGTAAACGTTATACAGTGTGTTGATATGGCGAATAGAGAGAGAATTTGTACATATGTATCAAAAATGATTATTTTGTTTTGTTTGAGTTCAAAAGATATTTACAGCGTTTTGTTAGTAGAGGCTAGTTGCGTACCGAGAGGAGTCCATTTGTTTTTTTGAATGGATTATTCCAAACATGATAATCAGGGATGTATCTTTTTTCAGTATTGTATTTTACGCAGCTAAAGAGAAAGAGCAGTTCGTCGTCTAGGCAGTTACAATCCTCACATAACCATTCACCTCTTTCAGTGGACCTTTCCGATTTTAGCTATGCCCCGCCCATCTCTAGCTAAGCTCCACCCACACCTCGGTCGTGTTGGGATCGATCGATCTCTGAACACCCTGACTAGCAATTTCAAAAGAACTACACAGGTAAGCTGTTGAATATTTTGAAACTAATTTGAGTGGGTGCTGTTGCTGTCTAAGGCAGCAACAGCGCCCAGCCAAATTAGTTTCAAAATATTAAACGGCATGTTAATTAAATAGCAAAGAATTACAAAGACATACAATTCATACAACGTGTCGGACATTTTGAGATTTGATGACGGTCTATATGGTACCATTTGTGACGTAAGGATTGTGACGTCAGCATACAGGCGCTGAGCTGATTATGACGTCATACGAGATCAGATGATGAATGGATACTCTGGAAAAGTGAATTCCTACCCACTTCCCAGCATCAATGGTTAATTTGTAATTCAGGGTTCGAAAATGGATTGATAGCATATTGATAGTGCAAAATTCTAAAATCTTTTTAATTATGAAATCAGTCTTCATCTCCTTATAAAATGACAGTTGGCTTGACTCGGTGATCTCTTCTATAAATTTCTCTTTGAAATGGTTTTGTAAATCAATCTTTATCTGCTAAGATATCCGTATTTTGTTTATGTTTTCAGTCCCAAATATATCAATGCACCGTATTATGTCTTGCTTTTATTTGCTCCATCCATCTAAATTTTATATTTTTCACTTCGCTATATAAACACGTATAATAAAGAGTAGAGGATAATTTTCAATATCATGTATCTCCAATGCCTGCCCAGAAGCGAATCATATTACACTGTATAGTTATATCTTATGGATATTTTCGTAACTCTGTGTAAATCAGTACGTTAAGCGTCCTGTTCTTAATTTTTTTAATTACTTAAAAATTCTTTTATCTAACAGCTTTATAATAAATCTGTTTTCTCAAACCCCTAGAGTTCAGAGGCATATAGCATGACTGGTGAGACCATAGAATGTACGGTGTAAATCTATTGGTATATCGTTTTTATTTATACTTCTTGTATTAGTGCATACATTGCCTTCATCCCCTGTTTAAAGTGATGCTAATCTCATCTCAAATGTTGTATTACACCGATAGAATATGGTTTATAGATTCCATATCATTCATATCCTGTCACATTCCCTGATTTGTATCGCAATTATCTGTTTTGTAATATCGAGTACATGTTGAACAGTGATCGACACCATTTTGTCTCCTCAAGCTATTCTGGGTGATGTCATGTAAGCTCCAATGCATCCATCACATTCTTTATTATGTAATGCTCATACCATTTAATATTTTGAAACTAATTTGACTGGAAGTTGTTGTTTAAAATATTCAACAGCTTACCTGTAGGATTGCTTTTATACCACGTTGCCAAACTATAGCTGGAGCCTCTACGACTGAGCGTATATACCGAGGCAGACACACTGGTTTTTTTCTGATTGGTTGAAAAGTAAAACATGACAGCCATCATAGGGTGTAGAAATGTACCAACATTTAACTACTAAATCCTGGATATCTTTCCTTAGCGGCGTGATAAAAGGCTTAAGATTACCTGGATAGTTTATGACCGGCGTGGCAGATCGCCTGAATAGCTATCAAGAGATGGAATTAGTTATCCTTTAAGGTGGCACTGTCTGAGTGTTTCTCATGTCATCTGAATTTTGGAGGTCCCAGGGACCCCACACCCTGAAATCTGGGGTGTCCCATCTGAAATCTCAGGGTGCCCAGCCGAAATTTGAGAGTCCCAAACTGGAATCTGGTGTTCCCAAGCAGTATATCTCATCCATCATTGTCCATACTAAAATTAGAGAGTACCGTGGACTCACCACTATGAATTATGGTAGTCTCATGCTAGATTGTGGAGGGATTTTCGTGCAAAAAAACTATAAAACTTCTTAGTATAACACAATCATACACGATTTTCAGGGGTCCCATGGAACCCTCTGCCACTACCTTTTGATGTTCCAAGCTGGATTTTGGGGTTATATGCCCTCAAATGGACCCTTATGTGAATCCCTGCTGTCGGTGTATTTAAAAAGGACTCCTAGAAATAAATATTTATCAACGATTTCTATAAGATGTCCTTAGGAATTGCGGGTTATTAGTTTTCTTAAGCGTTTCAAATACTATTATTTTTGTTTGGGAGTGATTCATCTTCAACTTCCATTCGTCGCAATACATTTGAAAAGCATCTAACGATTTTAGGAGAGCGCGAGGGTATTCTGCCATTATTTTAGTATCATCAGCATACAAGAGGGCATAGGGATATGTGTACAAATTATGTAATTCATCGGCTATTTCAGTAACTGAAGGTAGTCCTAAAATCTGACGCTCTTCAAAATATCTTCGAAGTCGTTTAAGAAGATTGAAAAAAGTAAGGGAGATAGATTTTTGTGCGGGAATCATAGTTAACAAAATATGAGTATTTTCATAAGAATTGGCTTACAAAATGCCCTGCCACATCAGAGAAGGACAATGTCAGTACCATAGTATCTGCTACATATATATCTGCAAGTTGTTATCAATCTGTTAAATAGTGAAGCAAACTGAAACTGGTAGGCCTAAGTAAGACGCACTCAATCAAATCATCTTGCATCTTCAGTAACGTTGGCGCTTTGCTGGCCGATTTATGCGAAGTTGTATATAGGCCTACCATTGTGAGGTCATATTGAACAGACTCTCAGGTGGCTCGTCAATGCTCGCGGCGAACAGAATTACCATAAATATGTTCTATGGCGCATGTTGTAAGGTCATATTCAGCGTTACTCAGGAACTCAGTATGCAATGAGCAGTTTGTATGCATTAAGAAAAAAGCCACTAATCCCAGTTATAATGTCAGGAAATGTATAGACCGATTTCAGTGCGAGTACAGTCGTCGAAGCTGTCAATACGCAGCCACTTTATGGGGGCTTAAAGTGATCACAAAGGAAAGGTAATCATTCCATGAAAGCTAGAGTTGTAATAGAATTACGCATATTTGTGTGTGGGTCGGTGGGATGGGGTGGGGTGGTGGGGTGGCAGGGTGGCAGGAGAGGTTGCTTCCTTTAGACATGTGTTTGTCAGTAAAAGTTTCATCTAGTCACGAACATAGGCAGATTGTCGCTCAAAATGTGTGGCTGTGTAAGCCACGATTGTTTTCGCAGATTAATTGTACCGAGTTGGTGAACTGTGAATTGCTCATAATATGATGAATATGGAAGCGATTGTTTATATCATCATTACAAACAGTCGGTGCACATTCACATCAAGACTAGTGATGGTTCTAACATCAAACAATAAATAATCAGGCAAGGCTGTTATAAAAGACACGCACCCCAACTCAAGGTCAAACGGCGAACGATTATATTGATAGTAAAAGACCCTGCCATAGGTTCCACTATCAACTTATGGGGACTCGCCTTGAATATGTTTCCAAGGGCAAGACGACCAGCTTGTCATGATTTACTGTCAGGAAAATAGGTGTATACGAGAGCAAAATCATCAATTTAACATATTTATTCATAAAGACTAAATATGTGTGTTATCAAACTGTGCATCAGAATGCGCACAATGCGCCAGAATATTGAATAACTAAATCATATGGCTACGAAGACTTAATGGGTTGACATTGCACTTTGTAAAACGTAAACTGGTAACATTTCATGAATATTGCTAATTCAACAAATAGATATAGCACAAAATTATACATTGATATAAATATAAATAGATATTGCTATAAAAAAAAAAAAGATTTTTGTGATACATGGATGAATAAAATCTGGATATTCGACAAGATATCCGGAAATCAGGAGGCCTGTTTCGGGATAAATCCGGAGAGATGGTTGCCCAGCAAAGGACACCGGGAAAAATGATTGGACACATCCATCTCAAAGGTAATGCAGCACTTATGAAAATGCATTGAAGGAACATTATCTACAGTTATATTGTTTATCCCTATTTGATTTGAATGCGCTGTTTAAGTTGTGTCAAATGTACTATCTATAAATATGTTTGTTATGTTACTATTATTTCTAAGACAAATTATATCATGTTGCATATCACAATAAAGCTTATACAAATGCTTTTTTCTCACGGGGAAATCATTTGCCTTTATGTTCCTGTTTACCTTAACAACGCATGTAAAATTCAAACACATTTTAGAGTGTCGTTATTCCAGGTTAAACCTGCAAGAATAAGTGCATGATTTGTTAGAAATCTGACATATTCAAAACGCGTTCCCCAAAGATTGTTCACGGCATCAACAACAGAGGAATCCATTTCTAGCTAAGCTCCGCCCATATTTTACGCGTGTTGGGATCAATTTGTAACTTTGAAGGCTGAGTTATCAGGCAGAATGTGAATTTAATAATAATTTGTTGAATAATTTGAAACTGATTTGGCTATAACACTAACAACTCCGAATTAAATTACTTTCAAAATATTGAACAGAATGTTTATTAGATTGTAAATCCGTCAAAAATATACAATTCATACACTTTAGTAACGGACTTTTCCCATTTCACGACTGAGCGGCGTCATTGTGACGTATTTGATTATGACGTCGGATACTTGAGCGACGGACAAAATGGATCCATCCATTTATAATTTATCAACTCCTTAACACTTTCACAGATGAATTTTTCCGTTTCTCAAATGAAGGACACTCGTACAAGAAAGCTGTTGGTAGTTTGAAATTAGTTTGTCTTGAAGATGTTGCTGCCTTAGGCTATAAATACTTCCAGCCAGACTGCTTTTAAATAACCAAGCGAATATACGTTACATGACATTTGGCTGTTGCAGCTGTTAACTAAATGTAAATGCAAGTTGAGTTGGTAATTACAAATTAAACATCCTCATCGTGTTGAATTGCTTAATAGCGCCATCATGGTTTCTGTCTGACTTATCTGAAGTGTTAGACCTACTGGCCAGAATGGTCAAGTGAGCTTATGCCATGGGAACCATCCGTCTGCTGTCCATCGTCCGCCCATCGTCTGTCGCCCATCCGGCCGGCCAACGACCTTTTCTTAAGAATCGCAGGACGATTTCAATTATGTTTGACTGGAAAAATCTTTAGGGCATACAAATCCAAGTTTGTTCAAAGGAAGCTGATTAGCTAATTTGGCCAGCGGCCATCTTGCGATCTTGGCAGACCTTTAGAAACGTCTTTAAAAATCCTTTCCGAAATCAATTGGGGATCGATTCAAAACCAATGTACCTTTATCTAGGATCAGCAGACACAAATTTGTTCGGTGGAACTTGTTTGGTCAAGCGCATCGGCGTCCATTTTGGATGGCCTAATCTTTGCGAAAACGACTTCTCCAGAAACAATGATTTATCGGGCCGAAATTATGGAGATATGATTAGGGACTAAGCGAAATTAAGGTTTGTAAGTGAAATAGATACAGGTGCGTCAAAGAGTATGACCAATCGAAATGTAGCGTGTTTGCGTCATTTTGGATTTTTTTTAATTGATAGATTTTCTATAGGTTTTAAGGGATGCTGATTTCATTCTTCGCCACTTTGAAAATTGTCGGATAAATGCTTTCCCGGCCATCTTGTATTTTTCCCACAAAAGCTGCCATAATAAACCAATAGGAATTTTAAAATGTCTTCTCGAGAACCGCTTGACCGATTTTAACCAAATTTTGTAGGAAACATCCTTGGACCATTAGGATTCAAGTTTCTTCAAGCGATGACAAACGGCCAATTTGGCCGCGGTCATCTTGGATTTTGGCCGATCTTTAGAAACGTCTTTAAAAATCTCTCCGAAACTGCTTGTAGGATTGATTTGAAACTCATGAAACATCATCCGAGAAACAGGTGAACCATGTTTGTTCGAGGGAAATTGATTGAGTAAATGCTTCATCTGACCAACTTCGATGACCTAATTTTCACGAAAATGACGTCTTAGTTCTTGCGAACCTGTGAAGGGATCAGGTGGAAATTTGGATAGTATGATTAGTGACTGATGGCGATTATAGTATGTTTAAGGAAAGTATCACCGTTCAAAACATGGCCACCATCGATCATTCAGATTTCAGCATTGTGTCGGCGATATTGCAATTCACCTTTCCAGAGTATCTATCCATCATCAGACCTCGTATGACGTCGCGTGTATAATGGCGTCATAATCATTACGTCACAAAGAGTTCCATATAGACTGTCATCAAATCTCAAATGGTCCGACACGTTGTATGAATTGTATGTCTTTGTAATTCTTTGATATTTAATAAACATGCTGTTGAATATTTTGAAACTAATTTGACTGGGCGCTGTTGCTGCCCTACTACCTTCACTCCTTGCCACTCCACCAAGGAGTATAAATGGGTACCAGTGTGAAGACTATCGTAGTTAGCTGTAATGGCGTAATAAACGAAAGATACAACGAGCCTAGATATGGCCCGAATGGGATCTCGAAATTAAAGACTCGATAGGTGCCAATCAATCTAACAACTTCCATATGTAGAGAAACTAACGTATAATCCATTTGACGATACATTTTGTCATCGGTTTTAAACTATGCGGTCTTCGGGCATATGGGAATTATCCTGACTAAAGCAATAGACTGCATGTCTGCATATGAGTTGTATGCTTGCATATCGAACGTCATTTTGAATGGGTCACAATTCACCTGTTCAATGTTTCACGGTTTGTGCCAGTCAAACCACTCCACGGGTCAATACCTCTGTAAACCGTATTGCTTTCCTAATGTGCAGGGCCCAGTTGTATGCTATAGAATACTGTCTCTTGGTGGATTCCGTGTATTCATTATGTTACCATCAACGGTCGCCATTAGCTGCTTGTGGCCTCGGAAGCAAAGAATCATATGCAGGTTTCATTCAGGCATGTCATACGTTCCACATAAATCACCGTGATTGTTTGTCTATAGTAAATCTTTGATATTGATAAAGGTAGTATTTCTTCTACTGTTGACATGCCGACTAATCATATTATCGGAAGCATGTTTCTAAAATAGTTTATGACAGTAAAGAAATCTGCCGTTGGGCGTGATCAATTGGACGATCCGATGCCTTTGACAGCCCGGTATTGGCTCAATACCAGCCCAGTAACCTGTCTTATCAGGAAGGAAGCCCTATAGACTGATTTTGCTGTAGCAGTTCAGTCCAATGTGACAATCTTTCGTGAACACACAATGAGAGATGTAAATTAATACCCCTTATTACCATTACACTTGTAGCTCACGGGGTATGCGCTTGCCTGCCATGTTGCTCCACTCCGATGCACCGCATGTACAGGATGCACGGGAGGGCTGGTTAGCTGTGGTTCTCGGGGTTGTGGATCGCATCTCTCCGGAAGGTACAAAGACTGGCCTCTAGAGCCAGTGGAACGTTCACATTCCAGTGGGGCCGTGCGACCATTTCCGCCGGGATTGAACCTTATGGTCTCGTCTCAACTGTTTGTGTCACCGGTATGACGGTCCATTGACTAATTTAAAAGTCTGGACCTGCTGATATAATTAAACAGTCACAATTATTAACTGTACAAACAAGGCTACTCGTTTGACAGTAATGAGCAAATAATACAGTACATAGAGCTATCCGATGTTCTTTCTACGTGATCTCGCCGAAGGTACCACACCGACTCGTAAATCCGGAGCGGTATCCCCGCAAGGGAGCATCGCGACAAGGCTACTTAATAGTTTAATATAAACCAATTATACCCCCATCACACACACGCACACAAAATATTGTTGTTGCGAGAGGAAAGTGCCTCGCGCAGGCCTCTGTCTCATGAAAATGCCTTCAATGCCGAAGCAGAGGAAAAGAGCTGGCAAAAAGGGTCACTCTTTTGTTCAAACAAAAAGCTAAGTGCTGGCTTAATCCTAGTGAAGCCATAATTAATGTGATGCACGCTGGTTTATGTGAAGACGGGTCGGATGATTTCCGAAGAATTCATAGGTCACCGTCTTATTTAGGTCGAAAGATACTGCATGGTAGTTGCCGCTTTATTATTGCGGTCCTTCTGCTAAAGTCTAACTTACCCTTTAGTTGTTAAATACGTTTCCAAGCTTTGGCCACAAGTGGCAGGGATTTCTACCTATCTATTGACACATATGTCTAACTAGCGAAGATGCCCAACTTCCCGAAGGTCGCCTCACATAGCATCTTCCTCAGAAAAGACAGCGTGCATACATGTTACAGAACAACAGCTCCAGAATCATATGACGATCTGGTCACCATTGCACCACACCCACATATAACATCACTAGGACAATTTACAGTTCACATAAGCAATTTAGAAAGTGCAATAGCATTTATGGTGGGAGTAAGAGACAGATATCCATCGCTAGTGACCTTCCCGTGAGGGCGTGGTGGGTTCTAAGACCTCACCCAGTCACTATACCGAGTTGGATGGTGATCTGTGTCTCGTCCGTCACCCGTGTGTTACGGAATTAACATTTCACCTGTCATTAGGGTTAACTTCCAAAATGCACTGCAGGCCAGTGTTACATAATATAATTTCTTTTCGCAGTGCTTCCTACATTGGCAGGGGAATCTAAACTAACTGGTATCCGAAGATACTGGGGGAGTGTATGTAAATCGGCACTTTATTTATCACCGCTCAGAAACCCCAATAGTTTCCCAGAATCGGATCCTGCCAACGTGTCGATTGGGAGTCCAGACACTTATTAAGCCTTGCGCCTGGATGAGCGTAGAATGAGACAATCACTCGATATTAATAAGAGGCCCTAAGGTAGTTTGGCCAATTTTACACAACTAGCCAGTGCGTGGTGTTACATATCCACTACAGCCGGAAAAGAGGCGTACACATTGTGTCTCTTATGGAGATTGTCCCTAACTACTTTAAACCTATCTTATTGAGCTAGAATAGCCAGCTTTAGTCAATCACGCCAGGCTCGAGCATTTGGAGCATGATCAGTGACCTCAGTGTAAAATTTATACTGGGGGAATATAGTGATGCGGATATAATGTTGCTGTATAGTATAGCCTAGCGTACTGCGTCCTAGAGTTTTCATATGGAAACAAAACATAATAACTAGGATGGCAACTTGCCAAATACACAACTAACGAATACAGTGCTAACGGTGCTGTTAGTTGAGAAAGCCCGGAAATAAACATAATATGTACAGTAAGAAAATGAAAGTATAAAAATGCAGTCGGAAAGACCGGGTATGTACCTATTATTCATCAGTGCCATTTACGGAAATAATAATATGCACAATAGTATAGTTACTAGTACCTATTGGTCATCAGTATGATAAGAGTTCGCAAACCACGGAAATTGATACACTACAGATGAGTAGCGCACTATGGCACGATCTTGAATGCAGGGAAGATTTCCGCAGGCATACTATTGATGCGGCTCACTCTCATGACGGTGAAGAAGAACGGTTAAGAAAGATATCCACTAGACAGTCAGAATAACTGATACCTAATTTACACTGTGCTTGTAAAGTTTCCGCCCGGCGACTTTTTGAAAGTTGCCCATTAACAAGGAGGGCTATATTTGTAATTAAATATGCATGTACAATAACTGGGTACACAGTGCGGGATACGTTGCATAGCTCTTGTGATGCACCGAGCAGTCCCACCAGAATGTGGTCTAAAAGTTCATTAACACACGCGATATGTAGCATGGAAGTTTGATACCACTTTTCAGCGTGGTCTGGCAGATCCGGCGAGTTATCCACCAGGAATCACCACCAGCTCTATTTTCCGTAGAATCACATCGGGCTCGCAAGGCCCATTCGCAAGAAGCTCCTTTAAGAATGTTCCAGAAAGTATCTTTAAAAAAAGATTATAGTTATAGTAATTTATTATTGCTCCAAGATGGCCATCCGGGAGCATCCAAAATTTGCATTGCGGATGTCTTAAGCCTGCTCACCGGCGCAGGAGATCTCAATTCCGAAAGGCACTGCCGTGATGTTGGTACCATAGTCAGTTAGCAGTTCTCCCGCTTGTAGCACTGCGCTTGTCCAGCAGTCTTCATGAAGGGTCGGCTTCCACGCCGATGATGCTCCCGTTTCTCGTTTTCTCGCCCCTTTTATACTACTCGTTTCGTCAGAGGCAGGACGCTCCAGCCAATCAGAGGCCGAGCAGTAGCAGCTAGAAGTGGTGACGTAGCTATCACGTGAACAGCACATTCCCCATGCATTTAATGCATACACGCGATTACGATGTCAAAGCAATATTTTGAAGATAATTTAAACGAGACTTTTAATGATAACTCGGCCATTTCGGGTCCGATTTTAAAATGTTAAAAAGTTCTGTAATCCTCGTTTCATTCTGATCCTAATCCGTACCAAGAACAACGAGACTAGTGCCATTTGAGAAAATCATAAGTACCAACTCGGTACACTATAAGCATACACTCTCTCCCAATCCTGACACGTGTTGACAGGGAAGCTCTGACATGAGCGCATGCGCGCTATGCGTTCTTACAGACTTTTTAACGAAACCTCTTATAGGGCATACTATCTTACTCAGGGGGGCCCCCAGAACGGTCGTCCCGCACCCAGCCTAGATGTGATGGTCTGTACCCGTGATACACCACCCCCTCCTAGCTTGACACCCGTGACAAATGATCACCACATCGTGGATCGAACACTAGGTGGGAATTATAGTCTTCCCGAGTAGGCGTGTAGCCGAGAGGAGTAGTGACGCAAGAGACGTGTAGTTATCAGAGAAGAGCACATAGAGGTGCGAAAGAGTTTTAACGAAACATCTCTTATAGGGCTTTATACACACATACTATCCTACTCTGGGGGGCGTGCTTGGAGCGCACCCAGAACGGTCGTCCCGCACCCAGCCTAGCTGGGATGGTCCGTACCCATCCGGTCGATCCGTGCTACACAATGCTCTGCCATTTATTGCAAGCAAATAATCACAGTGATCAGAATGTGTGACCAGCCTGAATGAAACCTCTCCTTTAACACTCAGCTTGCATGTCCTCCAAACAGCAAATTATGTACGTCGACGCCGTCGTTGTTGTGGTCGTCGTGATCGTCGCCTTCGTTGTCGGCAACAGCATCTGGTACATCAGTAGAGGTCTGTGAACTCGATTTTCCTGTGTTGCTTTAGTCACGTGTGTAGGGTTGATTTCCATATGCCTCGGGATATAGCTGATGCCAAAATGCACCCACTAAACAGATTAGCTGTTAGTGACTCTAAACATGGAGAGCTGTGCCACCATTGTATGCTGCCTGGCCGTGTGCATAAACAAACTGGATTAGCGAATGAATGCTGCGATGCGTGCTAGAATGGCTGGACGAAGGAGACTGATATAACCATTAGCCCTAGAAACATTTAACAAGTTATATACTTTATTTAGCTTAAGGTATAGAACAAACATGTAGTTATCGATAGTAAAATTGTGTATGATGAATTAATTTGATAGCCCACTTGACATGATTTCGCCGACCTTTGGCGAAAATATGTCTGTCTCGTGATAGATAGGAGTTGGACATAAAAGTTCATTGAAATACTCCACTGTGCCTTTTTATACAGGTCTGAGTGCGCCATTTGTTTAGCGGAGGCATTGACGAAAGGAAATTACACCGAGTTGGACATAATAGACCATTGGAAATAGGCCATTGTGCCATGTAATCCGCGTCTGTGTGCTCCATTTATTCGCTGGAGACATTATCGAAAAGATTTAGGTCACCATAAATGGACGATAGCGTGCTTGTTACTGCATACGTTTGAAGCGGTATGAAAGGATCAGCATATGCAAGATAGCGCTTATTACATCGATATCACTAATAACTACAATTAGCACGATCTTGAATGCAGGGAAGATTTCCGCAGGCATACTATTGATGCGGCTCACTCTCATGACGGTGAAGAAGAACGGTTAAGAAAGATATCCACTAGACAGTCAGAATAACTGATACCTAATTTACACTGTGCTTGTAAAGTTTCCGCCCGGCGACTTTTTGAAAGTTGCCCATTAACAAGGAGGGCTATATTTGTAATTAAATATGCATGTACAATAACTGGGTACACAGTGCGGGATACGTTGCATAGCTCTTGTGATGCACCGAGCAGTCCCACCAGAATGTGGTCTAAAAGTTCATTAACACACGCGATATGTAGCATGGAAGTTTGATACCACTTTTCAGCGTGGTCTGGCAGATCCGGCGAGTTATCCACCAGGAATCACCACCAGCTCTATTTTCCGTAGAATCACATCGGGCTCGCAAGGCCCATTCGCAAGAAGCTCCTTTAAGAATGTTCCAGAAAGTATCTTTAAAAAAAGATTATAGTTATAGTAATTTATTATTGCTCCAAGATGGCCATCCGGGAGCATCCAAAATTTGCATTGCGGATGTCTTAAGCCTGCTCACCGGCGCAGGAGATCTCAATTCCGAAAGGCACTGCCGTGATGTTGGTACCATAGTCAGTTAGCAGTTCTCCCGCTTGTAGCACTGCGCTTGTCCAGCAGTCTTCATGAAGGGTCGGCTTCCACGCCGATGATGCTCCCGTTTCTCGTTTTCTCGCCCCTTTTATACTACTCGTTTCGTCAGAGGCAGGACGCTCCAGCCAATCAGAGGCCGAGCAGTAGCAGCTAGAAGTGGTGACGTAGCTATCACGTGAACAGCACATTCCCCATGCATTTAATGCATACACGCGATTACGATGTCAAAGCAATATTTTGAAGATAATTTAAACGAGACTTTTAATGATAACTCGGCCATTTCGGGTCCGATTTTAAAATGTTAAAAAGTTCTGTAATCCTCGTTTCATTCTGATCCTAATCCGTACCAAGAACAACGAGACTAGTGCCATTTGAGAAAATCATAAGTACCAACTCGGTACACTATAAGCATACACTCTCTCCCAATCCTGACACGTGTTGACAGGGAAGCTCTGACATGAGCGCATGCGCGCTATGCGTTCTTACAGACTTTTTAACGAAACCTCTTATAGGGCATACTATCTTACTCAGGGGGGCCCCCAGAACGGTCGTCCCGCACCCAGCCTAGATGTGATGGTCTGTACCCGTGATACACCACCCCCTCCTAGCTTGACACCCGTGACAAATGATCACCACATCGTGGATCGAACACTAGGTGGGAATTATAGTCTTCCCGAGTAGGCGTGTAGCCGAGAGGAGTAGTGACGCAAGAGACGTGTAGTTATCAGAGAAGAGCACATAGAGGTGCGAAAGAGTTTTAACGAAACATCTCTTATAGGGCTTTATACACACATACTATCCTACTCTGGGGGGCGTGCTTGGAGCGCACCCAGAACGGTCGTCCCGCACCCAGCCTAGCTGGGATGGTCCGCACCCATCCGGTCGATCCGTGCTACACAATGCTCTGCCATTTATTGCAAGCAAATAATCACAGTGATCAGAATGTGTGACCAGCCTGAATGAAACCTCTCCTTTAACACTCAGCTTGCATGTCCTCCAAACAGCAAATTATGTACGTCGACGCCGTCGTTGTTGTGGTCGTCGTGATCGTCGCCTTCGTTGTCGGCAACAGCATCTGGTACATCAGTAGAGGTCTGTGAACTCGATTTTCCTGTGTTGCTTTAGTCACGTGTGTAGGGTTGATTTCCATATGCCTCGGGATATAGCTGATGCCAAAATGCACCCACTAAACAGATTAGCTGTTAGTGACTCTAAACATGGAGAGCTGTGCCACCATTGTATGCTGCCTGGCCGTGTGCATAAACAAACTGGATTAGCGAATGAATGCTGCGATGCGTGCTAGAATGGCTGGACGAAGGAGACTGATATAACCATTAGCCCTAGAAACATTTAACAAGTTATATACTTTATTTAGCTTACGGTATAGAACAAACATGTAGTTATCGATAGTAAAATTGTGTATGATGAATTAATTTGATAGCCCACTTGACATGATTTCGCCGACCTTTGGCGAAAATATGTCTGTCTCGTGATAGATAGGAGTTGGACATAAAAGTTCATTGAAATACTCCACTGTGCCTTTTTATACAGGTCTGAGTGCGCCATTTGTTTAGCGGAGGCATTGACGAAAGGAAATTACACCGAGTTGGACATAATAGACCATTGGAAATAGGCCATTGTGCCATGTAATCCGCGTCTGTGTGCTCCATTTATTCGCTGGAGACATTATCGAAAAGATTTAGGTCACCATAAATGGACGATAGCGTGCTTGTTACTGCATACGTTTGAAGCGGTATGAAAGGATCAGCATATGCAAGATAGCGCTTATTACATCGATATCACTAATAACTACAATTTGCACAATTTCGTTCTCCCCATGGCACTACTATGCTTTCCTTTATCGCGCGTGTCTAGCAGTCACGTGGTCTGCGCCACCCCTTTTTGCTCCATGCCATTTGGGTAGCGGTTGACCAATTTGCTGTTTCCGTTAGTCAGACCAGATACAATACGACGTACTTGCATGATTACTGGTATTTTAACGCTGAAAGACTCAACACAAATAATTTTGAAAGGCAAACGAAATAATCTCTTTTGGCACTAATAAGGAGAAGCCAATGCATCCCCTGAACAATGCCACAAAGATACTCATTTTAGGACGCAACCCGCCTTTAAAGAATCCCTGGAGCACAGGCTAAATTGCAGTCACAAACGTGCCTTCCAGTCGGGAGCTATTCGTTACACTTGCTCAGTAGCCATTTCAGTACAGTAATCTCTGTTATTAACAGGTGTCGTCAGAGCGTATGATAGTACACATGATTTATCTGACATGCGTTGCTGCAAAAGTCGGAGTAATTTCTAAATAATGAGTAAATTACTCCAGGCACCAAAGCGCCACTTATGCTATCCTTTTATATGGTAATAGGGGTCGAAAACCTCCACAATCTGCTCTTTCATATCGTGAATTAGTCTCGGAACGAATTGTTGGGAGACCTATTATAATGGCTATGTCTACGTATGTGCGTGTGCACGTGTACGTGCGGGATCACGTGTGTGTAAATGCGCGCGCGCGCGCGCGTGTGTGTGTGTGTGTGTGTGTGTGTGTGTGTGTGTGTGTGTGTGCGTGCGTGTGCTGGTGCGCGTGCGTATGTGCCTGCGCGTGTGTGTGCGGTGTGCGTGCGTGCGGTGGACGGCTACACTTGACGCTCTGAAGCGATTTGATTTTGTGATCAATTGGTCAAAAGATTAATTTCCTAAAGGTCAAGATAATGGAGACGACCGATTTGGCGTCGTAGTGAAGGTGTCTGACGTTCATGCGTTCGAAAAACCATGTTGCAGATAGTGGCTCTGTGTTACACAGTTTGTAGTGCGCTGCATTTGATATCAGACACTGTTTGTGGCCAGCGATGATTTATAATGGCTCACAGATGTTTGCAGAGACATGCATCAAGTTTTGTTCAAGAGGGGGTTTGGGGCTGTCCAGCTGTTGCAATTTCATAGCAATATGGAAACCGCTGTAACATTCATTATATAGTTACTCATTGACTTTCATGGGGATTTTAGAGCCATGAATCCACAACTTCCAAAAGGACTGGAATGCGATATTTCCTGTTACACAGCGAGTTCCAATGTAGTTTTCGCGAATTATAAAGGCAAAGATGCAAGTGCATATCTGTAAATGTAAATATACAAGTACATATCTGTAAAGGCAAAGACACAAGCACATAAATGTGTTTGAGGAGATGGACATTGAGATAATATATACTGAACCAAAAAGGTTTAGCAACACTGAGAATATTACTGTATAAATGTTATTTAACAAAAACAATAAATTGATTCAAATATATTATTTAATTGATAGGTCATTTTCCAATTTGAACAACAGTCTCTTGTTACTGTAATGCTAGCATCGCGCCTTTAACAAGGCATCATTCAACGGAAGGGTCCAATTTAAATAATGACACTGAGCTGTCAATACCGATTGTGACCTCCGCGCGCATTAACCACCGCCGTACATCGCTTTCTCATGCTTCGAATTAAGCGCCTGATGTCACGAAGAGGAATCGCATCCCATTCCTGGAGCAGTGCAGCTTTCAGCTCCCGCACGTTGTGAAGATGTGGATGGTTCTCACGCACAATACGGCCAAGAATGTCCCACACGTGTTCGAGAGGAGACAGGTCCGGTGACCGCGCTGGCCAGTCCAACGCCGGAAAGTTGTTAGCCTCAAGGAAATCACTGGTGACCCTAGCTGAATGAGGACGGGCGTTGTCTTGCTGGAACATAAAGTCTGCATGATGCTGCATAAAAGGGATGACAACAGGGGCGACAACTTCTTCACAGTAACGTTGAGACGTTAAATTTCCGCGAATCACAATAAGATCTGTTTTGCCATTTTCATGGATTCCAGCCCACACCATGACACTGCCGCCACCGAATCTGTCGTGCTGAATGATGTTGGCTGCATCATACCGTTCTCCTAAACGCGCCAAACCCGTTGCCTACCATCCGCCACATCCACACAAAACCTCGACTCATCACTGAACAAAACGTGGCTCCATTGTTGAGCACGCCATCGCTGATGAGTTCTTGCCCGTGCAAACCGATTCTCGATGTGACGCTCTGTAAGCGGAACAGCAACAAGTGGACGACGGGCATGCAGTCCAGCATCATGGAGTCTGTTTCGCACAGTTTGTGCATGCACTGTAGTGCCGGTAGCGGTGTGCAAATTACGGGACAGCCGCGGCGCAGTCTCAAACCTGTGACGTCGTGATGACGTCACTAAGTAGCGGTCTTCTCGTGGTGTTGTTGCTCTCGGTCTGCCAGATCGTGGCCGGTCATTAACATGTCCAGTTTCCTGCTCACATTGGCGGAGACGGGAAATGGTTGAGGCGTGAACATTAAAATGTCGAGCAACAGCGCGAACGCTCTGCCCAGCAGCGAGTCTTCCCATTGCTTCATGGCGCTGATTTTCGGGTAGCCCTGGGCGGCGACCCATGTTCGGTAGGGTAAACTTTTAAGCGTTTTCTGTTAACGTTCGTTATCTGCTTTTGCAATATGGTGAATTTTTGCCTTCGCTCCCCGCCAATGTGGGCCAGTGCATGAAAAATGCATTTTCACACGCAGTAAACGTGCGGCCGAGAAATGCAAGAAATGATTTGCATTTCTTCATGATTAGCGAGACATTACATTGACGAAACATGCCTGCAAATTTGGTTATAAATGGACGCATAGTTTTAATACAACACACCAAACTTCACTGTTGCTAAACTTTTTTGGCTCAGTATACATCAGATGACACTGATTCTTAAATAACCGTTATAGAACCACTACTCCCTGGACAAAATTCGCGCGTGTTAAATCACGGATTACAACTGTACATATTGTAAAAGACATGCTTATTTCCTAAGGCTGGTCAGAATGAGCGGTCAGAATTATTTCCTAAGGCTGGTCAGAATGAGCGGTCAGAATTATTTCCTAGGGCTGGTCAGAATGAGCGGTCAGAATTATTTGCTAAGGCTGGTCAAAATGAGTGGTCATAATTATTTGTTAAGATTGGACTGTCCATACAGCTCTAACGTAATGACCGGCCATCGTATTCACGCTATCAAAGCGACGGCCGACCAGTAATGCTGCTAGGGACATCAACATGGTTTACGCTCAATATAAATAGATACTGTAGCAATGTCTTTCAATCCATTTGTGTTCAAAATATTCAACAGAACATTTTTACATAGTGTTCAAAATTGCTTTATTTTGCAAATATGTTGCCATATATATGGCTACAGGTGTGACGTCTATGCGTGTAGCTTGAAGTTATGCACGGACCCCAAAATTTAAGGGCAAAACCATTGTGTGCCGCTTTTGGGGGGGGGGGGGCGTGGATATTTTGGGAGCCCTGTGCAAATGCACATGTTGCACTGCCTTAAGTTCGGCCATGAGCAACGCAACAGGACTACATTTTCTGAAAGTGTGAAATGTGGAGAGGAATTTGCGGATATCGTGTAGGTAATGATGTCTCATGCACCACTCTGGACCGTGTGGCTTTTGATATCATCATAATGCAAACGTTAAAATCAACCAGATGGTGGCTAATAATCACGAAATGTCGACATTTCGCATGTATTAATTTTGAATTTTGAGACGTATTAAAACGGGACTGTTTTTCTGGTAGATGACTGTGAACGTTATATCGTTTTGTTTTAGGTTAATAATATTGTCTGGTATGAATCGGTTAGGTTTCGTGTCTTTTTGAAGATTCAATTATCATTATCCATCCCATCCTCAAATTGCGGTGCAATAATAGTTCAAGGGATGAAACTCTTCATACCCATGGTTGAATAGTAAATGTCTTAGAGTTATCTTTCTTCTAAGGCATATATCTGAAGTGCAGGTAATATGTTTTGCTGTGACTCGTAGCCAGTATAAGATGACTGCATGCCTGCCTGCCTACCTGTCTGCCTGTCTGTCAGTCGTTCGTTTTCATGTGATCATCCAGAGTCCATAAAAAATCTCTATGACACTTTAAGACAGCTCTTTTGACTAGTGTTCCCTGGAGAGTAGGACTTTACATATGTTAAGCTAAGCATCTATGGTGATAACATAAGCCACAATTTGTCAAGATGTAGGCATATCCTAGTGCCAGTGCGTCGTCAATGACAGAGTTCCTAGAACTAATGCTTGGCAATAATAAAAACTACATATATCATGTAAATAATGAGATGCGATTCTGGACAAATAAGGATACAGATCCCACCCCCAGCTCCCCACCCACTCAAGCCAAGGGGTTCAAACATGCAGGTATTTATAAATAAACTGTCAACTCACTTTTAAAACAGATTCATATAATGCAAGTAGATGCTACACCATAGTCGCCATTATTATTTTTTCTCTCTCTCTCTCTCTCTCTCTCTCTCTCTCTCTCTCTCTCTCTATATATATATATATATATATATATATATATATATATATATATATATATATATATATATATATATATATATATATATATATATATATATATATATATATATATATATATAAATATATATATATATATATATATATATATATATATATATATATATATATATATATATATATATTCATAAAATCGCAGCAAATAAAGTTTATTTAATTTGATTTGATTTGATTTATAAGTGGTTTCCATCGACTCAAACACACATTGTTGAACTTTCACTGTATGTTCGTGGGGCGCATGTGCAAGAGAGTATGCGTAGACAATGGAACGTGCCAGCCCTCAATAATGGAAGGCATATCACTCACTAACACTCTAATAGCTTGGTTCAGAACATATGCTGTATTAAACATTTTGCTATGTTAACCAATATAGGAAGGGGCCTTGGCGCAACAAACTCACCAACTCGTTATGCAGCGAACAAAAGTGTCAAATTTGGAATATAGTGATAGGTATCCGTAGAGCCAATAAGAAAATTCGAAGCTCCAAAAGTGTGAACCAACAGAAACCTGTTATGACGACATAATTCAAAATGACCACCAAATGTATTATATAAAATTGTCTCGTCTTATTGTATCTTTTATGCATTATTTAGCCCAAGATTCGTTGTTGAGCTTGTATGAAAATGAGGATATGAATCCCAGCACTTAGTGCAATATTCCCGTACTGGAAACAACCTCACATTTCAATCATAAAGAACCCATTGACTCACAGCCTAAATGCAGTAAGCGCCCAGAATGATTGGCTAAGATGAATAGGCGGGAAAGCTATGATTGATCAGCTAAAAAACCCGATGACTCATAGCCTAATGCGGCAAGCGCCCAGAATGATTGGCTAAGAGTAATAGGCGGGAAAGTTATGATTGATCAGCTGAAAAACCCGATGACTCATAGCCCAAATGCGGTAAGCGCCCGGAATGATTGGCTAAGATGAATAGGGGGAAAGCTATGATTGATCAGCTAAAAAACCCGATGACTCATAGCCTAATGCGGCAAGCGCCCAGAATGATTGGCTAAGAGTAATAGGCGGGAAAGTTATGATTGATCAGCTGAAAAACCCGATGACTCATAGCCCAAATGCGGTAAGCGCCCGGAATGATTGGCTAAGAGGAATAGGTGGGAAAGCTATGATTGATCAGCTAAAAAATCCGATGACTCATAGCCTAATGTGGTAAGCGCCCAGAATGATTGGCTAAGAGGAATAGGTGGGAAAGCTATGATTGATCAGCTAAAAAATCCGATGACTCATAGCCCAAATGCGGTAAGCGCCCGGAATGATTGGCTAAGATGAATAGGCGGGAAAGCTATGATTGATCAGCTAAAAAATCCGATGACTCATAGTCTAAATGCGGTAAACGCCCAAAATGATTGGCCAAGAGGAATGGGCGGGAAAGCTATGATTGATCAGCTAAAAAACCCGATGACTTATAGCCCAAATGCGGTAAGCGCCCGGAATGATTGGCTAAGAGGAATAGGTGGGAAAGCTATGATTGATCAGCTAAAAAATCTGATGACTCATAGTCTAAATGCGGTAAACGCCCAAAATGATTGGCCAAGAGGAATGGGCGAGAAAACTATGATTGATCAGCTAAAAAACCTGATGACTCAAAGCCTAAATGCGGTAAGCAGCCAGAATGATTGGTTGTGCGAAATTCGCGGGAAAGATATGCTTGAGAGCCAAGTTATGTAATGTTGGCGAGTATTATGTACCAAAAGTATAAAATAGGTGCAAAATCTACCAAAAGCAGTTAGCTCGAACTCAAAATATTTTAACGTAGTAACTTTTTCAATGGACACTTCTTACGTTGCTGGTTGCTCTTCTGCTGTCGATCTTGGTCATGCAAGATATGTACATGTGATAAAAGTACACAGAGCGTGTAGTTGATATTAGACAGTTCAGTGGAGTATGTAGGTATCCTATAAAACCTGGAGTGTATTTGAACCCTGATTGTTTTTAAAGGTTTTGTGATAAGATTCATGCGTTTGAGGAAGTTGTTCATCGAGCATATAGTAAAGAAGGTGTAGAAGAGACTCACTATACTTATGAAATTTGAACCCGGCTGTAAAGTTAGTATTTCATCAAAATATCTGTGTGTTGATATAAGACGGTTCTTTCAAGCCCTTATGTTACATAATAATAGATATTGAAAAACCCAACAAGACGAGGAATATATCTGACAGATTATGAGTGGGATATTTTGAAGAAGCATATTTGGGAGATAGAATCAGAGCTTGACCAATGTGATTGAAAACAATGGCTCAAAAGATGCTTGATATGTATCAGGACCATTTATCTATTAGAACACTAACAAAACATTCAAATGAGAAAGCGGGTATAGCCATATATACAAATGAAAATGGCTTAGGGAATCGTCTTCAGCCCAAGCTGATGCTAGATTTAGATCAATGGTACTCAGTGGTTGACATTCTTAGAGATGGTAAACGCGTTAATTGTCTTTTCATTGAGAATGGTATTCATCTATCCTTAAATGAGATTGAACTTACACTATTATATTATGTGAAAAAACAAAAATAAGCCATTTGAGCAAACATTTTCACGTAAGTTGTTGAATAATGTTTTAGGTATTAGAATCTCATATGAGAATGATGATGAGGAAAACCTCCATGATGAGGTGATGATTGACGAGACACTAGCCTCAGATACTGGTATTAACATTAGTGTGTTTGATGAACTCAAAACTGAAAAAGAATCATTGGAACAATCAGATACGGTTATAGATGAACCTAAATCACCAAATAGTGTGAGTGATGTACAGCCAGATCCTCTGAATACGGATTTAGAGAGCAAGTGTCCCACTTGTAATGGAAGTGTTCTTTTTTAAGCAGGTGATGGTCGTGCCTTCTGACATTACTGCCCTAACAAACAGGAAAAAGAAATCGTTGTGCGTTCGTTTGCAACCATTCTTTCCGATGAGATTTCGAATCCGATTCGTCAGAATTGCTATGGATGCAAACATAACAGACCTAGTCAGCGTGAGCATTCATGCTGTGGTATAACTTACAACTTCACACCAATTGACTGTATACAGGCATATAGAGAGGCAGCAATTGATAACTTATCATCGACTACATTTTCATCACATCTTCTAAGCCAGGAGCTGTTTCATCAGAGAGATGAATTTTTTAAATGGGCTAAAACAGACTGGTTAACTGAAATTATTCAAGAGACATATAAAATCCGTGAAACTGATTTATAAAATTTACGATTTTTATTATATTGATTATTATTATTATTATTATTATTATTATTATTATTATATGGATTATAGTGATTATTATTATTATTATTATTATTATTATTATTATTATTATTATTATTATTATTATATTAATTATGTATTAGCTTTTTGATGTATTGTTAGGTATCTGCTAGGTATCTGCTTTTGATGCATTACTGATTATAATCTGTTGTTTTCGAATATTAAAACGAGTATATATCTGTACATCGAGTTGTTATCTATTTATTCTAAGAAAGAGTTTTAATGGAGAAGAAGCAGAAGAGATGTGCACAATGATCCAATTCACTCAACTTGCAAATATAATACTTGCTGGCCCAACTCAGTCAGGGAAGACAGAATTAATTAAACAACTAATCAGTAAAAAAAAACCCCACTGTTTATTTTATCCCTGAGCAAGTGATTTGGTGCTATGGAGCTTGGCAAGATGGTTATAGCTCACTACAAAACGATGTTGAATTTCTTTCAAGAGGGGTCTAACTTTGATCTTGACTGAGTAACCCCTACCCTCATTGTTATTGATGATTTAATGAACAGTGTTGATGACCGAGTTACAAAACATTCTACAAAACGTTCACACGATGAAAACTGCAGTGTTATTCACATTGTTCAAAATCTATTTTATAAAGGGTGAAAACATAGGGCCATATCGATCAACTGTCATTATCTTGTCCTCTTTAAGACACCTCGTGATGTTTCAAGCATAAGCGTTCTTGCTCGTCAGATGTTTCCAGGAAATTGTAATTTTTTACAAGAAGTTTATAAGGATGCAACTGAACAGCCTTTGTCATCTCTAGTTACAGACTTGAAACGGAACACCCCCGATGATCTAAGTGTAGAAGTTTATAAGGATGCAACTGAACAGCCTTTCTCATCTCTAGTTACAGACTTGAAACAGAACACCCCCGATGATCTAAGTGTAGAAGTTTATAAGGATGCAACTGAACAGCCTTTGTCATCTCTAGTTACAGACTTGAAACAGAACACCCCCGATGATCTAAGTGTAGAAGTTTATAAGGATGCAACTGAACAGCCTTTGTCATCTCTAGTTACAGACTTGAAACAGAACACCCCCGATGATCTAAGTGTAGAAGTTTATAAGGATGCAACTGAACAGCCTTTGTCATCTCTAGTTACAGACTTGAAACGGAACACCCCCGATGATCTAAGTGTAGAAGTTTATAAGGATGCAACTGAACAGCCTTTGTCATCTCTAGTTACAGACTTGAAACAGAACACCACCGATGATCTAAGTGTAGAAGTTTATAAGGATGCAACTGAACAGCCTTTCTCATCTCTAGTTACAGACTTGAAACGGAACACCCCCGATGATCTAAGTGTAGAAGTTTATAAGGATGCAACTGAACAGCCTTTGTCATCTCTAGTTACAGACTTGAAACGGAACACCCCCTGATGATCTAAGTGTAGAAGTTTATAAGGATGCAACTGAACAGCCTTTCTCATCTCTAGTTACAGACTTGAAACAGAACACCCCCGATGATCTAAGTGTAGAAGTTTATAAGGATGCAACCGAACAGCCTTTGTCATCTCTAGTTACAGACTTGAAACGGAACACCCCCGATGATCTAAGTGTAGAAGTTTATAAGGATGCAACTGAACAGCCTTTGTCATCTCTAGTTACAGACTTGAAACGGAACACCCCCGATGATCTAAGTGTAGAAGTTTATAAGGATGCAACTGAACAGCCTTTGTCATCTCTAGTTACAGACTTGAAACGGAACACCCCCGATGATCTAAGGTTGAGAAGCAAGATCTTACCACATGAAACTTGTATTGCAGAAGACAAAGCAGAATGGCTGAAAAAACTGTGATGAAATATAGACCTGTTTTACAAAGATCAGCAAATTCCTCTCAATCTGTTAGGAAAATAATGATGAGAAATGAGGATAAAGTGTTAATTAAAGCCATTTGCGAGTGTTGCTTGAACATGCAACACGGTAACGTTAAACTTTCAAGGTAGAGTCATAAAAAGTTTGCAAACTATAAGACAGACTTACATCATTTAAGTAAGAAGCGAATTGGTCTTCAAAAGAAACGAATATTTTTGCAAAAAAGTGGATTCCTAGGTAGTCTTTTAGGTGCAGTTATTCCAACAATCGGAAAAATCTTTGGATTGGGTTAAAATGGAGTCAGCACAGAAGATGGCCGTTGTTCCTTACGAATTGATTGATAATTTACATACAGAGTCAAAAAAAAAATCTGATCACTAGTAACCCATATTTACGCAAAACAGTGAGCTTTGATGATGAAATCAGACGAATTCTCGCTAGAAGTCATATCCATCCATCTTCAAAAGCTGATTTTTACTCTCAAGCACTTCAGAAATTTAGAATGTTCTATGAACAATCGGGAGTACCAATGGGGAAACAACCATTGTCGACTGATTATTCTACTCAGAATTATAAGAGGTTATCACATGTTAATAGTGATGTTAGTGAAAAATCAGGAATCTCAGATGAAGACATCATGGAGTCTTCACGTTTATTGTCCAAAAAAATCTCATGATAAAGGTGAACGATTACTCAAAATTGTGCAGAAAACCAATAGGATTCAAGTCGATAAGAATAAACAAGTAACAATTAACAGGGAACTTTTTTTCAGGTACTAACTTAATTGATCTTGTAGCCCATGTATCAGGGTATCAGCTTAGTAAACGCTTGACAAAAAAATTTGAAGATCAAGTGAATGAGGCCTTTAAAAACTTGTTACAGTCTGTAAATGTTCCACGTCAAGTAATTGGAAATGTAGAGAGTTGGGAAGGGATCCAAGGCAGGAACGATGGATGTAAAAGTCGGCATCGAGAAAAGGTTTACCGCAAAGGGTCAACAAGTCCTTCGCCTGAACCAAGAGTTAGACAAGTGAAATCAAAGAAACACAGAATTACCCCTAGAAAACTTCCATCTTGAACTCAGAAATCTACATCTTGGCTAAATCTTTAACAACAATGGCTAAGGTTGGGAGATATTGCTCAAGCCACGATAATATTGGTATCTCATTAAAATACCACAGTATCATGATATATCATCATTTGGGTGGGGTGTGGAGTTATGGTGTAGACATAGAATAACATGTATTTCAAATTGGTGGTGCCTGCAAGTTATTTTCATTAAATTTGTTGCATTGAAACCATAAATTGAGATGATTGCCATTTCCGCATATTTAATACACGAAATTGATTTTGAACGATTAATGTTATTTATTCTCATGCGATGTACAATTACGTTTCTTAATTAGATCCATTTTGTATTACAGATTTAAGACAAATCAAAACTTCGACTGGTACTTATTAATATTTGCCAAGAATTCATATTTATAGCGTGAAGACTGGAAACAATTACATCAGATTTTATTTGGTCTGTAATATTTATACTAATTTGCCCCATTGTAGACCTATTCAAATTCATTCACTACTTAGCGGGTTTATCCATTGAACTCAAGGAGTAGTCGGGATGTGTGAAATTAACCCAGTTAACACTGCAGCCAAAACTGCCACAACATATCGAAGACTGGAAATAATTAGGCCTAAATTATTTATTTTAAGGCTGTTTCTCATTTAGAATAAATCTCTAATGTTATATGTGGAATGAATTTTGATTTGATTCGTTTTAAAATGCTAAATATAGTGTATAAAGTTATAGTTACATAAAAGCGTATGAAGTCGAATCGGGATGAAAATGGTTAACACTCTTGGCGCTAATGGTAAAGCAAGAGATTAACTTTCCCCCTCACCCACCTTTCCAAGCTTTGGTATTGATAAGGGATTAAGTGTGTGGTTTCCTATCGACCTAAAAAGTTTTAAAGTTTAAATCATTCAAGGTCAGAAGAATGTTTAACCTCAATGATTAATGGATAAATAGCTTGACCTGTAGTAATGACGTCATCAGAATGGAATGTGGGTAGTGCAAACGATATTCCCCACTGACTAATACTCAGAATGAGGTAAGGAAAAAGATGGCGTCGTCTATATATGTAATTATGAAAGGTGAAGAACAAAGGATTATTTTGTATTTTAAATCATTTTATTAGCACAAACAAATCATGAATTAATTGAACATGGATTATTTTTTAGTTTATTAAGTTTTTATTACAAAGACTGGATTATTACTTAAAGACTATTACTAGACCGAATAGAGGTAAGAGTATGACATTTCTAACTTAGTTATTTATATTCTACTCAAAGTTAAAAGGGCAATATCGTCCTGCCGGTTTTGACGATATTTACGATTTTTCAAAATTATGACGATTTCGGTATCGGTATTCAGTGTATCGCGATTGAAACATATTGAAATATATCTTGAAAACTTTCTAAGAGATATTATAACCCAAAACACCCAGCCAGTTTTAGCGGCGGTGAAAAAATATTCAAGTCTTTTAAAGGGTCAATTTCACGTGAGCAAATTCGTGAATGGCTATCCAGTCAGAGGGCATATACTTTACACACATCAAGGAGAATAAGATTTAAGCGCAACAGGATCAAAGTGACAGCTACTGATCAGCTCTGGCAAATAGATCTCAGTAATATGGTTTCGCTCAGTAAAGAAAATGACAAAACAAAATACTTGCTTTTAAATTAAAAATTTTAAACAGGGAGAAAAAGGTCAGAATTTCAGAATTAAAAACGCCTTTTAAAAAGGGGTTTCAACCAGCATGGTCTGAAGAAATTTTCTATATAAAAGAGAGTTTCCTTTAAGGAATAATAGTTATAAACTGATCGATTACATTAATGAACCAATAATCAGTACATTTTATTCTGAAGAACTTCAAAAGGTTAGAAGTGAAGATGGTAAGAACCCTTTGTATAAGACAGAAAGATGTATTAAGACTTAGCGAGAGAAAGGCAAGAAACAATATTTTGTTAAATGGGTAGGGTACCCTAAGATATTCAACTCGTGGGTGACTGATCTTGACATTAGGGCGCAAAATGGATGAAAATCAGTCTGTAAAAGGCGATAGACTCTGGAATATTTGTGGGGAGAAAGTGCCAAGGGAAGAAATTATGCATATAGCACAAGTGACATTGATTTACATCATTGTTGTCACCTGTATAATAAACCTCAGTTTCTGCAGATCATGTTGAAACCTAACGTCCTTCCAGAATCGGTAATAACACATCCGACCCAAAATCAAGGAAATGGCCATCAAATGTCAAATAAAGGAGAAATTAATGAATACATAATGAAGATAAAGGGATCGGGATTTCATTGTATTCTGGATGTTTAGGATATATTTTACCTGCACCAAGTATCAAAGCCATTAAAAGAGTTTCAGCTATAACAAGCACAACCCCAGTTTGAAAAAGAAAATGGAGAGTAATCATTTTTATATTACATTGCCAAGTAATTCGTCTATGAATTACTTCCCTAACAACTCAGTTACCAAGTTTACTACAAAGCTCCCAATGGCATTGAACCCATCAGGTACATGGGAAGTAGGTTTAGTTGGAATTCAATATCCGAGATCCTGGCTAACTCTTGAAAAGCATTCTTTTGTTAGATTTACAGCAAAAACATATGTTACAAAAAAACCCCAAAAATGCAAGATTTATTACAGTGCGAAAAGGGTTTTACACAATTAAAGAACTCATGAACCAGCTTAAACGTGATGTAAAAGCTCAACTTCCTGAATTTGTTGCTAACATACTGTTCATATACAATGAAGAGAAATGTTTCAGAGTTTCTTTAATGATTGGACCAGGATATTCAGTCAAGTTTGATAACCGATTAACTCAGTTTCAAAACGAGTGTGATGTATGGTTCAAGGCAAAGATTATTTTCGAGTACTCTGGAGAGTCAACTAGTAGAGCACTACTTTTTGTTTATTCGGACATTGTTCAACCAAACATTATTGGCGATACCATAGCTCCCCCCACCAACCCCAACCCCACTACGAATGTTACCACCAGTGAAGAAATCAGCCTTAATAGAGTGCGAGTTTGTAAATGTACATTATCGACCTGTTGCAAAAACATCTGTTGACGCTATTGAAATTCTCTTGACCAATGCATTTGGAAAGCCTATTCCATTTGAGTGTGGCAATCGACTAGATGATGGAAAGTCAGTTAAAAAGATAAAGTCACGAAGACAGACATCTAGACCAGTAAAAGGATCGAATAAACATGAACGTGTTAAAGGAAGAAGAAGAAGACGTCAAACAGAGCCAGATATTTTCTCATAATCGATTCTAGAGCATGTCTTTGCACAAAGTCAGAACTGGACTTGTTTACTGTTAAACCTGTTTTATCAACTATGGGCGAGGGTTGTTGGCAACTTTACGAGCCTGTGAACACCATTTCAAACTCTAACTCGCCTCCTCTAGAATTTTTTATCTTGAGTAATGGCCAAGACTATTTGGATCTAGCTCAGAGTTACCTGTCTGTAAAAGTTAGAGTATGGAAAGTTGAGGAGGGTCGTGATTGTGATGTCAAAACTGCTCACCAAGTCAGCCCTGTAAATTTATTAGTTCATTCATTATTTCACAAGTTTATGTGTTTTTAAATGGTCAGCGTATATCGGATGCTAATGACACTTATCCTTATCGCGCCTTTATAGAGACAATTTTCTCATACTCGTCGGATGAATTATATTCGCAGTTATCTTCAGCCTGGTGGGTAAAAGTTATAGCCAGTCACCATGACTCTCTGACAGATTCAAATAATGGGTATACTGCACGAAAGTCAAGATCTGCTAATAGTAAAACAATTGAATTAGCAGGGCGAATTCACTCAGATATATTCATGCAAGATCGATATATACTGAATGGTGTATTATTAAGGCTCAGACTTCAAAGGAGTAGTGACGAATTTGTTCTCATGAAGCATGGAGATAGGGAATTTAGTGCGTAATTGATGATGCCAAATTTTGTGTTAGAAAATTGAGAACAACACCAGAACTTCTAACTGCACATGATGCAGCGTTATTAAAGACACCAGCAAAATATCCAATTAAAAGGGTTATGGTGAAAAGTTTCACAATTCCGCCAACATCATTATCTTTTAATGCTGATAACACATTGATTGGCCCTTTAACAACTAGATGTCTTGTTGGAATCGTCAGTAATACTGCCTACAATGGTGACTTAAAAAAATCCCTATGCCTTCAATCATAATGATATTCCATATTTCGCCTGTTATTTAAATGGTAATCAAGTTTCATCTGAGCTTTAACCCCTGACTTTACTGGGGGAAATTATATAAGATCTTTCCTAACATTATTCGACGGTACTGCCTCATTATTCATTGACAGAGGGCCATCGATTAATATCACAGAGGATGCGAAAGGGTATTGCTTTTTCGCTCAAGAGTTCACAGCTGATTTAACTGCAGGTGAACATACTTATGCAGCAAAACAAGGCACTCTACCGCTACAGTTTAACTTTAAAACCGCATTAGCTGAGACTATGAATGTTATTCTATATGATGAATATGACAATCTTATCGAGATATGCAGGAAATGTAACAATTGATTATTAAAAGGGGAAAATGTTGTTTACTTCAGATTTACGTTTTCTATTAAGCAAAGATAAAGTTCCTAAATGTATGTTTTGTGGGGTGTATGCTAAGGACAGAATTCCAAAAACGCTTAAGCGGTCTGGCTTCATAATCATTAACACAGAGAAACACTTACGCTCTGGTGAACATTGGGTAGTTATGTTTTTAGAGAGAGAGAGAGAGAGAGAGAGAGAGAGAGAGAGAGAGAGAGAGAGAGAGAGGGAGAGAGAGAGCACCGGATGAATTCTTTGATTCGTTTGGACGACCACCTTGGAGCGAGCTTATAAGAACTAGTGTACACCAAAACTGTCTTTATAACGCTAACGTTCTACAATACATATTCTCAATTTTTGTATATTTTATATTGTACACCGCTCAAGAGGTGTTTTATTTAAAAACATATTAAAGATGTTAAAGAATATGGAGTTAAATGATGAAATTATATCAGAAAGTTGTAAAAATCTTCTTAATAAAATGTAGTCATTTACAATTTGTATTTGTTAATCCGTGTCAAAGTACAAGGTCTGTGTCTTTTGAACGTTCTCATAAAGCAGTAATCATGCATAGCTGGTTACAAAACAAGCCAGAATAACATTCGTTTTGTTGTCACCCAGTTGATATTCTTCCAACCAGTCAGATTGAACGAGTATTACATTGTTGTTACATAAATTTACATTTCTGATTTTCTGCGCTCGGTCAAGCAATAACTGATTTAGAACACTTGACTTTGTATTGTACTCTAATTTGCCAAAATTTTGTTTCCCTAAGCATCCCCAAAACGAGTTAAGAAATAATTTTCCCACGGCACGAATTCTTGGAGTAGGTTTGATATCTGCCTTCGAGTAATACTCCTTCATCATTAAAGTATTCCTTAATGTACTTATCTTTATCAGTTTCAGTAATGATAGCATCTGGAAAACCAATGGCTGACTGTTTTATTTTCAAAATTTTTGAAATATAGTCCGCAAAAAGCTTGTCAGATTTTTTGGAATAATGACAGATCTCATGAAAATTGATAATTTTACAGCCAACTTGGACTGCTTTTTTAACTTCGATGCTAGTCTAAGTACCAGTCAAACTGCATTTAGAATCGGAGTAACTGCTTACAGTTTGCTGCTGGTTTTCAACACACATTCTTCAGAGTATGAATACTAATTTACCTTTACATTTTATCGGTAAACATGGCATAAAAAGATTTGTTGGTGGTAAAATTTCACATTTAATTAAACCAAATTATTCATCTACTCTATCTATTGATTTGAAATTGTCAGTTATAATCTCAGGTAATCCAACAGGATAAGTGGAAGTTTTACATACATGTGGATAGAGGCTACAGACGTCTACATATGCTATTTTTTCATTACCAGAGATTGTATGATACAATTTCACAGCATTTGTTCGCCCTGCCATACCCCCCCCCCCATCCAAACAATGCATCACATGGTTTTATAGGCAAAAAAATGTTAAACTTTCAAGGAATTCTTTAATATCATTATCTGATTCCAAAAGTTTATTATACTCACAACACCCCAAATTTCATGTACAGTGTAACCCGATTTTTGAAACGCATGTGCATGCGTCAATGTCTTATGATGTGCCTCCTCGAAAGTAAAATTTTCATTAAAAGGTGTCGTTAATAAATGGCGTCTTATAGGAACACACCTGCCACAACCGTGGATTTCACAAGCATGGTATTCAAAGATTTCAGACGTTTCATGACAAAAACCATCAACATATTTTCCAAGAATTTTGACCACACCACCGTTTTGGCCATGCTTAATAGAAATCCCTCTACGTTTTGCTTCAAATTCAAGCCATCTACAACCTAGTATTGGAAATTTCCGTGCTGGGTTAAAACCTCCTGTGGGTATAACTGGAATTTTAAAATCATTCAGAAATAACTTTCTGTAAACCTTATAACATAACTAAGCTATAATGAGACAGTGTTCAGGAAATGAGGAATACCAGTCTCTTTAATTAAAATCAAATGAAATTTCACGCAACCTTGATTTCTGAAAATCGAAATAATTATTTTTAACATTTTCATACCATATGTCAAAATTTGCTTTAACATCTTTGGTCGTGTTTTCAACACTATATTTCTCAGGAGGTAGCAATGGGCCTTTATATAATTGGTATTCACGAGTGTTTGTGAGATAAGTGAAGTACCCTTTAAGTGTCGAAATATCAGACTTCTTTTTTAAATACCATAAGACTGTTGGTATAAATGAGATCGAATCCTTAAACGGAATTACACCTACTGCAAAAAAAATTACTTTACGACCATTCATAATTATAGATTGTAGTATAATTTCAGAATTTTATACAGCCACTGTATAGTAAAATGCATATCGAATGCTTTACCATTGTAAGCAATGCAAATATGATCAATATGTCTGAAAGCTCGACTATTTCTCTTGGCAGCCCTGCCAAAATATACACCAGTTTCTAAAAGCCAGTGCATGAAATTATCTCATGCTGATTATTCGCGAAAAACAAATTCACGGTTTCCCAGTTCACATGTTAAATATGTTGAAGTAATTTCTCCATTCATACAATTTGAACACACTTTGTGCGCTATAATGAAATTAACCTCGTGAATACTTGAACTACTGTCTGTTTTGACATCCCCAAAAATATATATCTCTGAGTTATGTCATCAGATATTTTCTTCCTACCCCCTAGACGTTCTTATTTTAAACTCTCTACTTGATTTGTGAAATTTTGCATGAAACATATATGTGGTATTTTCACAAATTCGAGACAGGGTATGCATTTAACCAAGCCACAATTGTGAGTATTATAACAATTCTGACATGTTTATCTATGTTCACATGTTTCAGTCACATGTCTGTTGAAACAAGCTAAATTCACAAACTAGCCCGAACATTTTTCACAGAAAAGATATTCTTTAAATTTACATTGATTATTTCCACCACAAGCACAATTATTACAATTGTGCACCTGATGCCTAGAGAACATCTGATCACCAACAAAACAGTAATTACGTGACTCTTTTAAGGCTGTTAAATTTTTAATATAACAGAAATTATTATTAAAATAATAGATGTTTAACTTTTTGCTGATTCAGAACCACCTCTAAATATACAACCGGAATTTTCTTCCTCACTAAATACTGAAATAACAATGTCATCAGGAAATATATTTTGAAATTGACTGACTTCCTGTAAACCACATGGACCTATTTTAACATTGGCTCTAATTTTTTCATTGGTTCACGTTCGTCTGAAAACTAGAGAAGATAGATTTGTCAGTCCTCGACACGCATGATTCTGTCCGAGCCCTGCGAAAGTTGTGGAGAGTATACGAGAGTGGCTCCTGATATTGCCGTCGGTAATATTTAATGGAACAGATTTAGTAGAAGAAGAATGTGCGGGGAGTGGCACACGCTATAGGTTATGCTGTGGCGTGGGTGCCATGTAGTGCATAGTATGTACTAACCTGCTTGAACATTTCCATAGTGCAATTCATATCCCTTGTTATGCTCAAATTATGAAATTGGCTACACGCTTGGCACACTTGAAATGATGAATACTGAAACTGGTTACAGTGATCCACCTGATCTGGTTCACGGATGATGTCCGCATTATACAGCTGATAATATTGACATCAATGGGGATGCAATGGATAGCAAGAGCGTGTTTCAGACGACGCAGATAGCTTCGTTGTATTTTTTTATATCACTTGAAACTTCCAAATTTCGTACGTTAGTTGGGCCAGAAGCGATGACGCAGAGGTAACAAAACACAAGACCAAATCCAGCTTTGCTTCTCGAGTGGATAACACTTGCTACACAATGACAGAGGATACCTGCGGCTGCATTGGATGCTAGAGATACCGATCTGACATTTCACTCGGGTCGGTGAAAATGCTGATAAGAAACCAAGCTGAATCAACGATGTGCGAAGACGAAGAGGTGGCAGCAGTTGTCTACATACCACTCATTCATACACCAGCATATGGAATGGACTCGCTGAATACAATGGTGCACAGATACATGTTTGTATCTGCAGCGCTTGGGCAACAATGCACTGTAATAACTAATGATCAAGCATTGCGTTGTGCATTGTTATAGCTAAAGTGTGTGATTACTTTGTACAGAGAAAGGCATACTTTGTCTTGTGAGGCCTTCGCATATCAGTGGAATATGATGTGTCCCTTGTGAGGAATAATATTGGCAGGACTTCGTGGGTGGAAACAAGTAGATCTCCACCGATTCGTATCGGAGCAGTTAATTTGCCAGACAACAGAAAATAAGACACACGTTGTGGCTTCAGGATTCACTAAATGGGTGGAGATGTAAAGCTCAGACCCAAACCGTAAACCCTCACTCCTCGAGTCAGCACAAGAAGAAGTGTACCCAAGCCTCATCTTATATGCCATCCACAGCAAGGCAGAAAACGCGTTTGCATCAGTGAGAAACACACAGTGTTTCCTGTAGCCCAGCTCTTCAGTATAGCATGCCATCAGCTAGGGATGATGGCATAAACAGCTGTCAAATGCAATCACATGCCAGTCATAGACGAACTAGCAATCATATCAGCAACATCAGCAGATAGACGCCCGCTCTTCGTGCTTACACAGGTTGTAACACTAAATCGTACATATCTTGTCTCACCATCACTTCTTCAATCAAGATAGTTTGCAATCTGTGCAATTCAAAAGGATTTATTACCGGCATCTCACGTCTAACCTACTGTCTGTCTGTAAGTTATATTATGTGGAAAGAGTAAGCTTACCCAGATTTTATATAGTGGAGTCCCATGCCAGGTGAAGCTATAAACAGTATCTTCTGTCAGTGCAAAACAAGAGGTAGATCTCTCAACCAAAACAGTTAACAAACGCTTCTGCACTGCACTGATGTAGGCAGGTGTTCATTACATGTAGATATTATACATATAAACTCAAGTAGTGACTAAACACAAGTTAAAAATAATACTAGTTTGCCATCACGGAAAATTAATTTATTATGCGAGTAATGACCATAGGCTACTTTTTATAAGAAACATCCATGAATGTAAACAGAATTATGATGGTCATTACATGCTGACACGCTGTTTTCAGAGCCGGATTAAGCCTAGTTTGGGTCCAGGGCTAATTGGTTGTGGGGCCCGTTATGCTGCTACCAAATATAATAAATTCATTACTCGCATGTCAAAATCTTGTTTCTAAGGCAGTACCAGCTTCCAGTCAAGTATTCAACAGCCGCCGTATTTCATGACTGTAAGAGTGAGATACCGGGATTACAGGTTAAAATGAATAAAGTGAGATAATTGGTTTTTTATTTGGGGCCATTATTTTCCATGACCCTGGGACTGTAGTCATGCCGTTAACACTTGCCTTAATCCGGCTCTGTGTATACTAAATGGCATGTCTCAATGGAAATCGTGACTGAAAACAATATAAAGATTAAACCAGCTTAGATTGATACGTCGTGAACATGAGAGTATTTGCAAAAGTTTGATCAAGCATAGCCTCAGATTTCCCACATCATAGAAATATAGCCATTCGTACAAATCATGATAGTAAGTCAGCTGGTAGCTGGAATTTGCAAAATTAGAACATTCAAGATTGTCACCAACAATAATAAGTAAATAGTTGGTCATGTCACTCTGAGAATAGCCTTATAGAATTGATCTCCCTTGAAAACGGAGGTTTGTCCATTTATATCATGATTCCATTTCTTATGCAAGCACGGATCTTGAAAAATTGAATCACAACATGGCCGCCATTTAAATAACCCAAGATCGACACGATGTATGGTCCAAGTTTAGTTCAAGCTTAGGCACTGTGGTAATAATATTATCAGATTCCTTACCACTGAAAACCTTAAATCACGATTCCGAATCTGTTGTGAGCTGAAGCATAGGAATGTTGAATTTTACACGGCGGTCATATTAAAATGCAAATTAGGAGATGAGAAACATATAATACAGCCTCATAACTCATACTTCTGTAAATCAGCATATCCGTATTATGTTGAAAGGTTGTATTGCCAAAGTGTATTCATGATTCCTTTAAACGAATCCCACATATTGCTGACATTATCATGTTTACTATGTACGTGTTCTTATCATCAACTGAAATAGAATATGTAATGGAGACATACCTTGATCTGGCGGCAGTTGCGTGGAGCGTGTCAGTTTACTAGACCATGCAGATATCGTTTAGATTGGTTATCTCGAGCGGCGCGTGATGACGTCACTCGGCAACCATCAGCCATGTTCATTGGTGTGCCGATGATGTATTATGTCCACGATAGGTTTACTGGTCATGATTAGTGGCAAAGTATGAAAACACGAAGATGTGGCGAGGTATAATTTATTACTCTTAGCATGAGGATACTATTGGGAATAAACATTTACAAGTCCTGTTTCGGAGGGTCAATCCGACAAGACTCCGACACGACGTCATTTAATCAACTGGTCAGATCTATTAATAAAAAAATTCAGTTTTAGCTTTGCTCTGTCCATTCCTATCTATGCCCCGCCCACGCTTTACCCGCGCTAGGACCGATAGAACCCTGAATTCCCTGAATCTCAAATTCCAAAACAATATACAGGAAAGCTGTTGAATATTTTGAAATTAATTTAACTGGGTGCTATGGCTGCAACCAGTGGCCAGTTAAATTAGTTTCAAAATATTCAACATGTTTATTAAAAAGTAAAGACATGCAATTCGTACAACTTGACAACTATTACACGTTTATGACGTAATTGATTTATGACGTCATCCTACATGTGATGCAGTTGATTATGGCGGCATATGGTTGATTAATGGATGGGATATTCCTTTATTTTTTTGACATAGCCTCATCCAGAAACCTGGAGAAGCTAACTATTCCACATTGTCCTATCGCACGGTCTCGCCCTCCTGCTAACGCTCTCGTATCAAGTCCCATGCTTGCACGCTTCTGATATTTTCGCTAAGTTCGAGACACTTCATAAATAAGGTCAGTCAACTACCGCCTAATAAAATTGCTCGGTTATTATCATCCTACTAATATACTGTCAATCACATAGTTTGACATTCGTGTCTCGCAAGCTATCCACCGATATTGGCACGAAGCGACGCCTCTATTTTTAGATTTATTGTGAGATTGAAGTATGCAGAAATCTGATTGGCTACCTGAAGACCGACAGCCAACATAGCTAGAAATAGTGGGTTTTTAAGTACGGCCTCGAACAGCGAAGCGATGTGAGTGGGCGTATGGATGACTATTCCATGGTCATGTGCGGGACAAGATCTGCGCCACACCATCCCTCCCCCCCCCCACACACACCCAGAATAGGTCAACATTGGCAACTGATAATAATACGAATACATATATTTATTCCTGATTAAACAGTTGTTATATCGATACACGAATACATAGTATTAAATGTGGTAATATATATATATATATATATATATATATATATATATATATATATATATATATATATATATATATATATATATATATATATATATATATCCATCTAATTATTAACACTATTTATAACAGGATGATAGCCTAACCAATAGAAACTTAACAGGGGAAATACCCTATATATTTACGAGAGGAGTAATCAGAATTCAAGGAAGCATCTCATAAAACAACACTCTGCTAACTATGTTTTGGTTAATTATTATTGTCTTAAGAGTTTATAGTATTAGGTGTGTATTGTCATGGTTGAATAGAGCTTCGATTAATTATTTATTGGATTGGTTATTGTTGTAACTGAGTATTGCCTTAATTGAGCATTACTTTCACTGATGATCTCTTTCCAGTTGTATCTATGCCCCTCCCATCTCTATCTAAGCTCCACTTACACCTCGTTCGTGTTGGGATCAACAGCGCCCAGTCAAATTAGTTTCAAAATATTCGACAGAATGTTTAGTAAATAGTAAAGACATACAATTCATACAACGTGTCGGACTATTAACCATTAAAGACGGACTATATCGAATCATTCATGACGTAATGATTATGATGTCATCATACACGTCACTTAGTTAATCATATGACGTAAGACGATCGATGGATAAACAGAGAAAGGTCCATTATGTACTTGTTTAATTCACCTTTCCAGAGTATCCATCCATCATCTGATCTTGTATGACGTCATAATCAACTCGGAGCGCGTATGATGACTTCACAATCATTACGTCACAAAGGGTTCCATATAGACCGTCATCAAATCTCAAAAAGTCCGACACGTTGTATGAATTGTATGTCTTTGTAATTCTTTGCTGTTAATAAACAAATTAGTTTCAAAATATTCAACGGCTTACCTGTGTAGGAAATTGATAGTCAGAGTGTTCAGAGATCGATCGATCCCAACACGAGCGAGGTGTGGGTGAAGTTTAGCTAGAGATGGGCGGGGCATAGCTAAAACTAGAAATGTCGGTTGCATATTGTTGTAACTGCCGACCACTTTAATTCTTTATCGCTGTAATGGAGGATTCCAGATTTAGCTATGCCCCGCCCATCTCTAGCTTATCTCCGCCAACAGCCCGTGTTACAACGCTTAGTCCGTCATCAATTAAGCATTCGTGACGAACCTATCTCCGTCGCTCAAGACGTAATTGATTATGACGTCATCCTACAGGCCAAGTAGTTCGTTATGACGTCATATGATTGATGGATAAGCTGGAATGGTCCATTCCTGGTTGTTGCAGCATTTTAATGTTCAAGATAGGTCAAGAAAATCAAGGTTTCTGCACAGCCAATGTCCATTTGCAGGCCAAGCGAAAATGTACCACCCCACTGAGTGGCGTAGTAATCGAGCCAGTCATTCTAGTGCAGATTTACAAAGATATTCTTCTCTTGACATGCCAATCTACATTTCTCAAGGCCGTACTATCGGCCGGTTTTTGGCCGACTTAACCATTAAATGGTCACTTGTATATTACTGTAGTTGCTTATTGAGGGATCCGCTCTACCAGTCACGTAGCTGACGTCATAATCAAATACGTCCATTTTTACCTGACGTCACAATCAAAGGACGTAGGTCCACCACAAAAGTGGCAATGATTCGCCACAGAGGTATGTGAATTACGCAGTGGGCCCAGCTTAAAAAAGGTTAGAATCTGGTGCTCAAGTTCTACTGAAGCGACCGTGCCAAAACGTTGTTGTCTTGTTGCATTCATGTTTAGGAAGAAATGTACTGATGTGGAGATCGACAGATTAATGTTCAAAGTCAACTAACTAACTAACTAACTAACTACCATTGATGTTGAAAGGTAATTGCTAAAGAGTTGATAAAACCGGCAATTGTGCATTGTGGAAGCGCTGTTGCTTCTGTGTTAAACAGCAATAACTTGCAGAAACATTGTTTTCAAAATCTACACCAGCTATCACATTGAGCGAAATGGAATGACATGTTTAGCGATTTGTTTTCTGGTTGGTTATTCACTTGTTTACGTTAATTGCGTGGCCTAGTACTTTCATTGCTTTGACTAACTATTATCTTGCCTGTTAGATTGTGTGTCGCTTTTGTTGATCTGGTCATTTCGACGGTGTGTTGTTTTATCTATTGATTTGTCCGCATTCAGTGCCTACTACCTTGATTACTTTATTGTGCATTCATGAGATTGTTTTGATTGCCTTAGGTGTTTATTGCTTTGAAAGTTTGCATTGCTGACGCCCCTGATGCCGCCGCGTGCTTTGCCTGTTTATTGCGTCGATGACGACGTAAGATTTGTACTGACTCCTGGACAGGTGCTATCACAATCACCATGAGGATCATTACAAATGACCAAGCTATAACCGAATATACCCAGCCTTTAAACTGGGCAAAGGTGAGCACTGGGAAAATGGCCATAACCCCAGGTATTATGATGATG